>CM065734.1:58397696-58457696 GCA_033310375.1 Conus canariensis
GGTCCCGAGTTGTCCGAGGCCAAGCAGGAGAGGAGGGCGGCTGAGAGGCGATGGCGCGCCACGGGACTGACTGTGCACAGGGAAATATATCAAACTGCGAGAAATCATGTTACTGACATTGTTCATCAAGCAAAAACTTTGTTCTATTCTTCAAAGATATTGGCCTGTAATACGGCCAAGCAACTATTTAATATCACAAATAGTCTCCTAGGCAAAGTCAGCTACTCCCCCCTTCCCACCATCTTCCAAACTCAAGAGCTCCCTCAGAAATTCTTAGAGTTTTTCAATGGAAAAATTGACACTATCCGTGAAAAGCTAGATTCTACTGCACCTGTACATCCTCTGAATGACAAAGTTTACTGTGGACCTCCTTTGGCTTGTTTTAGTCCTGTTAGTCAAGACTATGTCAAAAAACTTTGTTTGCGATGCAGCCCTAAATCATGTGAACTTGATGCCATTCCCACTAACTTGCTCTTTCAGTGCATTGATGATGTCCTACCCCATCTTACTCATGTTATCAATACCTCTTTGTCCTCTGGTCACGTTCCTGAAATCTTCCGGTCCGCAGTGGTACGTCCATTGATCAAGAAACCTTCATTAGATAAAAATGTTTTAAAGAATTATCGGCCGGTATCAAATTTGTCATTTCTATCAAAATTATTGGAGAAGATCGTTTTGGAACAAATTCTAGAACATCTCGAAAAGAATCACCTTTTGAATCCTCATCAATCTGCTTACAGACAAGGCCATAGTTGTGAGACAGCACTCCTCCGTATAATCAATGACCTCCTCTGCGGGCTTGACGATGGGAACGTTTCCTTATTAGCGATGTTAGACCTCTCTGCAGCATTTGACACGATCGATCATAATATTTTGTTCTCACGGCTTCAAACTTCCTTTGGATTCAAAGACACAGCTCTCGACTGGATTATCTCTTACTTGACTGGACGGACTCAGACAGTGTGTGTACAGGGAAGATACTCAGACAGTTCTCCTCTTAGGTACGGTGTGCCTCAGGGTTCTGTACTTGGGCCAGTCCTTTTTGTGCTGTATGCTAGTCCTGTGTCTGACGTCATCAGTGGTCACGCCATGTCGCATGAGAGCTTTGCTGACGATACTCAGCTTCATCAGTCGGCTCCCATTGCTGAAACTGACTCACTGATTTCTCGGATGCGGGGCTGCATTGCAGACCTGAAGGACTGGATGACAACCAACAAACTACAACTAAACGACGACAAGACGGAACTCATGTTCGTGACAAAACAGCCTAACCATCCTTCTCTGCCTTCAACTGTCACTATCAATGACTGTGCTGTCTCTGTCTCCACCTCTGTCCGCAGTCTAGGGGTCATACTTGACCAATCCCTTTCCTTTGAGAAACAGGTTTCAAATATTTGCAAGATTGCCTATTTAGAACTAAGAAGAATCAGCTCTGTACGTCACCTTCTCTCTACAGATGCTACAAAAACTCTCATTTGTGCATTTGTCTTATCTAGAATAGATTACTGCAACTCACTTTTGGCCGGCCTTCCAAAATACCTGATAGAAAGATTACAGCGAATCCAAAATCATGCAGCCCGAGTCGTCTGTAGAGCAAGAAAACATGCTCACATTTCGCCTCTCCTCCACTCTCTTCACTGGCTATCTGTCTCAAACCGTATCTCGTACAAAATCTCAACTCTCACTTTCTCTGCTCTCTTTGAAAATGGACCTTCTTATCTCTCAGATCTCCTTAAAATCTACACCCCCTCTCGACAACTACGCTCCTGTGCTGACGACCGCCTTCTGCAAATGACTCGCTTCAGGACTACTACTGGTGAAAGATCTTTCTCTTTTCAAGCTCCAGCGACGTGGAACAGACTGCCAGACTGTCTCAGACATTCAGATTCTATCTCTTCTTTCAAGTCTAAACTTAAAACCCATCTATTTTCTCATAATTAGTCAATGCTGTGGGGAGAGGGGGGGGGGGGGGTACAACCTAACTCATAGCCGTCTGGGCCTTTTCAAATGTAGCGTATGTGTATGTTCTCTATTATATGTATTTGTTGTATGATTGAACGTTATAGGATTAAGTTTTTGTAGTGATATTTGAAGAATAAGTGAATGTCACATTGGTAGGATTAGGATTTGTTAGTTATTGTAGTAATAGTATTTGTAGTTGGGTGTAAGGTGTATTATTGTATATGAGAAGGGTGAATGTAGTATGACTTTGTAAAGCGCTTAGAGAAATTCGTTTGATTAAGCGCTATATAAGAAATCATTATTATTATTATTAATGTGTTCCATCCTGCTATGTGTCATTATGGGAATGTGTTGTATCCTGCTGTGTGTCATTGTGGAAATGTGTTCCATCCTGCTATGTGTCATGATGGGAATGTGTTCCATCCTGCTATGTGTCATTGTGGGAATGTGTTTCATCTTGCTGTGTTCGTCGCTGTGGGAGTGTGTTTTTATTGGCATGTGTCGCTCTGGTGTGTTTCATCCCGATATGCATGTCTATGGATGTGTGACTCATGGGTATGCTACTGAGGGTGTGTGTGTCATCGTGAGTATGTGGCACTGGATATTTTCCATCGTTGGTGTGTTTTACTGTGAGCGTCTTTCATCATGTCATGTATCGCAGTAAATTTGTACCTGATTTTGTTGTGGTATATGTTACTGTTGGTATTTGTGCCTCATCATGGCTATGACTCTTTCATGCCATCACGAGTTGTGTCCTTCATCAAAGTCTTGTGTTACTGTAGCTGTATGTCTCATCATGTTACATGTAAATGTGGGTGTGTTCCATCATATTTGTTTCATGATGGGTGTATGCCTCATAACAGTATGTGTCACCATGGGTGTATGTCTCCTGGTATGTCACTGTTTGTGTGTACCTCATCATGGTATGTGTCACTGTAGAAATGTATATCAAACTGGTGTGTAACACTGGGTGTGTGTGTGTGTTTCATTGGTACATGTCACTGTGGATGCTTGCCTTATGTGTCACTGTAGGTGCGTCATGATTGGTATGTTTCATTTGGGATGTATGTCTCAACATGGGAACATGTCACTTTGGCTGTATGCCTCAACATAGGTACATGTTACTGTGGATGTATGTCTCAACATGGGGACATGTCACTGTGGATGTATGTCTCAAAATGGGTACATGTCACTGTGGTTGTATGCCTCAACATGGGTACATGTCACTGTGGATGTATGTCTCAACATGGGTACATGTCACTTTGGATGTATGTCTCAACATGGGTACATGTTACTGTGGCTGTATGCCTCAACATGGGAACATGTCACTGTGGCTGTATATCTTAACATGGGTACATGTCACTGTGGATGTATGTCTCAACATGGGTACATGTTACTGTAACTGTATGTCTCAACATGGGTACATGCCACTGTGGCTGTATGTCTCAACATGGATACATTTCACTGTGGTTGTATGTCTCAACATGGGTAGATTTCACTATGGCTGTATATCTCAACATGGAACATTTCACTGTGGATGTATGTCTCAACATGGGTATATGTTACTGTGGCTGTATGCCTTAACATGGGAACATGTCACTGTAACTGTATGTCTCAACATGGGTACATGCCACTGTGGCTGTATGTCTCAACATGGATACATTTCACTGTGGTTGTATGTCTCAACATGGGTAGATTTCACTATGGCTGTATATCTCAACATGGGAACATTTCACTGTGGATGTATGTCTCAACATGGGTATATGTCACTGTGGATGTATGTCTCAACATGGATACATTTCACTGTGGATGTATGTCTCAACATGGGTATATGTCACTGTGGATATATGTCTCAACATGGGTACATGTTACTGTGGATGTATGTCTCACATGGGTACACATCACTGTGGATGTATGTCTCAACATGGGTACATTTCACTGTGGATGTATGTCTCACATGGGTACATATCACTGTGGATGTATGTCTCAACATGGGTACATGTCACTTTGGATGTATGCCTCAACATGGGAACATGTCACTGTGTCTGTATGTCTCGACATAGGTACATGTTACTGTGGCTGTATGCCTTAACATGGGAACATGTCACTGTGACTGTATGTCTCAACATGGGTACATGCCACTGTGGCTGTATGTCTCAACATGGATACATTTCACTGTGGTTGTATGTCTCAACATGGGTAGATTTCACTATGGCTGTATATCTCAACATGGGAACATTTCACTGTGGATGTATGTCTCAACATGGGTATATGTCACTGTGGATGTATGTCTCAACATGGATACATTTCACTGTGGATGTATGTCTCAACATGGGTATATGTCACTGTGGATATATGTCTCAACATGGGTACATGTTACTGTGGATGTATGTCTCACATGGGTACACATCACTGTGGATGTATGTCTCAACATGGGTACATTTCACTGTGGATGTATGTCTCACATGGGTACATATCACTGTGGATGTATGTCTCAACATGGGTACATGTCACTGTGGATGTAATTCTCAACATGGGTACATTTCACTGTGGATGTATGTCTCAACATGGGAACATGTCACTGTGGTTGTATGTCTCAACATGGGTACATGTCACTGTGAATGTATGTCTCAACATGGGTACATGTCACTGTGGTTGTATGCCTCAACATGGGAACATGTCACTGTGGATGTATGTCTCAACATGGGAACATGTCACTGTGGATGTATGTCTCAACATGGGAACACATCACTGTGGATGTATGTCTCAACATGGGAACATGTCACTGTGGATGTATGTCTCAACATGGGAACATTTCACTGTGGATGTATGTCTCAACATGGGAACACATCACTGTGGATGTATGTCTCAACATGGGAACATGTCACTGTGGATGTATGTCTCAACATGGGAACATTTCACTGTGGATGTATGTCTCAACATGGGAACACATCACTGTGGATGTATGTCTCAACATGGGAACATGTCACTGTGGATGTATGTCTCAACATGGGAACATTTCACTGTGGATGTATGTCTCAACATGGGAACACATCACTGTGGATGTATGTCTCAACATGGGAACATGTCACTGTGGATGTATGTCTCAACATGGGAACATTTCACTGTGGATGTATGTCTCAACATGGGAACACATCACTGTGGATGTATGTCTCAACATGGGAACATGTCACTGTGGATGTATGTCTCAACATGGGTACCTGTGACTTACCTCATGCAAATACACATGAATGCACTCCTATTCCCAGTCCTACACACCATCAAAGTCAGGGACTACTTTGTGACACAGAAATCACGGCGCTGCGAGCCAAGATCCTGGAGATGAGGGAACAGGCCATGACAGCGGAGCAGGACGTGCGTGAGAGCGTGAAGAAAGAGTTCAAGGAGGTCATCCAGAGCATGTTCAGCGCCAACAGTCAGCTCCGCTCTCGCTTTGACGAATTCAGGTGTGTGTCCCCTGCCCTGTGTGTGAATGGTCAAAGAGGTTTAGGATCAAAATTGATGATTTTGAACTCAGTGCGAAAATTCCATCCCTTCCCCCTCCCCCTCTCCCCCCCCCTCCCCCATCCACCTCAACTGCCCCTCATATTTTTTTTTTCTGTCTCATCTTCAGTCTCCTCCAGGGCATTATTTCTATGCTGCTGATTCCAGCTTCCCCATGAACAGCCATATCCATATTTGCCCTGTGGTGGTGCCAGTGCTTCATTCCACAAACAGTACTCGGTATCCAGTTGTCCTGCAGACACCAAGCACAGCAGACACAGCGCTGCTGCCAAGTCACTGTATGTTGCCAGCATTCGTGAGTGAGCCGTTCCCCTCTGGAGGGAGTCACCCATGTCCATCCAGGGACATTCTCTATGAAACTGCGGAGACTGATGACTTTGACGTGAATGTAATGCCTTCATGGATGAGGACAAGAAACTGAGACTTCAGTCACCACGATAACAGAGCATGAGGGGCCACAAATATTGAGACTTGACTTTTTAAAATTTTGTTTGTTATGATAACGAAAATTAAAGACAAAAGAAAAGGTTATTAGTGTGTAATTTACCTTATAGGAGCTGGATTTATCCCAAACTTTGTAGACAGATCTTGGGATTTTTTTCTACGCATTGAATGTTCTGAATGATCTGTTTCAGCCATTTGTGCACCTGATACACTTACAGATCAAGTGCTCTTAGTTTCAGTGCAGCGTTTTTGTCACTTTGCTGCTTGTTGAACACAGACACTAAGGATATTTACTGGCATCTTGTGATAGAGGGATTGCTGTGGGTTTTTTTTTTGTTTTTTTTTTATAGTTGTGTCAGTAGCAGTGGTAATAATAGTAGCGATAGGGACTGGCTATAAACCACCACAGACCTTCCTGTATTTTCTACAGTTGTTTTGTGTTATTTTGTTTTGTTTTTCCAGATTGATTTATATTTGTACAGATTTTGTTACCGGTGCCAAAATTTTACAGTGCATGTCTGTGTTTTGTAGGTATTAGGTTTTGCAGATGAAAAAAAAAACACGTCTCTCACTTCTCTGTATTATTTCTAAAACATGTTTTTCTGCCCTTTTTCCTTCTGGAATGTTTTAATCTTTATTTATGTATATATGTTTTTTTTTTCTTTAATTTTTTTTTCTTGCTGGCCAGTATTTGTATATTTTACCTCAAGAATTTATGCCAAGGTAATTTGAGTGTGAATTTAGAGGAAAATTCTGTAAAGGCATTTGACATCATTGATAAACATATGTTATATGGCTCCTTTGACTTAATGACAGGGAGCAGCTGAATGATGACGTGTATGAAAAAATTGCTGAAACCCGATCAGCAGCAGTGGCAGCGATGACCAGACTGCAGGAGAAGTTTGGAGGTACCCAAGGTGAGACTCCCACACACATGCACACACATGCGCAGATGTAAATACACACACACACAAACACAACACACACACAAACACACATACATATATGCATGGGCATGCAGACAAACAGGCACAGACTCACAGACATATGCTGATAATGCACATGATTATTGCACACACACACACACACACACACACACACTCACACACATGCTCTCACACACACACACCACACACACACACACACACACACACACACACACACACACTTGCACACACTCACCACACACACACACACACACACACACACACACACACACACACACACACACACACACACACACACACACACACTTGCACACACTCACACACACACACACACACACACACACTCACACACACACACACACACACACACACACACACACACACACACACACACACACACACACACACACACTCGCACACGCACACGCACACACGTACATGCATATACATACACACACACACACACACACATGTGAATAACGCTCCATAGAAATGTACATTATTGATAAATACGGTAAACAGTTATTCTGACGATAGCTTACCATCCAGTGATGAAAATGAAGTAAATGAATCCTGCCGCTCAGATGATGACCTGCGTGTGAACCTGGCCAGAGCGGAGCAGTTGCGGCAGCTGCAGCACGAGAACCACCAGCTGAACACAGTCATCATCAAGATGAAGGCCATGCACGCCTGGAGGCGCAACCACCTCACCAACAACTTCCTCAAAACTGTGAGCTGCTTCTCTCCTCTGTGCAACTGTGGACGTGGGTGTGTGGGTGTTTCTGTATGCGTGTGTGCTTGGTGAATCGGTATCACAAGCAGAATGAGGTTGGAGTTACGCGCGTGTCATTGTTTCACCATGGGAGCAGAAGTTAACCTTCCATGTCTGCTATCAACTGGTTTTGGTTGGTTGATGGTGGTGGTGGTGGTGGTGGTGTGTGTGTGTGTGTGTACGTGTGTGTGTGTGTGTGTGTGTGTGTGTGTGTGTGTGTGTGTGTGTGTGTGTGTGTGTGTGTGTGTGCACACTCTGTGTGCGTGTGTGTGTGTGCGCGTGTGCACTGTGTGTGTGCGTGTGCGTGTGCGTGTGTGTGTGTGTGTGTGCACTGTGTGTGTGTGTGTGTGTGTGTGTGTGTGTGTGCGTGCATGCGTGCCTGCGTGCGTGCGTGCGTGTGTGTGTGTGTGTGTGTACCATTTTTAGGTAACATAACACACACTCTCCAGAGGTGAAATGACAGACAGGGATACCCCTCGCAGGAAAGTGGGGGAGTGGAACCTATCAAACACTACCCCCATACCACCAGATCTACAACTTGTTAGGATGGGCAGTGAAAAGGCCGTTTGGTTTTCCATTTGTCCTTTTGTGTGTGTGTGTGTGTGTGTGTGTGTGTGTGTGTGTGTGTGTGTGTGTGTGTTAGGATATGAATTCATGACTTTTTTTAAAATTTGAGCTGTGTAGTTTAAGTTCCCAAGCAGTTTGTGTGTGTGTGTGTGTGTGTGTGTGTGTGTGTGTGTGTGTGTGACAGACAGACAGACAGAGACAGAGAGAGACAGGAGAGAGAAAGAGAGTGAGTGACAGCTTTCATCAGTATAGTTATGTATTGCTAGTCATAGTTATACTCACCGTCACGTCACACAAAAGTCATGGACAGTAGGTGATTCAAACCTCTGCCCTCTGACCTCTCCTTTACTGGGTGTTCACATAGGAGCAGTTTACCGCAGCTGTGGCCTTGTGGCTGACGTACCCGCCCAGGAAATGAGACATCAGGTTCTAGACTTTGGAGGTCATCCATTGATTTATTTTTTTGCCAGACACTTCCCTTCCCCCTACCCCATCCTAGTTTCCATGGTATATTGAGTTGTAGTTCAGGTATTAGTCTTCCTCAAATCAAGATGACAAAACAAGATATCATGCAGTAATGTAATACAGCAGTACAACATACCATATAACAGAAATTCATTGACAGGACAATTATAATGGCATGCAGTGGAACACAAGGAAGTATACGACTCCACAGCTTGTTACAACAAGACAGGACACAGCACACCACCAGAGACACAACGCAACACAAACCAGCTCTCATCCTCCCCACCCTTATTTTTCTCAGGCAGTGCTGTTGACTATAAATAGATTGGCTCTCCCTCACCATCCAGATCATGGACCTGAGAAAGGACGGAGAAATGGGCAAGAAGGAAATGGTAGAGATCAAGATGCTGGCCGAAGAGCAGGTCATGTTGCTACGGCAACAGCTGGTGGCAATCAAGCGTGCTCTGGCGTCAACAGAGAGCGAGTCCAATGAAGTGCGACGAGCCTTGGACAAAGAGGTCAGTATAGATTCCATTGATTGTTGTGCTTTGTTTTGTTTTCACTTGCCTGTCTCTTTGAAAGTGATGTGTTGTATTATTCTGTGCTTACATCTGATGCTTTGTTTTGTAAATTCTCCTTTGTTAATTTGGGGTGCTAATTATCTCATAGCCGAATGGTTAGAGCGTTTGGCTGTGGAGCTGACAGTCATGACTTCGAACTACTTATAGGGTTGGATTTCTTTTCTTACAGCTTGGAAACCTTCTCTGTCAACCCAGTAGTAAATGGACACCTGATTCAAATCAGTTCAGGGGAGGTAAAGGTGGCAGAAGGAGAATTGTGGATCGTGTGTGCCATAATACTATGCACTTGACACTAGAGCAAGAGTTACCCTACTTGTTTGTTGTTTACTGTTTACTGTTCTCTGCCTCATTTAAGTTTTCCTTTCATTTCAGTCAAATCGAGGTTACCTGTATTTGTTACTGTTTGTCCATGTACTTGTCTGACTACATTCAAGATAAAAATGGCTGAGCCAGTCTTGAATGAATGTTAATTGTATTTGTTGATTTCTCCAGTTGTGGTTGCTGTGGAAATGTGTCCAGTGCGGAGTATATAGGCAAGCTTGGCACATCATCTTTTTTTTTCTTTTCTTGTTTGTTCTGTGTGCTCTGTGCTGTCATATCTGATAGGTGATATGGTGTCGTAAGCAGCATTTGTTTGGAGTTAGTCTGCATGTATTTATTTCATCATGGGACCAAGAGTTACACTGCTTGTTTGTTATTTACTGTTTACTGTTTCCTGCCTGATTTAGATTTCCTTCCATTGATCTGTTAGTTACGTAATTGCCATTGATCAGTTCATTATCAATGATTATTTTTATCATTGGATGGAACGGGTCAGTGTTTCTGAAAGTTTGTTTTATGATTTGAATCTGAGGATAAAAGACCGGCTCCTGGTTATCCAGGTCTTTTAAACTAGACAAGCATTTCTCTTTGTGAATTATTATATCTGTGCTTTGAAAAAGGAAACTTATCCAGACCTACAGTTGCCCATGTTGACATAAATGTGGCAGTAACAAGTGATGACATGTTGCCCATGTTGACATAAATGTGGCATTAAATGGTAAAACAAGATGATGCACACAAATGACTTTTCTCAGGTGAGGTGTTACTACGTACATATCATGAAGTAACGTGTCATATGACTTGTGTAATACACCGATGACCAACAGTAACAAGTGACGACATGGAAATGTGTGCACTGCAAGGTGGACAGTGTGGACTGATGTGTGAGTGACCACATGGAAATGTGTGCACTGCAAGGTGGACAGTGTGGATTGATGTGTGAGTGACCACATGGAAATGTGTGCACTGCAAGGTGGACAGTGTGGATTGATGTGTGAGTGACCACATGGAAATGTGTGCACTGCAAGGTGGACAGTGTGGACTGATGTGTGAGTGACCACATGGAAATGTGTGCACTGCAAGGTGGACAGTGCGGACTGATGTGTGAGTGACCACATGGAAATGTGTGCACTGCAAGGTGGACAGTGTGGACTGATGTGTGAGTGACCACATGGAAATGTGTGCACTGCAAGGTGGACAGTGTGGACTGATGTGCGAGTGACCACATGGAAATGTGTGCACTGCAAGGTGGACAGTGTGGACTGATGTGCGAGTGACCACATGGAAATGTGTGCACTGCAAGGTGGACAGTGTGGACTGATGTGCGAGTGCACATGAATGTGTGCTCTGCAAGGTGGACAGTGTGGACTGTGTGCGAGGACACTGGAATGTGTGCTTGCAAGGTGACAGTGTGGATGATGTGTGAGGACACATGGAAATGTGTGCTCTGCAAGGTGGTACAGTGTGGACTGATGTGTGAGTGACCACATGGAATGTGTGCACTGCAAGGTGGACAGTGCGGACTGATGTGTGAGTGACCACATGGTGTCACTGAGGTGGACAGTTGATGTGTGTGCAGATTGTGCAAGGTGGACAGTGTGATGTGTGGGACATGGAATGTGTGTGCAAGGTGAGTGCACTAGTGTGAGTACAGATGTGGCACTGAAGTGTCAGTGGATGTGTAGTGGCAAGGATGTGACAGGTGAGTGGGACTGTGATGTGTGAGTGGCAAGGTGTACAGTGTGGACTGATGTGTGAGTGGCAAGGTGACAGTGTGGATTGATGTGTGAGTGGCAAGGTGACAGTGTGGACTGATGTGTGAGTGGCAAGGGTCAGGGAGTGTGTATCAGGTGTAGTGTGATTGATGTGTGAGTGGCAAGGTGTACAGTGTGGACTGATGTGTGAGTGGCAAGGTGTACAGTGTGATTGATGTGTCAGTGGCAAGTGTACAGTGTGATGGTGTGAGTGGCAGTGTACAGTGGATTGATGTGTGACCACAGCTGCGGTGAAGCAGGAGAAGAGCATGAGCTGATGCAGAAAGAGCGGAACAAGATGCAGCTGTGAGCCAGCCAAACAGGCAGCATCGAACGTGGTCAGTACTCCGTGTGCTGGTGCTCACCGCTTGGTCAAGGAGCTGTAAATCATGGATCAGCATGCATGTCTGTCTGCAGAGCTGTGCCGTCAATGAAGAGATGTAGACATTGGTTTGTGAGATATGTATAGTCATCAGTCTGCAGTATAGCTATAGTCATCTCTCTGGTATAACTTTAGTGATTTATCTGGTACAGTTGTAGTCGTCAGTTTTGTGTACATAGATACAGTCTTCAGTCTGATGTAGTTGTAGAGTGCAGTCATCTATACATAGCTATAGTCATCAGTCTGACATGATAGTTGTTATCAGCTATTTGTACATAGCAACAGACATCAGTTCACTGTGGCTGTTCAAAGTTGTCTGTTGATATCCAAGTATTTATATAAAAAAAAGACATGCAAGTGCACACACACACACACACACACACACACACACACACACACACACACACACACACACACACATACACGCACGCATACACACACACTCACACACACACACACACACACACACACACACACACACACACACATAGACACGTGCACACACATACATGCACACACAAACACACGCTCACTCACACACACACACACACACACACACACACACACACACACACACACACACACACACACACACACTCACACACACACACACACACACACACACTCACACACACACACACACACACACACACACACACACACACACACTCACCTCCCCACAGTCCCTGTCACCCTCCTTCCCATCCCCCTACTTACCTATTCTTGCACTCATCTCACACTCCTAGTTTCCACCTAGCGTCCATCCTACATCTGTCTTGTTCTTCTCCCTCTCCCCCTTCCTAAACCCCCCACCTACCCTCCCTCCCCTACCTTCTCCCCACCCCCCACCCCCTTCCACCCTTCTCCCCACAAACGCCCACCTGCCCTGTCAGACATGAAGCCCTGGTGGTTGGGCTGCAGGTGGAGGAGCTGAGCGACAAGGAGCAGCGCCTGAAGGTCCTGACGGAGGAGCAGGACCGCAGCAGCAAGATCCAGAGCCTGACCCAGGAGAAGGTGCGCAAGGACATCGACACCATCAAGAAGCAGCTGACCCATGAGCGCAGCCTCAAGCTGGATGCCTTCCACCGTGTGGATGAGCTGCAGTCACAGGTGGAGTGGGGGTGTGGAGTGGGGGAGGGTGGTGGCTCGACCTGTGTGTGTTAGTGTGTGTGTGTGTGTGTGTGTGTGTGTGTGTAAGTGTGTGTGTGTGTGTGTGTGTTTGCATGTGTGTTAGTGTGTTTGTATGTGTTAGTGTGTGTGTGAGAGAGAGAGAGAGAGTGTGTGTGTGAGAGGGTGTGTGTATTAGTGTGTGTGAGGTGTGTGTGTGTGTGTGTGCGTGTGTGTGTGTAAGTGTGTGTGTGTGTGTGTTAGTAAGAGTGTGTGTGTGTAAGTGTGTGTGTGTGTGTGTAAGTAAGAGTGTGTGTGTGTGTGTGACAAAGAGAGAGGTGGGTCAGGATGGGGGTCTGTCTCACTGTGTACTGTCTCAGGTGGGATGCCTCCTGTCAGGTGAAAAGTCTCAGTTACTGGTAGAGGGAGATGATTTATAGGGTTTGCTAGTTGTCGTTTGTGCGGGAGGGCCGGATGTGTGTCGAGAGTCTGTCTGTCCACTGCTTCCAGCAAGAGGCCTCCAGTTGGATTGACAGACTTCAATTACAGCCAGAGAGAGATGAGATTTGGGTAGGGTGTGTGTGTTTGTAATGGCAGAATTAACCATAAGACTTGTTTATAACAGTGAGCTTTCCTGATAAGTGATACCTGTTTTCACAAGACATACCACCCAGTTAAGACTGCCCCCTTTGAAAGTCTTGTTTTATCTGGAACTTTTGAACTTTTTTCCCCATAACTTTCTGTACTAGATATACCTCCCATTTATGTCAGCTTTCTGATAAAGATCAGATTTTTTGGGATTTCTTAGGGTGGCTCTGTTCAGAGTTTCCATGGTAAGAAGATGACTTCCAGACAGTATGAACCACCATTAATGGCTCTCTTGAATGCGCAGGCACTTGCATCATGTTTCAACATTCTTTCGTTACTTTCCGGATATAGAGCTCATCTGTGGTTCTTGTCTACATGTCACAGTTCTGAATGTGTACCAGAGGGTTCCCCTTTACATCACTGTTACACTGTGTACCCTTGAAGAAAGAGATACAGACAGTCATGACTTCCATCCTGGAGCTCTGCTGTGGGCATTGTCATCATGCCGCTACAGGCTTACAGTGTTGGCACACACTCGTTCAATCTTTCACCACAGAAAAGATGATATGCAGAGAAAGCATACTGTCTGAACGTTTTAGACAACTGGCAGATTCAGGAGAACATACTGCGATGATATCTGGAGATGCCTGACAAAGAAGGAATGATCCATTGTAAGGCTGCTTCCCACCCAGCGCCAGCCTCACAGTATCAGCCCAAACAGTGACAAAAAGGCTCAGAAACATGCTGTAACATCTTTAGAAAAACACTTCACAACACAGTAATGCACGGTAGCATATGGTTAATCAGAAAAGCACTGTGTCGGATCTTCACGCAGTCAATGCAGTTGTATCAGACCAGCCAACAAGCAAGTTTGAATCAATTGGTCATGAGAGCATTGAAGCCCCTGTTGCTCTGGAACTGCACTGACAGCAGTTCAGCTTGTCACAAGGGCGACAGGTCCTTGCTATGACCTGAACATAAGATTGATGGTAAACCGGGCAATGATACTGAACTCGGGTCTGTTAACATCGGCAGGAATAGCGATTGCAATTGACCTGAGGGTGTTGAACATGACTAGTTTTGATTGACTTCATGATGTGGAAATCACTAGGAAAACAACAGACGTGAACTGGACTCCTGAACAAGCGTACGCTTTTCCTTCATGATCCCCCCTGTCCCAGACCAAGCTGTGAGGTGTTGAGTGGTGTGGGGCTGTATCGTCATGGTCCCCTTCAACTGTGCTCTTCTTCCAGTACTCATCTGTTTTCCATCCCCAACACCAGACCTAAATCTTTGGGTCAGTGCGCTTTCTTCTCTCAGGGTCCAGCTGTTTGGAACAAGCTCCCTATGAATGTTGGAGTATTCTTCGTCTTGTCCAGCTGTTTGGAACAAACTCCCTATGAATGTTGGAGTATTCTTCGTCTTGTTCAGATCATTTATGAAATCTGACCTTTTAAATTTATGTATCCTGTACCCTGTCTTTGCTATGGTGTCATCCTGGTTATGTAAGTTTGTGTGTGTGTGTGTGCATTTGTGTGTGTGTTTCCTGTGTGTGTGTACGTGTGTGTCTGTGAAAGCATGAAAGCATGTGTACAACTTATAACATTATGATTGCTTTGTGTGGGAGTGCTAGAGTGGTGGTGGTGGTAGTCGCAGTGGGTGGAGCTAGGAAAAGTGGGGGTGATCGTCAGACACTAATCTATGGAAATTTTTTGATGTCATAATTTTCATTAATAGATGCATGTCTACAAGTCTGTTTTGTAAAAGAATCAGAGCCATGTCTAAAGGACTGAATGCTGTGTGAACAACATGACTGTGATCATTTGGTATGTAACCTGTGTTCATTGTGCACTGTGTTTGTGGTCACCAGGTGTACGACTATGAGTCCAGTGTCTTCGGCCATCTTCCACTTGGTGCTAGCACTATCTCCGTGCCTCCCACACGTAAGATATGGGAAGGCTGTGTGTGTATTCATGTGTGTGTGTGTGTGTGTGTGTGTGTGTGTGTGTGTGTGTGTGCGTGCGTGCATATGTGTGTGTGTGTGTGGGTGTGTGTGTGTGTGTGTTTATGAATGTGTGTGCTCGGTTTCTTCTTTGTTTTTAATGCCATATTTGCCTAGATAAGGAGACAAGTCTGCATTTTTTTTGGATGCCATGTATGGAATGTGAGAGTGCAATATGAGTAGTGTGTATGAACTATTTTGACTGCTGACAGCGTATTTCCAAATGATGCTTGGTACTCCTTTCATCCCTTTGGTCCATACGTTGTGGTTGATTGCCCATGACTGTCAACAAATGGGCATGTAATAATTTCATCACAGGGGCAAGAGTTGCCCTTCTTTGTTGTTTACTTTGCGCTGTTTCCTACCTCATTTAAAATTCCCTTCCATATCAGTCGGATTGAAGATATCTGTATTTGTTTCTGTTTGCGTGTTCTGTTTGATCATGTTGAGGATCAAAAAGGCTATGTCAGTTTTGACTTGTGTATGCTAACTCATTCTATACTAGCTGTTATCTCCCCTTACGTCCCCCAGAAACTGACCATTTCTATATATATATTTTTGTAAATCATTAAAAAAAAAAAAAGAATAAACACAGGCTTGTGTTTATAAATGATTGAGAAACCACAAACAATACAGCAAAGTTATTTTTCTATTTATTTGGTAAGACAGTGTGCCTGACAAAGAAAATGAGATTTTGCGTGTCATGTAAAAATAGGGGTGGTACACACCCTACGAACAAAAAAATTGCATTAACTGGTTTTATGACCTGAAATTATTCAACTGTTTTCAACAATTCAAGGGCTTAGGTCACATTGTAATGGCGATTTGTAGCGTTTCTTTCACCACGCGTGCTTGACAGTTAGCAGACAACGCCACGTTGCCACGACAAGCCAAACCGAGCTGGTGACATGGTGTGAAAAGCGTCTACTCACGAGCATTCAGCTTGCAGAGCCTAAGTACCAGTACGCCTGCACACTAATTAGTATGCAGGAGCTATCTGTAACAGTGGTTTCGTACAAAAGGTTCACCCACTTCGGTGAAAAATTCCAAAGCTTTTGACTGCATATGCGGTCCTTAGTATACGAAGGTTGTAAATGTAAGGACCTGATATGCGGTCCTTAGTATAGAAAGAGTTAATTTCTGCAGTTGTTGTTGCTGTGTCCATGTGTCAGGTGCAAGCTATATGGGCAACCTTGGAACTGTATACTCTTCTTTGTTTCTGGTGGGACTGAGGGTGGGATGTTTCCTTGTTTGTTCTGTGTGTGTTGTGTAAGCATTGTGCTAGATGATTTAGTGTTGTAAGCAGCATTCAAATGGAGTTATGGGCCTGTAATTATTTCATCATGGGAGCAAGCGTTACCTTACTTGCTTGTTATAGCACTGTTACAGCACTGCCCACTTAAAACAGACTGGCCTGTAACAAATTTGGCTTATAGCAAACGAAAAATCTTGGGCCAAAGATCTCCTTAACCATGACTTAGATCTCCTCAGATTGCACCAATTCGGTTACAGCAAAACCTTGCTTATAACAAGCAATTTTTGTCATATCCTTCCTTATTTCAACTAATCATGCATAAGTAAAAGTGAAAAGAGATTCTCAGATAATGCCACAGAAAACCCCAACTTACGTATTATCCAGGGACTCCAGCCACAGCAAACCTTGGATATAGCAAAGGGGAGTAAGTATTCTGTGTTCTGCTTATCTTGCAGATCACATAGAACAGACAGTGAATCATATCCAGAGATGGTAATCATGTAAATAAAACCGTCTAAAGTGGTGTAATCACAGAACGTGGCTCCAGTCAAGGAGTCTGAAACATAAAGAAGGTTAAGCTAAATGCTGCTTTGAAAGAATGTCAGCTCAGTTGCCTGCTGCTTCACGCATAATCCTGTGCCTGTTGTGTTGGTCAGAACATTGCCTCTCAATGTTGGAGGGAGGATTATATGGGGAGGAGGTTGGGGGAGGGAAGGATGGTAGGTGGAGGCAGAGAGTGAGGATACGGTGCTCTTAGATGAAGAGACGGCGAAAAGAAGAAAAAAACATGTCTTTTCAAGTTTTTATTGTGGGAATGGTTCTGATTAAAATGGAAGTGAAAACAAACAGCTGTGTTTGTATATCATCAGACACAAGGTGGTTGAAATGAAGCTGAGTGCAAATGATGGTCTTTGTGTACCTCCAGCCTCTGTGATGTCACGATCACGGGCAACCTCGGCAGGCCAGACCCGCCGCACAGCTCGACCAATCACCAGTACTGGAGTCTGGCCCCCGCCCACCACCTGGCCAGCCAATCGTGGTGCTGCACAGTCTGATGAAGGGGACGCGCTGAACAATCTGGACTACAAAAAAATTCAGCGACCCAAGACTGTGAGTCGTCTGTGTTCGCGTGTGGCTTTTTTTTTTTTTAGCAAGGTTAATGTTTAAGTATATGTAAGCACATTCTTGAATGTATGTAAGTACATGATCGATAGGTGTACAAATAAGCAGATCTACACACCACAAACATGCACATGCAGCTTGTGCACATTACACGCTCAGACAATGACACTCACACACATACACACACTCACACAAATACATTCTCACACACACACACACACACACACACACACACACACACACACACACACACACACACACACACATATACACATATGCCAAAGCTCTTTGTATTTATGTGTCACTGACAGAAGAAAGAGAAAGCTGTTGGTATTTATGTGTCACTGACAAAGAGAAAGCTGTTGGTATTTATGTGTCACTGACAAAGAGAAAGCTGTTGGTATTTATGTGTCACTGACAGAAGAAAGAGAAAGCTGTTGGTATTTATGTGTCACTGACAAAGAGAAAGATGTTGGTATTTATGTGTCACTGACAAAGAGAAAGCTGTTGGTATTATGTGTCACTGACAGAAGAAAGAGAAAGCTGTTGGTATTTATGTGTCACTGACAAAGAGAAAGCTGTTGGTATTTATGTGTCACTGACAGAAGAAAGAGAAAGCTGTTAGTATTTGTGTGTCACTGACAGAAGAAAGAGAAAGCTGTTGGTATTTGTGTGTCACTGACAAAGAGAAAGATGTTGGTATTTGTGTGTCACTGACAAAGAGAAAGCTGTTGGTATTTTGTGTCACTGACAAAGAGAAAGCCGTTGGTATTTGTGTGTCACTGACAGAAGAAAGAGAAAGCTGTTGGTATTTATGTGTCACTGACAGAAGAAAGAGAAAGCTGTTGGTATTTGTGTGTCACTGACAGAAGAAAGAGAAAGCTGTTGGTATTTATGTGTCACTGACAAAGAGAAAGCTGTTGGTATTTATGTGTCACTGACAAAGAGAAAGCTGTTGGTATTTATGTGTCACTGACAGAAGAAAGAGAAAGCTGTTGGTATTTGTGTGTCACTGACAGAAGAAAGAGAAAGCTGTTGGTATTTATGTGTCACTGACAAAGAGAAAGCCGTTGGTATTTATGTGTCACTGACAGAAGAAAGAGAAAGCTGTTGGTATTTATGTGTCACTGACAAAGAGAAAGCCGTTGGTATTTATGTGTCACTGACAGAAGAAAGAGAAAGCTGTTGGTATTTGTGTGTCACTGACAAAGCAGAAAGCCGTTGGTATTTATGTGTCACTGACAGAAGAAAGAGAAAGCTGTTGGTATTTATGTGTCACTGACAAAGAGAAAGCGTTGGTATTTATGTGTCACTGACAGAAGAAAGAGAAAGCTGTTGGTATTTGTGTGTCACTGACAAAGAGAAAGCTGTTGGTATTTGTGTGTCACTGACAAAGAGAAAGCTGTTGGTATTTATGTGTCACTGACAAAGAGAAAGCTGTTAGTATTTATGTGTCACTGACAGAAGAAAGAGAAAGCTGTTGGTATTTTGTGTCACTGACAGAAGAAAGAGAAAGCTGTTGGTATTTATGTGTCACTGACAGAAGAAAGAGAAAGCCGTTGGTATTTATGTGTCACTGACAGAAGAAAGAGAAAGCTGTTGGTATTTATGTGTCACTGACAAAGAGAAAGCCGTTGGTATTTATGTGTCACTGACAGAAGAAAGAGAAAGCTGTTGGTATTTATGTGTCACTGACAGAAGAAAGAGAAAGCTGTTGGTATTTGTGTGTCACTGACAGAAGAAAGAGAAAGCTGTTGGTATTTGTGTGTCACTGACAGAAGAAAGAGAAAGCTGTTGGTATTTATGTGTCACTGACAGAAGAAAGAGAAAGCTGTTGGTATTTATGTGTCACTGACAAAGAGAAAGCCGTTGGTATTTATGTGTCACTGACAAAGAGAAAGCCGTTGGTATTTATGTGTCACTGACAGAAGAAAGAGAAAGCTGTTGGTATTTATGTGTCACTGACAGAAGAAAGAGAAAGCTGTTGGTATTTATGTGTCACTGACAGAAGAAAGAGAAAGCTGTTGGTATTTATGTGTCACTGACAAAGAGAAAGCTGTTGGTATTTATGTGTCACTGACAAAGAGAAAGCTGTTGGTATTTATGTGTCACTGACAAAGAGAAAGCTGTTGGTATTTATGTGTCACTGACAGAAGAAAGAGAAAGCTGTTGGTATTTGTGTGTCACTGACAGAAGAAAGAAAGCTGTTGGTATTTATGTGTCACTGACAGAAGAAAGAGAAAGCTGTTGGTATTTATGTGTCACTGACAGAAGAAAGAGAAAGCTGTTGGTATTTGTGTGTCACTGATGGAAGAAAAAGCTGTTGGTATGTATGTATCATTCATCCTCCATCTTCCAATTGTCATTGATTGAAGAAGGAGGAAACTGTTGGTATGTATGTGTCATCATCCTCCATCTTCCAGAGTCTAGACAATCATACTACACAACATCAGGAACAAAGCATGATTGTGACTAGACTCAGATGAAGTGTAATCTTTGGCAAAATTCACTGTCATCTGAAAAAATAATAATATCTGCCCATGTATTGAGATCAAACACTACTTACCACTGGCGGCATATATTGTGTGTATGGAAGTGAGAGCTGGACCTGACATCAAATCTGTAAGAATAGACCCAGAACCTTAACAACTGAGGTGGACCTGACATCAGATCTGTAGGAAAAGACCCGGACTTTTAACAATGGAGTTGGACCTGGCATGAGATTTGTGAGAAATGGCCAGACCTTCAGCAAGAGGGCTGGCACTGACATCAGACATAAGGGAAACCACTCACACCTTTAACAACAAGCTTTAGTCAGTTTCTCCACACCACATTCAAGGAACTTCAAAAAGGAATGACTGTGTCAGACTGCCCTTCACACAGACTGGCAGACAGGGAAGAAGTGAGCAGACGTCAATCGTCAGCAGGTCTAACATGAGCATGTGTCTCGCCATGATTCCCTTCACACAGACTGTCCTTCACACAGACTGGCAGACAGGGATGAAGTGAGCCGACATCAGTGGTCAGCAGGTCTAACATGAGCATGTGTCTCGCCATGATTCCCTTCACACAGACTGGCAGACAGGGATGAAGTGAGCCGACATCAGTGGTCAGCAGGTCTAACATGAGCATGTGTCTCACCATGATTCCCTGTGTCAGACCATCCAGCACAGCGCACTGAGTGGTGGGCGTCCTAAAGGTCTGTATGGACAGCATGAAGGTCTGGACTAAATATAACTCCTCTACCCTGTTGTGCATGATTGAGAGCAGGGAACTGTGGGGGTCCCTGACTGCCGGAGCCTCCGTTATGGCACCCCTGTGGCCAGCTGTCATTGGACAGTGATGATGGAGAGTTGTTGGCATTGACACAGAGGAGTACATATAGGTTGTAACATGAACATCATGGGAGATTAATTTCATTTCATCAAGGAATGTCCAAAATATGATGCATTGCCAAAGACACTTCAACATGTTGCTCACAAAAAGAACGCATGTCTTCAGTTTTGTAATATTATGTCGTCTAAAAAGGAAAAACAAAATGGACTAAAGCTAGCTCAGTTTACCATGCATGGAAAGTGCACGTGTATCATTAATATCTTTTTATCTTTCATTTCTGCTGTTTGATGTGCGTATGTTTTGTGTTTGATTCTGTTGAAACATTTTCGCTGCATTTTATCATCCCTCATGCCCAAAGCAGAGGGCAGAGGTGAATAAAAGTGTAGTTCTGCAGTGTAACGAATGTGAACGGTTGAAGATGTGCAATGAATGGTAATGGTTAGTGGTGTGTGTGTGTTATGTGGTAGGAAGCTCTTACATTACCCCCTGTGTCTCCTTCGTCAACCCCGGCGTCTGTAAGTGTCTCGTTTGGGCCAGCTACTTTTGATCTTCCCCATCTCTTGGTTATCAATGCATCCCAGTTTTTAGAAGACACTAATACTGAGCTGCTGCTTGGGTTACTTTCATATCATGTCTTACACAGTTTTGTATCACAGCCTGCCCTCTGTCATACCCATCCCCTACATTTGGTTTTATTTGGTATTGATAGCTTTTTTTTTTTAATAAATGTTATAGCATTTATTGCTCAATATTTAGATGGTTCCCCCCACCCCCCCTTTCCCCTTTTTATTGCTTATGTTTTGTTATTCAGCGGAAGAAATGATTGTGGTAACATAGAAAACATTTCAGCTGGAATCCTCGACCAGAGAGGCATGCATATTTTGGCTCATTTTTTCAAGTCCTTGCTTTTTTTTTTTCTTTCTTATTATTTTTTAATGGATGCCTTTTTCTCCCTGCATGAATCCTGACGACTCTTCTTTTTACCCCAGTGAGGGTAGTGAAAGCTAGTGGGCGTATTGAAGCCTTTCTATGCATGTGAGTAGGTGGAAAAAGCAGGTACTGCAGATTTTGAACAAAACAGTATTTTTCATTTGTCGTTCATATTTTTCTTTAACTACTTTTAGTTAGCTTTGTCTTAAATTTCTTCTTTTTTACATCTGCATTACAATTGAAAAAAAAAAATTCTGTGTCTTAAATGTTGCTTTATTTTCTAGGTCAAACTTATGTCACTTGTGTATATTATACATATTTTTTTTCTGTTATTGTGCATGTGCTCAGGTTCATTAGAACAACCGTTTCTTTCTTTTTTTTTTTAGATAAATCATATATTTTGTTAATTGTTATGTAAATGTTTCTGGTTTTTTTCATTATATGTACATGTACACAAGCACAGTTAAATCATCCATATTTCTTTTTAGTTTCTTTTCTATTTGTTGATGTAGAATAACATATATAGATGTAGTACAAACCTCCTGTTTAAGTTATTTCAAGGTTTCCCCTGTTTCTGGCTTCTCCATACAAACATTCAAACACACAGAGCCCTGAGAGGTAGACACAGACCAAGACATACATGCGCACGTGGAGGTACAAGCACACATGCACTCGCGCATATGCACATCCACACCCACAAACACACACATACACACACACACACACACACACACACACACACACACACACACACACACACACACACACACACACACACTGACTGACTGAAACCAATTTATTTTCGGATTAACGCATAGTTGTACTCATACACACACACACACACACACACACACACACACACACACACACACACACCACACACACATGCATGCACACACGCACGCACACACGCACGCACTCACGCACACGCACGCACGCACGCACGCACACACACACACACACACACACACACACACACACACACACACACACACACACACACTTGTACATTTGAACAGAAACACATAGTTACTCCGCCAATGAGACAGATAAACAAACAAAGCAAAATGAAAACCAAGAGAAATGAAATGGGAAATAATGGAGTATAGTTGGTAACGAAGTACAAAATGCACAAATATTCTATGAAAGTACCAAAAGCCTAAAGCAATTAAAAAAACACACACACACATAGGCCACTATACTGACTTGTATTTAAGGTAACGTCACGAATATTTATGCATACAGAAAGTAGCAACTTCTTGAAGCACAATTCTGTTTAATCATAACTAGTTGCATGCAGAAGTCGTTAGAAGCCAAACCTGAAAATGGTTCAGGTTGACGTTTGTGGAATGTTCTATTCACTTGAGAAGGATCAATTTCATGATTTGATTACTGGAAACTGTTGTGATTTGGTCAGTTTGTGTCAAGACTCAGGAAAACAGAAATACTGAGGTACATTTTCTGGATTGCTTTTGTGGAGATGCGTAAAGAGTCAAGACAAATTCAATCACCCACTTGTGTCTTAAAAAAAAAAAAAGAAGAAGAAGAAAAGAAACAAATATGTCAAGCATAACTTTAAAATTGTATTCTCATTTGTGCTGTGAATCTCAACAACTTCTTTCAAAAGCAAAGCCAGGAAAATCACAGAGCTTTCTCCCAATATGTATGTTTTGCAGCACATACCTTCAATACGGCCTTCAGTTTGTTTCTTCTAGTTTCAGATTATACATAATTTTGTTTTTTGAGATTGTTACTGAAAATATTGTTCTTTTGAAATGTAATGATGTTGGAATTTTGTTATATCAGAGGCGATGATTGATCTTGATGATAATCATCATACAAAAACCTGCTATTCTTTATGACAGTTGAGTAAACAAAATAATGAAACATAAACCAGCAAAGGTTATGATGTTTATCTATCATTTTAGAATAGACAAGCTGTTTTATGGTCAGCTTATGGTTGTTGCATCATTCCTTTGAAAAATAAACCAATATCATAGGCTTAAATTTGTCTGTTTTGCAATCTAGAGTACAACAAGAATAAATATTTCCAGTGTTCCTGCAAAATCTGTGAATGAGTGGAGGATTTTTTTCTCTTTTAAAAAAAAAAAATCTTTTAAAGCATTCAGATGCCTCAAACACATGATGAATGACACATACCTATGCATTTTTAAACAGTGGTTTCCAAATTGTTGATGTTTTAGCACCTACAGCACATTCCTCGGGGCCACTGTTTGACATAATTTTTAACTATTTGAGGCATTCATGATCATTTCTATACTTTTGTTGCTAAGGAACAGAAACCAAATCTTGCATAACAGCATTTATTAATGAATAAACAACATGATGGGCTGGTACACGCATCTTGTTAGCAAGAAAGACTGAGAAAAATACATGGACGCTGCATGCTTAGATCCCATGCTATTTTTTCCCCCATAGCAGTAGTTTAATTTAGCTCTTTTAATTATTGTTTATTTTTGACTAAGGTAGCATACAGATGCTTCTTTGTCATTATCATTCCTACTTTTATAACACTTTTTGTAAAAGAAAGATCTGAAAAGTTGTGAGAGAAAGGGTGATTTTCATCAGTCTGTTCATCTGGTCTGTTGGACTGCGCATGAACAGATTATACTGGAATCACACATTGGTTCCAGGCCTATAGATCATATTGAATAAAGGATACATGCAGACCCAGTTTATTTGGAGTTTGACAAAAATCAAATCATAGATTATGTGTGGGTTAAACTTTGGTGAGTACATCATTTATAGTGCTATATTAAATGAAATTATTTTTGTTGTTTTAGTCAGAGATGTCTTTAAAGATATTGTTTTATTTTCTTGTAGTCGTTTTTTTACAGGGAGGTCCTTCCATATTTCTACACACACACACACGCACACACACACACACACACACACACACACACACACACACACACACACACACACACACACACTCTCTCTCTCTCTCTCTCTCTCTCTCTCTCTCTCTCTCTCTCTCTCTTTCACATTTTTATCTGTTTGTGTAGAAAGATAAAGTGGAAGAAAGAGAAAAAAGAAAATTCAAATTTTCACAATTTCGAAAGAGTAAAGTCAGTTTGCAGTTCAAGTGGTTTCCCTTCCCACTTTTGCATGTCTCACCATTATTTTTTTACTGTACCCATTATATGGGAAACTGGCCAGTATTTCAGTAACTCCTTTTCATGAAAAATTACAGTCATGATAAAGGGAAAAGAATATATCAAAGCTGTGAACATAATTTTGTTTTAAAGAAATTGCATTCAAAATTTTGGCTAATTGAGCATAAAAATGCAACTCATTGCAAACTCTGCAGAAATGTGTTTCTGTGGGATTAGAGTCAACATCAGAACAGAACAACAAGTGTAACAGAAATGAAAGTTTGACCTTGTTCTCTTTAAAGTGCATGCACAGGCCTGCTTGGGCTCAGGTATGTATGAATGGACAAACTGGCATATATATCCATGTGTTAAATGTCCATGTACAGATTTTTAGAGGGTAAATTTGGCAGTGTTACTTTAGGTTGATGACTTCAAATGTTTCAAAAACGCTCCAATAAAGATGGTGTATTTTTGTGTACCAGCTTATCCTTCTGTTAAATTGTTACCGGTTTTTTTTTTTAAGCGCTTTTCTGGCATGAATCATTCATAAATGTGTAAAGTCACTGTGGATGCTTGTGTATGTTTATCTGAATTTCCTCTTGGAGCTAACATTTTCTAGGGGAAAGAAAGTGTATTTGCTTTCTCTTATTTACATATTTTTTGATGAAACGCTTTGGTAAAGGGAGACTATTTTAAGCCCAATAGCATCTGCAATCCCAGCTTCTGCCCAGCTGCAGTCTCTGTATCAACGTACTGACTGTTCTTAACCAAAGAATCTCACACTGCTTATGCTGAATCCCTGGACACAGCTACACCTAGGCTGCTCTGTTGGTGTGCCTATTGCCAGCAGTCCGCAGGATGTGGTTGGCATCAGATCTCCTTGAAGCCATTCCTTCCCCATCCCAGTTGAATCCCTTCTTAAACCGTTCTTCTGAGGCTGAAGAATTGACCTAAATGCGTTTCTCTTCAGTGTTCACTTATTCCTGTTGAAATCAGTCCCGCTCTTCTTCCGCCCCCAGTTCCTGTGGGATTAGATCCACCAGATTGTTGTGGGAAAGCAGGAAAGTGTTGCATGGGTGAGACAGGTGAAGATCAGGCCCATACTCACCCCCCTGTGCCTGTGGATCAGATCCACCAGATTGTTGTTGGAAAGCAGGAAAGTGTTGCATGGGTAAGACAGGTGGAGATCAGGTCCATACTTGCATACACACCTTTTGCTGCAATCCCATGTCACTTCAGGTTTTTAGGGGGGTTTTGTTTGTTTGGTTGTTTTTTTAATTTTTTTTTTGTTGGTTTTGTTTTAGTTCTGATAATAATTTGCTTTCAGTCAAATACGACACAGTCATCAGCCCTGACTTAGCTTTTGTTTTCCTTTTGATGCGCTCGGTCTTCCAAGTCTTTCTTACATTGCTATTCCCATATCCCTCATTCCAGCCTCTGTGTACCATACCCAGGATCTTCCATTTGTAATCCTACGACAAAGGAACCACAGAGAGCCATCATTGTCAGATTGTTGCAGAGCCACTCTCCAGAAGGGACTGTTCCCTGTTGCTGTCACTCTGATCGTGTTCTGGAAAACCCATTCTGACATCCATAATAGCTGAGTCATGAGCTCATGCAGAGTCTTCCAGCATGAAGAGACATTGTCTGTGTTCATTTTACAAGCAGAATTGCCTGTATCACACAGTAATTACATTCACCAGGGAGGTATTCCTTCACCCATGCCTGTTAATCTGTATGTCTGTCAATGAGATTATGCAAAAATCAATTAGCCAGTTTTTGACAAAACAAGGCAGAAAGATGGAATGTGTCCCAAAAATGAAGCCATTGAATTTTGGTGGAGATTCAGATCAAAGATCAGATTCAGGACTTTTTAGGATTTTTTTTTTTCTTTAATTAACATTGTGAGATCCGGCATTTTTCACTGTTTTTGTAAATTGCTCAGAAATAAATGCTTAAGGTCTTATTAGGTGTATTGATATCTGCAAACTTGTAAGACTTAGTACAGATCCAAATAACAATGGAGGTCCAGCGATAGAAAGACGTTTGATGTGGAGGTGGAGATGGAGGGACTGACTGACTTTGGTAGAGGTCTGAATTCTCCCACGTGACCTCCTAGTTTTCTGTTGTTGTCAGACACTTGGTCCTGTGGGAAAAGGGTAACCTTGGTTTAGCTGCTTCCTTACACAGCGTCTGTTGCTTGGCACCCTGGGATCAAACACTGAAGGCCTGATCACATCAGGCTGTTACCTCACATCAGTTTGGTCTCTAAGGCTTGGATTGTGCATGCTGCCTGTCATGAAAGTACAGCTGAGTGATAAGTTTACAAGTGTGCAGCATATCTTTCAGTTTGTATGAGTGATGTGTGTCCAGTGTGTTCTACTGTATTACTCTGTTGATAGCGTTTGTGCCAACAGGTGAGTTTGTTTAATCTGTCAAATACAGTGGAAGTATAATGTGCATTACAAATGCAGGTTTACACACACACACACACACACACCACACACACACACACACACACACGTCACACACACACACACACACACACACACACACACACACACACACACACACACACACACGTCACACATGCATACACACACACACACACACACACACACACACACACACACACACACACACACACACACACATGCATGCACACACACACACATCACACACACACACACGCATGCATGCACACACATACACAGGTTTTTTCTCTAATAGGTAACAATGTATTAGAAGTGTGATGTGTATTGCAGCCATTACACTTACCACATGGTGTTAACATGTTGTAAGTACATAAGACGTGATTACTTTTCATGCATATCTGTGAAACTTTATCAGAACTAGCCCTGTAGCCTTCACGGAAAACATTCATCTTGTTTGCTATGTACATGAAGTAGAGTATAGAACTGAAAAAAAAAAAATTACAGAATCAAAGACTGGGTTGTTGAAATTTTGTCTTTCAGTTCTGTCCCTTTCTGTGATGTATATTAATATGTTTCAAGCTCCACAAACCTTCAGATTCAGTGACCTGATGAAGTATGGCTTTTACCTATGACCTTTTCCCATCTGTCAGACACCCTACCAAATGAAAGAAGATGAGAGGTGTGTGGGCATGTGGATGTATTGCAGTGTGTGGTAGTTGGGATGATCAGGCATACGGAAACAAGATGCAAGAAATACAGAACTGGGTATATATACAATACAATTACTGGTAATTTGCAGTGTAAATTCTCACTGATCACTCAGGGGTCTTTTTGTTGGAGTTGTCACTATTTTTCTGGTAAGTGTTGGTCTGCCAGCATTTCAACCTGATATGCTCCCCACCCTTCCCCACCTCACCCACCATCACCCTTCTCCATGCTGCCTCTGTATTGTAGTGTGTGATAATGGTTTGATTTCCGTCACTTTCAGGTCGGGGGTCGTCTGCGCAGTCGAATTGCAGAGCAGCTGTTGAACGAACTGGAGCCAGATCATCATCGGACCATCGTTCAGCTGGAGCAGCTGCAGCTAGAGGGTCGTCGCAATGTGACAACATGAAGGTCACCACAAAGGATGTGACATGAAGGTCGTTGTAGTGTCACAATGCGAAGGTCACCCTAGTGTCATGACCTAAGGGTCACCTTAACGTCTCAACATGAAAGTCTCCACAGTGTGATGACAAGAATGCCGTTATGGTGGCATGACTGACAGCTGTGCTGCTTTGCTTTTGTTTCTCTATCCAATAATGTCTCATTGTTGTTTTTGTTTTGGCTTGGTTTGGTTTGATTTCCACTGGGGACAAGAAAATCACTTTCAAAGCATTATATGAAGTAGAAAAGAGGTGGTTCTGTTATATTTGACAGTTCTGTGGTTGAACCTCAGAATGCCTGCTGCAATGATCATCTGGTGATAAGTAGTTGTTAATTCTTCTTGTTGTTGTAGTTGTTATTGTTGGCATTGGCTTTGTAGGACTTTTGTTGATGGATGAAGAGAGGATTCTGTGGCATTATCAATGTGATCTTTCTGTGCCAAATATGCCGATTCCAGTTTTGCTGAACTTGAAAGATGATTGCCCCAGTAATAAGAGTGCCTGAATATTTTTATGTATACTTTTTTCATAGACATATGCACAGAATTATCCATTTTGTATTACCCAATTAAAGAACATTTCAATTTTTTATCTCCAAAACAGTATATAGTTTCCAGAGTATCTCAGTGATGATGATTGCCTTAACATTTGCAAGCAGCATTAATTTTGGCTTCACCCTCATATTTCCACCCTCTATTCGCAGCATTATTTATACAGGTGTTGCGCTTTGAATTCCATACTGTGATAAGCATTTCTGACTTTGCTCTGTGATAAGCGTGGACAGCCAGTGCACTTACGCCTTGGCTGTTTCAAGGTCTGTCTTTTCAATGTGCCAAGTCCCATGTTTTCTGCATCGTTCTACTCAGTAGAGATATATGTAATTTTGTACATCGATGGAAGGATATTTCTAGCATGTGACTGGTGATGTTTGAAGTCATAAAACATTTGATTTTACATCCACTGTGCACTGAATCCTGTGTCATTCCTCCAATTCCTGACCAGCGTGGCATATTCACCAATGGGTCAAGCAGTGCTAAATTCTTGAGTATTGGGCACCATCCCAACATTTTTCTTCTTTTTAATGTTTTGTGTACTGTAGGATCCAGGAATAGCAGAGCAGTACAGTATTTATGGGTTAGTTAACACACATCTTCTTGATGGAACCAGAACTCTTTTGTGTACTGGAGGATGTAGTGAATTTTATGCCGTACAAAGCTGTCAAAGTTTTAAAGGCAGAATGTACACGTATTTTGCTTGTTTCATTCAGACATCATTTAAAAATACCATGTATGCGTAAACTGGCATTGTATCGGTTTTGTACAGACATGTGCGCATCATTATCTGCTATATCTTTGTTGTGTTGGTACTACTGTGTCAAGTCCCTCTGACTTTGGTGGTCTGTGTGGTGTGAGATATGTTTACATGGTGGTCTGCCTTCACTCTCTGCTTACTTATGAAACTTCGCCAAAGAATTCCATGGATCACGTCTCTGCCTCTGCCTCTTATGTTGTATGATGAAGTTTTGCAGTTTCATATTTTGCTGAATGTTTGACTGAACACTTGTACAGATTATGATTTTTGTGAGGTTGTGACAGCTCCCAGAGATAGCTTGGAAGTTGACTGTGCAATGCCTTCGTTGCTGAGAACCATGAAAATGCAGAGAGAGTTTTGAAGCTGAAGGTGCAATGTATTCATTGCTGAGAACCTTAAAAATACAAAGTTTTGAAGTTGAAAACGCAATGGCTTCATCGTAAAGAACCATCAAAAATAAAGTTAATCATGCATCGAAATCTCTGAAAACACTCTCTCTTTCAAGATAAGGAAATGTTAAATGATGCAGCGAACATATAGATAATAAACAAGGAAAGCAAAATGTATACGCGTGATGAAACAGTTCCCTGCATATGACTTCAAACTAGAGCTGTTGGCAGTTCCAACTCACCTACCATGCACACAAACAAGAGGCCCACCAAACAAAACAAGTGAACCATTGGGAATGAAGTTCAAAACTTGCCCGAAGTCCCTCTTGTCTGCATGTATGCAAGATGAATGGGCACCGAGTTATGTGCCTGTGATTGTTTTCAACCTGGGAGCAAAGTATTCCTCCCCTCTATGTTATTCACTGTTCAAAGACTTCTTTCCTGAAACTTTTATTGGTCTCTTTGTCCGTACACCTCCCTTGTCCAGGCTTCCTCCCTTACAGACAGAATTTTTGATGATTTCTAGAGATCATTGTTGACAGGTTCTACTGTGTATCAGAGCTGTCAGGTATGAATGTCTTCATGGGTTAATTGCTGCCCACCATTCTTATATAAAGTGCTTATATGAAAGGATTGTGAAAGGAAATGGATGAGTAGCGAATTCTATTGATATATTTGTATAATGTTTGTATAAAATGTGCCCAAGATTGGCATACATTTCTGTGTATAGAGGAAGATAAGTTTGCCCTCCATCCATAAGTACTGTCATATTCATGATTACTGTCTTATATTGATAATGTTATTTCATATCACTATACTGTATTGCATAGAATCTCTCTCTCTGTCTCTCCCCCCATCTCTCTCTCTCTCTGTACCTGTATTGTTTTGTTTCTCCAATTTGAACATTAAAAAAAAAAAATCTTCTGTGTAAAACTTACGTTTCATAAAAATATCATAGATTGCTTGCAGATCACTCACATCACAAACACAAACTTACAGTGTCACAACTGGCACACTAACATGGAGTTCAACAAATCAAGTTTGGAGCCAAGTCTTGAACATTGTGTTTCTTGGATACCTTCTTCGACATGCAGTTGCTACTGTTGACCTAGTTACATTGCTGCTACACCCTAGTTTAGCATTTGGGGGGCTATGGTTCCCATGTAAGAACAGAAGAAGGAGACAGATAAAAAGAAAAGAAGGGGGGGGGGGGGGGGGGAAGAAATACAACTTACTTGTGATCTCTGTATGTAGAGCCGCTGGACTAGAAGCCTCATACACGCTCAGACACAGCTTTGGTGTCTGTGCCCATATGTGACCTCACTGAACCCGTCACAAACTGAAAACTAGTTTCCCTGATGGTCTGAGTGTAGGGGATGGAGGCCTACCTCCTGTGTCTCCCGTCAACCATCCAGCTGTAACATCAAGGCAGGCTGCTGGCTGCCCTGACTAGTGTTTGTTTGGTTCACCTCTATATTGTTTCTTTCAGTCTTGTAAGGTTTATCATCTGATGATGACACAAGTGAAAGGTTTGTGTTTTCTATTGGTGCTGGATGAGTATTTTTCAAGAGACATTCTGCTTGTTGTCTTGGAGGGGGGGGGGGGGGGGGGGATAAAAAAAAAAAGGCAAGACTTTATTTCCCTCCAGGTCCCACCCCTCTATCACAGGGACAGTCTAGCCTAGAAGGTGTCAGGAAAGATGCAATGACCATCTTTAGATTTGTTCTTTCACTCAGTTTCTGTTTTTGAAAAAGTCTTTCTGCTTGTTGATAATTCTACTAATGCAATTATCTGCCATACTTCTTCTGTGCCTGTCTGTCTGTCTGTCTGTCTGTCTCTCTCTCTCTCTCTCTCTCTCTCTCTCTCTCTCTCTTCTCTCTCTCTCTCTCTCTCTCTCTCTCTCTCTCTCTCTCTCTCTCGCTTGCTTTTGCTGTCTCTATGAGACTGTAATGGAATTAATGTTACCGCTGTTTTCAGGAGAGCAGCATTCAAATAAGGCTTTGGAATCTGTATCGTTTTGGCCGATGTTCTTTTCAGTATTGGGTGAACAAATGGGAGTCCTGAGTCTGTTCTGCTGAATGTCGTATGTTGTGTGTGCTCTGTGTTCGTTTCTGATAACTGCTGATCAGACAACTTAAGAATTCTTTTTGATACACATGTAGAAACTCTTGCCTTACGTCATAACTGCTGATGTTGTAGATGTATTGGAAAACTTGCTGGTTAGGTTTTGTTGTGCATGTGAATGCTTTTTCATGCAACTTTATGGTTTGATGTGACAGGTTTTATTGCTGCTGAATTCATGTTAAGACTGTAACTTGTACCTGGAAAAAAAAGAGGAGAGAAGGTGATGGTGGAGAAATGGTTTCATTATTCAATATGCAGAGCTATTGCACCACTATCAATGTGCTTACATCTATTTAGCATGATGAATTTTCTCCAACCGTCGTACTTTGTTTTCTCTACAATTGTGAAATGTAGTACTCTGAACTGTGAAAGTGTCCTTTGACTCAAGGTTGTGCTGACATACTAATCTGCACCATGTGAACTGTGTTAGCTGGAATACATTGTGGTTACTTTCATATTTACAGTGAATCGATACTGACTGTGATGGTCTCTTTGAACAACTTGTTTGTGTTTGTTATGCCTTTGACTTGAAAGATGCCATTGTATTGAATTCTGTGTTTAGTTATTTCATGAATCCTGTGTTTAGTTATTTCATTGTAGTATTTGTTAAAATATGAGCTAGATTGAAATACAGACTTTTATGAGAAATTTAAGATTTGCCTTTGACTTTGAAATTCTGCTGCTTCATTCTTGTGTCCAAGAGATTTGTGTTGGCGCTGCTGCTGGTTCTGCTGTGTAACAGGGAGGGGTCAGTTTTTTAACTGTCTACAGCCTAGATTATGTAACAGGTAGGGTCATCTCTTCAGCTACCTCCAATCTAACGCATGCTTTCACAGTGTAAATTTCATACAACCTGATACCTAATAAACTGTCTACAACGTGACATGTAATGAATGAACTGTCTGTAACTTGATACTTAATGAACTGTCCACAACATGACACACACTGAACTTCTTACAACATGATATATAATGAACTGTCTACTTAATGAACTGTCCACAACATGACACACACTGAACTTCTTACAACATGATATATAATGAACTGTCTACAACATGATACACACTGAACTTCCTACAACATGATACATATTGAACTGTCTACAACATGATACACAATGAATTATCTACAACTTGATACAAAATGAACGTTTTCTACATGATACATATTGAACTGTCTACAACATATACTGAAGAACTGTCTACAACATGATACATCCTGAACTGTCTACAACATGATACATAATGAATTGTCTTCAACATGATACGTAATGAACTGTCCACAACATGATACATGATGAATTATCTGCAGCATGATATATAATGAACTGTCTTCAACATGATACATATGAACTGTCTTCAACATGATACATAATGAACTATCCACAACATGATATATAATGAAGTCTTCAACATGATACATAATGAAATGTCTTCAACATGACATGTAATGAATTGTCTGCAACGTGATACAAATGAACTGTCAACAACATAATACATAATGAAATCTTCAACATGATACATAATGAATTGTCTACAACATGATACATAATAAACTGTCAACAACATAATACATAATGAAGTCTTCAACATGATACATAATGAATTGTCTACAACATGATACATAATGAACTGTCCACAACATGATACATAATGAACTGTCTGCAACATGATACATAATGAACTGTCTGCAACATGATACATAATGGAACTGTAAACAACATGATACATAATAAACTGTCAACAACATAATTATTACATAATGAAGTCTTCAACATAATACATAATGAATTGTCTACAAGATGATACATAATGAATTGTCTACACATGATACATAATGAACTATCCACAAATGATACATAATGAACTGTCCACAACATGATACATAATGACTGTCAACAACATTAGTAATGACTATCCACAACATGATACATAATGAACTTCACAACATGAACATAATGAGCTGTCAACAACATGATACGTAATGAACTATCCACAACATGATACATAATGAACTGTCCCAACATGATACATAATGAACTGTCCACAGCTATACATAATGACTATCCAAACATGATACATAATGAACTATCACAACATGATACATAATGACTGTCACACATGATAGTAATGAACTATCCACAACATGATACATAATGAACTGTCCACAACATGATCCATAATGAATTGTCCCAACTGATACATAATGAACTATCCACAAAGATACATAGAGTGTCAACAACATGAACTAATGATTCCACAACATGATACATAATGAGCTGTCAACAACATGATACGTAATGAACTATCCACTACCAGATACATAATGAACTGTCCACAGCCTGATACATAATGAACTGTCCACAACATGATCATAATGAATTGTCCACAACTGATAATAATGATGTCAAACTGATACATAATGAACTGTCCACAACCTGATACATAATGAACTGTCTACAACATGATATATAATGAATTGTCTACATGATATATAATGAATTGTGTACAACATGATACATAATGAACTATCTACAACCTGATACATAATGAATTGTCTACAGCCTGACACATAATGACATGTCATACTGAACTGTCTACAACCTAATATGTAATTAACACTCTACCTGATGTTCAAGGAACTGTCTTCAATGTAACGCATAATGAACAGGTCAATGACCTTCTACTCCATGAACTGTCTACAACCAGGTACATAAACTGTTTACAACCTGATGTAGTTTGAAGTGTCTGCAACCTGATACATATATGATTGAAGACCTGATACATAACAAACTGTCAACAACCTGGTGCATGATCAACTGTCTATACACCGCTACATAATGAAATGTCTACAACCGGATACATAATAAACCATCTACAACTTAATGCACAATGAAATGTCCACAGCCTAATTCATAATGAACTCTCTTTACCTGTAATCTATAACCTGATTCATAATGAACTGTCAGTAACCTTATACTTAATGAACTGTGTGCAACATGATACATAATGAACAGTATACAATTTGACCTGTAATGACCTGTCTGCAACCTGGTTACATAATAGAACTGTCCAAGCAACAACGACAGCAAGCTGATTCATAATGAACTGTCAATATCCTGACACATGATGAATTATCTACAACCTGACATACAATGAACTGCCCCTAACTTGACACAAAATGAGCCGTCTTCCCATCATAAATTGTCAATAACCTGACGCCTAATGATCTGATTACTACCAGACACATTATAAACTTTAGAGTGGTACATGATTTGGACAAAACTCAAGGGAGAACTTGATAGCTGAAGTGTGCTATCTTTAACTCCTTACGGTTTACAGGGGCTGCGCCGGATCTAGCACTATCAGGACTCGAACCTGCACCTCCGGGATGATTGGATGTCTCAAGGTATGCCTTTTTTCTGCATGTCCTATCTAAAAGCTAGTAAACATATGAGCCAAAGAAAATGTAAGTCTTATGAACTTACTCTTGTTCTTCATCGACCAGAGCTCTTTTTATCTGCCTTTGCCATTGACTTCAGATTGTAAGCATACATATTTGGCAAGACTGTTAGGGAGTGGACAAAACTACAAGCTGTGATCATACAGCCTTTTTTGTTCAAAATGAATGGTTATTGGTTTCAAATCAGAAAAGCATCACACAGACTGATGCTCCTGATATCTCATACTTCATTTATTTCAGTGCGTTGTGATAAAATGTTATTGTAACTCCATGAAACAGAAAGTAATCCGTAGCGAATGTGGCAGAGAATATATGTTCTGCACATTTGTAGAATGTTGGGCAGTGTTAGAACTGTCCATGCATTTTCGGGGTTTCAATTTTGCTGAACAATTCTAGAATTGTACGTTTGTCTTGGACAGTTCAGAATAGTGTGATGATGTGTACTTTCTGTGATATCTTCTTACTGTTTTGTCTTACTTGTGAAGAAAAACCATGAGTTCCCAACAATATGTGCTCTGTCAAAGTACATCACGTCAACTCACACTCTGGATGTTTGAGTGACTGACAATTAAGGAGGTGGAGATGGGAGCGGAGCAGCAACTATAGGGTGGCCAGCTCGTAATGTACCAAATTCAAAGTCAGACATTGCAAGTTTAAATCTCAATGGATCCCAGCATCAAAACTGGGTCATGTTGATGTGACCAAGTGTCGTTGTGACCAAGTATTGTTGTGACCATGTGTCATGACAAAGTGTCATTGTGACAAGTGTCGTTTGTGACCACGTGTCATGACAAAGTGTCATTGTGACAAGTGTCGTTTTGACCACTTGTGACCACATGTCATTGTGACCATGTGTTTTTGTGACCATGTGTCTGTGACCATGTGTCATTGTGACCACATGTTGTAGTGACCACATGTCGTTGTGACCAAGTGTGATTGTGACCAAGTGTCGTTGTGACCACGTGTCGTGACCAGATCAAAGGGACAAGATCACAGCATTTGATCACAATGACACGTGGTCACAACAACACGTGGTCACAACAACATGTGGTCACAACGACATGTGGTCACAACAACACGTGGTCACAACAACACGTGGTCACAACAACGCGTGGTCACAACAACATGTGGTCACAACAACACGTGGTCACAACAACATGTGGTCCCAATGACATGTGGTCACAATGACATGTGGTCACAACGACATGGGGTCACATCAGCATGTAGCCCATCAGAACTTCCCTTTTCACTGCCCCTGAAATTGTGTTGTTGTCCTGGTGGTATAGTTTTTGTGTAAGACAAATCAGCAGCTATCCTTCCCCAGGGATGGTGATTCCAGTCTCCCATATCACCTTGGGTGGATGTGGATGTTAAGCTTGAATGTAACTGACCACGACTTGAATACAAGTCCATACAGCCAGCCATGAGGAAGCCCTCACCTTTACACTCATAAAATGTGATCACACACACACGCACACACACACAGAGCACACTCCTGTAACTACCTCCTCCTCACCACGATCATTACCACCCTAATCTTGTTCCTTACTTCCCCTTTTCATTGTTGTTGTGGTTGTTGTTGTTGATGATGTTTATTTGTCGTTTTTCTGTTTGAATTTTCCTTTCTTTGTTTTTCTTGTTCTTCTCCTTTTTCTTTTTCTTTTTTTTTTTATTTCATTTTCCGCCCGACCCATCGATTCGTTGTTTTCTGGTATTTAGTTGAATCGCTTCCGGGTTGCTAACGTAAGCAAGCCACATGTTGTCGCTTGCCATACGCACGTGGTATTGTATGCGGTAGTCGTGAAATTCTGTGTTCACTAAAAAGTCAGATTGAAATTTTCAAGAGTTAAGCCTGCCTTACTGTTTGTCCTTAGTTAACACACAGTCTGCTCTGCTGAACGTAGCAGTCCATCATGGCGAGAGTAGCTGTGTCTCGTGTGTTTGTAGCAACCAGCACCCGTGGTCTCGCTCACAGCGTCCGGAAACTGCTCTCGAAATCTGCCGTGGCGGTGGAAGAGCTTCACATCGACGGCAAAACTATTGGTTTGTTTCGTCTATCTCACTGTCTGTGCGGCAGAAAATGAATCTGGTTGCGAGCCCTTCCAATTTCAATCCTTCCCCCAATATGGTTACCGCTCCCCCACCCCCCATCCCCCCCGGCGTCCCCCGAGCCCACCCCATCGACCCCATCACCCCCCCCCCCCCCCTTCGCTCCCTCATCTTCCACTTCTCACCTTTTCTTTCTTTTGCCCCAGTTCTGCTGTCATCACACACACACACACACACACACACACACACACATGTAGTTAAACAATACCATTTTCATGTTATCGGGCAGGGTTGGTGTGGGATGTTTACATGACAAGTTGAATGAAAAGGAACATTTAAGTGATTTGGTCTGGTAGGGTATTGCACACCTCTTGCACTCATCAAAATATTTTTATGGTTTTTAGTTTGCAATTTTCACCAATTGTGAAAATAAGAGCTGGCTCATCAAATTGTTTTTTAATCATGTAATATTCTCTTTGTGTGGTCAGGACTTCGTTTTTTTTTACCAGAAATATGAACACATATTGAAAAATGTGTTACTTTGGGGTTTACTTACAATACATTCCAGGTTTTTTCAAACTGCAGTTATGAGAAAACATGTCAGCGTGGTTTGGTTAACCATCTGTTATTAGTTCAGTGTATGCCCATTAAGATCCAAAGTCACAGACATTTGTATGAGACTATTGGGAGTAAACATTGCATCTGACAAGATTTGTCTAGGTTGGAACTAAACAATTGATGTGGAAAATAGTCTGGTGATTAATGCACCTAAGAAGCAAGAGATTCCTAGGTTTTTATTTATATATATATTTTTTTAAAAATAAATCTTTAATGCTCATCGATGAAAATGAGGATGATGAAGATGTTGCTACAAATTTCCATTCCGGTCCAAGACTGCATGACAGGGCTGTACTCTACACTTCCTTTCATGATATATCCCAGCGTCAACCAGGCCCGAGAGATACAGACACCTGCAGTGTTGGTCAGGAAATTTGAGCAACACTTTCAGAGACGCATCCATTAAGTGGATGAAACTCGACTGTGTGGTTCCAGTCTTTCCAACTGAGCCCGTAGCAAACTCAACTCTGGGTAGGAGCCATTGGGGCAGGAAAATCGCACATGACTCAGATAGGAATCGAACCCATGCCCTCCCAGCCATAAGTCCACAACGCTAACCACTTCACCACGGCGGCTGGTGATTCCTAGGTATTTGGTTTAAGTCTTTTATGACTTTTTTTTTTCATCCCCTTCGCACCAGAACTAATGTAAGTGTTAGCCTTTTGGACAAGACAGTTACCCAAGGTTTCATTGTACTGCATGCACTTGCAAGTGAAACGATTCACAGCACACACAGGTTGTCCCTTGCAAACGTCTGGAAGGAATCCCACTTTGGTAGGTAAACAAAATCATACTAAGGCTGGAATTGGAAGTGTTTTTTTTTCAATGAGAAACTATGAGTGACACTGTACTGTAGTGTCATATTCTTATTGGACAGTGCAATGCAGATTTCATACAGAGAAGCAAGTTGTGGCAATGAAGTTAGACCATACAATCCAGTTAATGTCCCAGTTATCACATTCTTTCAGTATGGTGTCCATCAATACTCAAATTACGTGCTGGTGCTGTTTGAGACTGTGACATTTGCTTGGTTGCGGGTACACTGGATTTATGTCCCCTTCTCAGATGATTTTCCTAATATTCTTCTTTTTCTTTTTTTTTTTTTTTTTTTTTTTTTTTTTTTTTTCTTATATTTGTACGGGATGTTTGTGAAGGTGTTGAGCTGGAAGACACTGAGAAACGACTGAAGGAGGTGGAGGTGGTTCTGTGTGACAGAGACGTCATTACTTCATTGGCTGAAAACAGACGCCACCCCCAGACTGAAATGGGCCCAGAGTGCATCAGCAGGTCGGTGGACAGATTAATATATTGGTGTTATGGTAACATGTTTTAATAATGTTACGAGGAGCATCTCCCACTTTGGAATGATACCGAGATCATGCAGTGGTTTAATGTTTTACTTTAGGCACTGGGTCTGGCCAGACTTAACCGTTGCTGTGTATCTTTGCATTGTTGATGATTTTCAGTATATTTCTTTTACTGATGTTCAACATGTTATACCACAGTGCCACGACAATTAATCTACAGATCCATGCTGCTCTAATGCCGCTCTGTCATTATCCAAGCTAATTTTGTGTGTGCTATTAGCATACAGCCTTCATAGACAAACCATGTTTGTCATGTTATTTACATTGATGGATTCTCCCGTCGTGTCCGACGGATGAGTAGGCAGGCAGGTCATCTGCTGAAGTGGGTCCTCATGTGGGAATGAAGACCAATTCTTGAGGCACAAAGTCTTCCACAGTCGCAGCGTGGACTGGAGTTTGTATTATAGCCCAGACAACTACATAGGCCACACTGGGTAGCCTGCCTACCTGGACAGCACATTCATTACAGATCCACTGTCATCATCATTATCATCAGTACCATCATGATCATTATGTCTGTGTTAGAGGTCCGGTCAACCAACACAGTATACATGCATGCTGCTTCCTCTGCATTCCTTGACTAGAATTCTAAAGGTTCACCTTTTGTGGCATTTACGCTTAAGTAACTATTTGTCAATCCTGCTACTGAAGTAGCCACAATGTGACAATCTGTCTTCAGGAATTAGTGTGTAGGCACAACACCATACGTGCATGTGGTGGTGGTGGTGGTGGTGGTTGGTGTGGTGTGTGTGTGTGTGCGTTGTGTGTGTGTGTGTGTGTGTGTGTGTGTGCGTGTGCTTGTGAGAGAGAAAGAGTGAGTATTCCATCCATCAAGCACACACATATATATATATATATATATAATATTATATGTTTACATTGTACTTTGTTGGGTCTTGTTAGAATTCTCATCAGAAAGATTTAGAGGGGCTGGAGTCTGCACACATGTGAACTCCTGTGAGAAAATCTCCTCAAACCTGACTATCTCACTCAGGGATTGAACCCAGAATCCTTAAAGCAAGAGACCAAGGTTCTATCCACTACACCAACAATGTCCCACAAATGCTTGTAATAAATTGAACATTGAAATTCTGTGAACACTCTGAGTATGTGACTGCAGTATGATACACAAGGCCAGCTTAGTGTGCACTTGATGTTTGAGAGTTTCTTCAAACTGCTTCAACATGTCATTTGAAAAATAATCAGAACTAGTATCATACATCTCTTGTGTAATGAAGAAAGGTGTTTGTTTTTAATCCCCAGTTATGGTGTCATTTTACACATTTAATTTGAATTTTTCTTTTTGCCCTTTTAGGGCATGAAGGATAACAAATTAACAAGTTCAGCAACAGTATAAAGATTTCTTCCTATGTGTCTCACACACACACACACACACACACACACACACACACACACACACACACACACACACACACACACATATACCACACACTCACATGCATGCACACGTGTGCGCACACCCAAAACACACACACACACACACACTCACACACACACACACACACACACACACACACACACACACACACACCTCATACACGTGCACACGTACACACAACATCACACATGATAACAATGGTTTATACACATACAATTATTCAAATTTGGATGTTATTTGTGTCAGATATTTATCCCTGTTAAGTTATGATACACTGTTCTAAGCAGTAAAGCACAATTCATATGCATGTCATTTATCCTTGTATGCCCAGCATTGTTCGCAGCCATATTTGCATAATTCTGGCTAACTTGTTTGCATGTACAAATGCACCATTGACACATATGGGCATGTACACACATTCAGTCTTATTTGTTGATTTGCATTATTGCAGGTGTAGATGCGTTGATGAAAGGATTAAACTTCCAGAAGGTAAGATCAGAACGTTGCTGTCAATAACTGATAATGAAGGTGTCTGGGCACATTGAATTGTGTGTGTGTGTGTGTGTGTGTGTGTGTGTGTGTGTGTGTGTGTGTGTAAACAAAAGGTATATATCTGTTAGGAAATTTCTTTCTTGTATACAGTGTCCATTTCTGGTTGTGCTGATTGAACCTGAACAAGTTTCTGCCATACTTGTCAAACCTTTGCTTGATGGTGGACCACTGAGCCAATACGGCTGACCTGAAGAATTAGTCCATAGCAGTGAAAGTTTCCTACAAATGTTATATTTGGGGAAAAATCTCAATTCAGCCAGCTGGTTTTTTAATCGAGGGATTTGCATCAATACGATAGTTTATAGCAAACAATGCCGACGAAAAAAAATTTGTCAAAGTTAAAATATTGACATTTGGCTTCCATGATAATGTCATTTTTCATTTTTCTTCCTCTCATCCCTGTGTGTAGTGAGGCTGTGTTGGTCTTCAGTATCAGCAGGCCTGTTTTTGACTGTCGCTGAGAGGAGTTAGTGTGAAGAATATTGTGAGAGTATTGTAAGACAGATTGGGGATGTTGTGATAATGTCCTACAGATGCGCATGTTGACTTTCAAATTCCAGTGAGATGGGATTAGTGCGTTACTCTGCTGACTGCAATTTTTATGTCATGTTTAAAAGAGGAATTGACATGTTAACTTTAAGGATAGTGTGAATACTGAATACATCTGTCCTAGACCTTTTGATGACAGTTCTTCACTCATGTATGTACTTTTGATTGCAGCCCAAACAAGATTTCATTCTGACCCGAACTCAAGGGGATTTTGGTGACATCATGGGGGAATATGTTATCGGACATATCATCGCTCAGGAAAGAGGATTTGCAGGAATGCAGGCAGATCAGGAGAAGCGAGTGTTCAATAAGTGAGGTTGCTAGTGTGGCTATTCTTTTTTGTTTTTTGTGATGCTTTAGTAGAATTGTACTTAACTAGTCAAATAGTACTTAACTAGTTAACTAGTCAAATAGTACTTAACTAGTTAAATTGTCATAGATCTTTTACAGTGGAACTGCCTGGCAATTACAGTTTTTTTCCGCCGAGAGAATTTTACAGTTTCAAAATGGAGTGACTGACGGCGGCGAACAAAGCAAAATTTAGAAAGAGAGGGTGTTAGTTACTGCCAATGACATTGACAAACAAAGCACATGACAAGACACGATGCATTTCAACCTCTTGGGTCTTCTTCAGGTGAAAAAATAAATCACATTTAACATTTAAGACAGTACAAACAAAGAACGAAAAATGACTGGTCTGTTGTTGTCCATGTGGTGGGGAGAATAGCCGCCAAAGATCAAAACAGAAAAAAGTGGGAAAGATGGGGGTAGTAGAGGCTGGGAGGGGGCGTGTGAAAGAAAATGTGAGCAGAAAAGAGCGCTTTAGAATGGAAACTCCTTCACTAGGAACATACATGTTTGGTGTTTAGCTGAGAGAATTTTTATTTCTTTCTTGTAATTTTGAAACAGATGCTAGTGTGGTAGAAATCAAGCAGCTTAGCTCTTTTCCTATGTATACTGGTGCAGCCACTCTCTCCATGTGTATTTGCACAGTTCATGGTCAGACAACCATTGTTTCTGTATAATGTTTAGCAGTTGCCTGTTTTTCTTTTTTGTTTGTTTTTGTCTGTGTTATACTCCTGACCTTGGCTGATAATCGATACAACATAATGCATGAATTAAAACACCAAACATGTATAGTTCCTAGTGAAGGAGTTTCCATTCTAAAGCCCTCTTTTCTGCTCACATTTTCTTTCACACGCCCCCTTCCAGCCTCTACTACCCCCATCTTTCCCACTTTTTTCTGTTTTGATCTTTGGCGAGTCATCGTTTAAATGACAGTGAAATTGTTAGCTACTTATTTGTTCAGTATATACATATACAGATATACATACATACATATATATATATATGTGGGGAGAGAGAGAGAGAGAGAGAGAGAGGTGTTTATTGTCCAACATTGAGAGGATTTACTGTACAGCTTACTCTGGACATGTTCTTCTGCATGTTACTCCATCATAACAAAGCATTTTTGTTTGTTTGTTTGTTGTTGTTTTTGTGTGTGTGTTTTGGGTTTTGGTCCCACTAACAAACATTCTTTGGATTTTTCAGCCAACATTTTGGCGTCTTCAGAGCATTGTACAACCTATCCATTGGCATATTAGGATATGGCACCATCGGCAAAAGAGGTAGGATGCCTTTCTTTGTTTTTTGGTGTTTTTTTGGTACTTGTTCTTTTAATGGGCATTTTCATTTTTATTTGTAGGCTGCCTCTGTGGCATTCATCTCACATCACTCAGTTTGGCTCTTCATATGTAGTCAGAGCCAAATAATCCTATAGCAGCTGAAGCACGACCAGTCCTCAGGGTGCAGGCAATATCAAGTTGTCATGAGGCATCCCTACAGAGGAGACACTGCACTGCTGCTGAGTCACTTCAGTGGCATTCTGTGGTCATTTTCTGGTCCGATATATGCTGGACAAAACCTGCTATAAAAAAAGCCTCAACCATAAGACAACTATGGTTTAGTTACAGGTCTATCACAATTAAGCATCTGTCCAAATTCACCAAAGATCTCTACAGTGAAAGCTCCCGTGAACTTTGCCAGTTCAGCAGACTTTGACATGAGCTTACCAGAGGCTTGGATGTGGAGATGAAGTTGAAGCTGGATCGCCAGGAGAGCAGGAGGGCGTGACAGCGCTGTACTGTTTGCTTCCACACATGATCTATCCTGGCATCAGTCCGGCCCAAGAGATACAGACATCTGTGGTGTTAGTGTGGAAGTGTTAATGTTACCCTCAATGAGGAATTCATGAAATTCGGATGGTATGTCTGTAGTTTCCCTGTCTCAACCCAGAGTACACCCAGCTGGGAAGGAGCCATTTATACTGAAATATTCCTCATGTGCAGTTATGCTTCTAATGGAACTTAAAGCCATGACCTTGCAGCCCACATTTGCATCAGGCTATTTCAACATTTATGAATATCATTATGATGATTTAACTTCCTCATTGCTGACTTTTGCAAAAATCTCTGTGAAGCATAAAGTTCCCTTAAATTCCACCTAAGCTGGTTTTTGCTTTGTGGCATTTTGAGCTTGATTACAGCCCATTGAAGATGTATGCTTTGTATGACAGTTTCTGTTTCAGTTTCATCAAGATATCACTGCATGCGGACTAGTCCATATATGCTACACCACATCCGCTTAGTTTTGAGACCACACTGGGCTTGATTTAAAGCTGATGGATGAATGATTTAAACTGAGAGAATTTAAGAGGACGGTCTCGTGGCTACGACTTAGCAGACGTCTGACATAAACATTAGCCCAAAGTGCTGGTCAGACCTTGTGTACCAACCTAACATTGGCTGTGCTATTATTATCATTGTATGTGTGTGTGGTGAGTGTACACATGTGTGTGTATGACTGTGTGGGCACGGGCCCGTGTGTGTGTGCCAGTATATGTGGTGTGCGTGTGTGTATGATGTGTGTGTATGTGTGTGTGTATGCGTCTGCATGTTTGTGTGTGTGTGTGCACGCACGTGTGCAGTTACATGGCAGTGTGGTTTGTGTTGCAGTGGCTGAGATGTGCAAGTTCATGGGAATGACGGTGTGGTTTGTGTTGCAGTGGCTGAGATGTGCAAGTTCATGGGCATAACAGTGTGGTTTGTGTTGCAGTGGCTGAGATGTGCAAGTTCATGGGCATAACAGTGTGGTTTGTGTTGCAGTGGCTGAGATGTGCAAGTTCATGGGAATGACGGTGTGGTTTGTGTTGCAGTGGCTGAGATGTGCAAGTTCATGGGAATGACAGTGTGGTTTGTGTTGCAGTGGCTGAGATGTGCAAGTTCATGGGCATGACGGTGTGGTTTGTGTTGCAGTGGCTGAGATGTGCAAGTTCATGGGAATGACAGTGTGGTTTGTGTTGCAGTGGCTGAGATGTGCAAGTTCATGGGCATAACAGTGTGGTTTGTGTTGCAGTGGCTGAGATGTGCAAGTTCATGGGCATGACGGTGTGGTTTGTGTTGCAGTGGCTGAGATGTGCAAGTTCATGGGAATGACAGTGTGGTTTGTGTTGCAGTGGCTGAGATGTGCAAGTTCATGGGCATAACAGTGTGGTTTGTGTTGCAGTGGCTGAGATGTGCAAGTTCATGGGCATGACGGTGTGGTTTGTGTTGCAGTGGCTGAGATGTGCAAGTTCATGGGCATGACGGTGTGGGCGGTCAACAGCACATGCAGAACATCTCCTTCACCGCATGTGGATCATTTCAGGTTGGTGAGGTGTATCACTGTTGGTACCTGCACAACAGTACTTTTGTACTCCTTTATCACATGTAAATCACTTTAGGTTGGTGAGGTGTATCACTGTTGGTACCTGCACAACAGTACTTTCATACTCCTTTATCACATGTAAATCACTTCAGGTTTGTGAGGTGTATCATTGTTGGTACCTGCACAACAGTACTTTTGTACTCCTTTATCACATGTAAATCACTTTAGGTTGGTGAGGTGTATCATTGTTGGTACCTGCACAACAGTACTTTTGTACTCCTTTATCACATGTAAATCACTTTAGGTTGGTGAGGTGTATCATTGTTGGTACCTGCACAACAGTACTTTTGTACTCCTTTATCACATGTAAATCACTTTAGGTTGGTGAGATGTATCATTGTTGGTACCTGCACAACAGTACTTTTGTACTCCTTTATCACATGTAAATCACTTTAGGTTGGTGAGGTGTATCATTGTTGGTACCTGCACAACAGTACTTTTGTACTCCTTTATCACATGTAAATCACTTCAGGTTGTTGCCTATGCACCAGTGCTGTTGTACTCCTTTATCACATGTAAATCACTTCAGGTTGGTGAGGTGTATCATTGTTGGTACCTATGCACCAGTGCTGTTGTACTCCTTTATCACATGTAAATCACTTCAGGTTGGTGAGGTGTATCATTGTTGGTACCTATGCACCAGTGCTGTTGTACTCCTTTATCACATGTAAATCACTTCAGGTTGGTGAGGTGTGTCACTGTTGGTGCCTATGCACCAGTGCTGTTGTACTCCTTTATCACATGTAAATCACTTCAGGTTGGTGAGGTGTATCATTGTTGGTGCCTATGCACCAGTGCTGTTGTACTCCTTTATCACATGTAAATCACTTCAGGTTGGTGAGGTGTGTCACTGTTGGTACCTATGCACCAGTGCTGTTGTACTCCTTTATCACATGTAAATCACTTCAGGTTGGTGAGGTGTATCACTGTTGTTGCCTAGGCACCAGTGCTTTTGTACTCCTTTATCACATGTAAATCACTTCAGGTTGGTGAGGTGTATCATTGTTGTTGCCTAGGCACCAGTGCTTTTGTACTCCTTTATCACATGTAAATCACTTCAGGTTGGTGAGGTGTATCACTGTTGTTGCCTAGGCACCAGTGCTGTTGTACTCCTTTATCACATGTAAATCACTTCAGGTTGGTGAGGTGTATCACTGTTGTTGCCTATGCACCAGTGCTATTGTACTCCTTTATCACATGTAAATCACTTCAGGTTGGTGAGGTGTATCATTGTTGTTGCCTATGCACCAGTGCTGTTGTACTCCTTTATCACATGTAAATCACTTCAGGTTGGTGAGGTGTATCATTGTTGGTACCTATGCACCAGTGCTGTTGTACTCCTTTATCACATGTAAATCACTTCAGGTTGGTGAGGTGTATCATTGTTGGTACCTAGGCACCAGTGCTGTTGTACTCCTTTATCACATGTAAATCACTTCAGGTTGGTGAGGTGTATCATTGTTGTTGCCTATGCACCAGTGCTGTTGTACTCCTTTATCACATGTAAATCACTTCAGGTTGGTGAGGTGTATCATTGTTGTTGCCTATGCACCAGTGCTGTTGTACTCCTTTATCACATGTAAATCACTTCAGGTTGGGTGAGGTGTATCATTGTTGGTACCTATGCACCAGTGCTGTTGTACTCCTTTATCACATGTAAATCACTTCAGGTTGGTGAGGTGTATCATTGTTGGTACCTATGCACCAGTGCTGTTGTACTCCTTTATCACATGTAAATCACTTCAGGTTGGTGAGGTGTATCATTGTTGTTGCCTATGCACCAGTGCTGTTGTACTCCTTTATCACATGTAAATCACTTCAGGTTGGTGAGGTGTATCATTGTTGGTACCTATGCACCAGTGCTGTTGTACTCCTTTATCACATGTAAATCACTTCAGGTTGGTGAGGTGTATCATTGTTGGTACCTATGCACCAGTGCTGTTGTACTCCTTTATCACATGTAAATCACTTCAGGTTGGTGAGGTGTATCATTGTTGGTACCTATGCACCAGTGCTGTTGTACTCCTTTATCACATGTAAATCACTTCAGGTTGGTGAGGTGTATCATTGTTGGTACCTATGCACCAGTGCTGTTGTACTCCTTTATCACATGTAAATCACTTCAGGTTGGTGAGGTGTATCACTGTTGGTACCTATGCACCAGTGCTGTTGTACTCCTTTATCACATGTAAATCACTTCAGGTTGGTGAGGTGTATCACTGTTGGTACCTATGCACCAGTGCTGTTGTACTCCTTTATCACTGTTGGTACCTATGCACCAGTGCTGTTGTACTTAATGGTCACAACTCTAGTGTTATGAATGCCTTGTTTCTGTGTGCCCTTTAATTTTCTCATTTGTATGTATCTGTAATATTATTGTTTACTTTGTCTGTGTGCCCTTTAATTTTCTCATTTGTATGTATCTGTAATATTATTGTTTACTTTGTCTGTGTGCCCTTTAATTTTCTCATTTGTATGTATCTGTAATATTATTGTTTACTTTGTCTGTGTGCCCTTTAATTTTCTCATTTGTATGTATCTGTAATATTATTGTTTACTTTGTCTGTGTGCCCTTTAATTTTCTCATTTGTATGTATCTGTAATATTATTGTTTACTTTGTCTGTGTGCCCTTTAATTTTCTCATTTGTATGTATTGTTTACTTTGTCTGTGTGCCCTTTAATTTTCTCATTTGTATGTATCTGTAGTATTATTGTTTACTTTGTCTGTGTGCCCTTTAATTTTCTCATTTGTATGTATCTGTAATATTATTGTTTACTTTGTCTGTGTGCCCTTTAATTTTCTCATTTGTATGTATCTGTAGTATTATTGTTTACTTTGTCTGTGTGCCCTTTAATTTTCTCATTTGTATGTATCTGTAATATTATTGTTTACTTTGTCTGTGTGCCCTTTAATTTTCTCATTTGTATGTATCTGTAATATTATTGTTTACTTTGTCTGTGTGCCCTTTAATTTTCTCATTTGTATGTATCTGTAATATTATTGTTTACTTTGTCTGTGTGCCCTTTAATTTTCTCATTTGTATGTATCTGTAATATTATTGTTTACTTTGTCTGTGTGCCCTTTAATTTTCTCATTTGTATGTATCTGTAATATTATTGTTTACTTTGTCTGTGTGCCCTTTAATTTTCTCATTTGTATGTATCTGTAATATTAATGTTTACTTTGTCTTAAACACCAGCTCTTCGTTTGTTTGCTGTCATTAGTACATTAGTACATCTTTCAGACTTAATATCAATTCATCTGTTCTATCTAGCCCTAAGTAATCATTTATATTTAACCGTCAGCTCATGTTTTATATTTGACCATCTCTGCATCTTTTTTGTTGAGCCATCAGTACATCTTTTGTATTCAACCATAATTAGAATCGCATTGATGTTTAACCTGTGAGTATATCTTTTGTATCTAAGTATCCAGACATGTTTTGCGTTGAGCAGTCAGTATGTCTTTTGTATGTAACCGTCATTAAAATCTCTTGTGTGTTCAACCTATCAGTACATCTTTTCTCTTTAACCGCATGTAGGTGCGTCTGCCATTGTGTATTTTCTTTTTGCTGTGTGCATGAATATTGTATGAATAAGTGCAAATGGTGGATGTAAGCGCATTGAGTTGTACAACAAGAAATGCGCTATATAAGTATTATACATTATTATTATTATTATTATTATTAATCCATTGACTGCCTGGATGCATGCTGCATACATGACAGTTTTCATCATTCTCAGACACTTCTGTGCGTATCTCATCATGTGTTTTTCCAGTTCGTCACACCATTTCTCAACAACCTAATGGTGGGAGTGTTCCAGCACTCTTCAGTCATTGGCTGATTCACTTGCCTCCACTGCACATGACCCGTGAGACCCAGCTGCAATGCAGTAGAAATCTCTCAGTGATTGAGTGCCCCATCCCCCTCTTCAGTCTTGGCCAAAACATTCACTACTAGCTAGTGGTTCTCTGATCACAGGTCTTATAATGCTGGAATTCGCAAAGTTGGCAGTTCTGGCAGGTTTTGCCATGGCGCCAAAGTGTATTAACAGTTGACTGTCATGCCCAGTACACTTTTATCTTGAATTGGCAAGTGAGGAGAGGAGATGCAGATGTTAACACATGAAACCCCATGTTGTGCAGAGGGCTGGATTCTCTGGGAGAAGTGCTGCAAAATGTGGACTACCTGTGCAGCATCCTGCCCAGCACACCTGCCACCTGTGATCTGCTGTCAGGCGATGTTCTGAAACAGTGCCAGCAGAAGGCAAGTTTGCTGTTGGTATTGGTACAGGTTTTGAAAGAGTGCCAGGTGAAAGATAAGTCAAGCAGAAGGTGTGTGTGTTCTGGGACAGGTTGTGAAACATCACCAGAACAAAAGGTAAGTCTTGCAATAGGTGTATGTGGCAGGACAAGTTCTGAAGGACGACGGTGAAAGGTACGTCCACTGGAGGGAGTGTGTCACTGCAGGTTTTGAAGGATGCAAGTCTGTTATGGGTTGGTGTGTCAGCACAGGTTCTGAAAGAGACAAGCAAAAGGTAAGTCTGCTCTAGGTGTGTTTCAGGACAGGTTCTAACAGAGTGCCAAGAGAAGGCAAGTCTGGTGGAAATGTATATGCACATAATTATACTTATCATTTGCGGTATTATAGGCTTAGATTGATAGACAGACAGGTAAAGAGAGAGATTTGTTTTAGATGTCTGTATAGCTATCAGTAACTTTTTTTTTTTTAACTCGCTCCATACCAGGAGCTTTTTCCCTTTTCAGTCCATACAAACCAGGTGTTCTTCTGCTAAGTAGGGGCAGATTCTCAAAACAACAAATACAAAGATTGAAACTTTGGGGAGCAAGGGTAGGGCATGATGTTATATATTACGAGAAAACCAACTCTGATGGTTAGTTTCAAAGATGATATCACATATTGGGACTCATGTGAACAAATGTTACAATGTTTTCATAATGCCCTCCACTATTAGCAGCTGCTGCATGCAAGAAAACAAACAGCTGATGTGTGTGATGGTAAACATGGCACTGGAGGAAGTTTGAACTGATGTATGCTGTATTTACAGGTGATACTGCTATTGATTTTAACATGTACCTGTTTGTAGATATAAGTTTGTTGTTTGGTTGGTTTTTCTCAATCATTTGGAAAGTCTGAAATATCTGTTGTTGTTCTCATTATACAATGACTAGTCATTAATTGAGAAATGTTAAAATGTGGCTGTGTGAAGGTACATGTGGACAGCAAGACAAAGACAACAGAACACACCAGCCACTTGTAACATAGTAGTCGGTGTCACAAAGTGGGAGGCCGTTGATTTAAATCTGAGTAGAAACCAACATGTATGTATGTACCTTTTCTTCATCATTTTTGTTTCATTTCTCTTGGGATGGTGGGACATTCAGGGGACTTGGAGAGGGAAGGTGTGTGGTGTCAATTTTTCCCAATCACTTTCTGCCCTTGTGAAGCAAGCAGTGTAGAGTTCAACTCTATCATGTCTCAGATCAACCAGAACATGGATCTCTACAATGTCATCATTAGCCTCCTCATCTTTGTCAGTCATCATGAAAAAGACAGTTAAATCCAGATCAGTAGGCTTTTATGCTATTATGTCATGGTGCCCACAATCCTGGGGATCATCATTACCATTCCCAGTCTCATGGTAACCACCGTTTAATACTTTCCATCCATTCCCAGGCCAGTGATGAGTTTCAGTTTCAGTTTCATGAAGTAGGTGTCACTGCGTGCGGACTAGTCCATATATGCTGCACCACATCCGCTAAGTTTTGAGACCACACTACGCATGATGGATAAATGAATTAACAACTAAGATGAGAGAATTGAAGAAGAGGGTCTCATGGCTATGACTCAGCGGATGTCTGACCTACGCATTAGCCAGTGATGAATTTGTGACAACTATCAATGATCATGGATTTATGGAGGCTTTCATTGCAAATGAGAAAATAATGATAACTTCCACTCAATGGAGGGAGGTCCACTCATGAAGCAATATTAAAAAGAAAAGAAAAGTCAGCTGGAGGCATGGTGGTCTGATTTACTTGAGTGTCAGGTGAACAACAAAATGTATTTTGACAATTGTGTGTGGTTCGTACAGAAAGACACATGGCTGAGATCAAGCCACTGTTGTCATTAATGATGAGAAGATTAGCGAAGGAAGGTTGCCAAATAAACTTTCAGTTATTAATATGCTTGTGATTTTGTGCAGAAAACTGTGCTGATCAACATCGGCAGAGGAAGTGTCATCAGTGATGACAGCCTTGTACGGGCAGTCAGGTAAGTCTGTTGCGTTTCGTTGTACGTCTTCTTTCGTGGGCAAGTTTGTGGCAGTTGGATCTTATCCACAAAATTGAAAGTTTACAACTGGCCAGTGCTGTGGTGGATTTAAAGTGTTTGACAAAGTTTCAACCAGGTTGTTGTCTGGCTGTGATCTAGAGCATTGTCAGTGTTGGCTCTCCTCACACCACTGGCGGTAGCTACCGCCGATGACGTTTTCTATACCTGAGAGCCAAAGGCGGAGCCAATGTTAAAGCTGATGTCACTTCACCTGGACAGCCTAGCGCATGCGCACTTGAAATAAACTTGGCTACTTTCTTTGTCTGCAGTTTCAAGTGGCAGTGGGGATTTTTTTTTCTTTTTTTGAGCGATTTCCATGATGGAGGTGAGCTGAAGTCTAGCTGAACTCTGCCATGAAAGTCTCCTGTCACAACATTTGTCATTTCTTTGAAAAGAAGTGGAATTCTTCGAAGACAAAGTGTGGCTGTCTATGTGGCATAGTAGCCAGAAACAGTCTTTGAAATGGTTGCATTGACTTGGGTTTGGATTGGCGTTGAGCCGATGATGGCCAACACAGAGCCTGACAACTTGCAAGACTGGATGGTCAACACACCCACAGTGTCATATTGTCTTCACATGCCCCATTGTCAGGCTTTAGGTCCACTATCGCCTCTCCATGAAGCCTGACCCGTAAGTTTCTTGGAAGTGTGTAAATAGCAGGTGACCCCCTGAGGTAACAGTTGTCAGGGTGTAAATAGCAGGTGACCCCCTGAGTGTTCAGATTCAGGGTGTAAATAGCAGGTGACCCCCTGAGTGTTCAGATGTCAGGGTGTAAATAGCAGGTGACCCCCTGAGTGTTCAGATGTCAGGGTGTAAATAGCAGGTGACCCCCTGAGTGTCAGTTGTTAGGGTGTAAATAGCAGGTGACCCCCTGAGTGTTCAATTGTCAGGGTGTAAATAGCAGGTGACCCCCTGAGTGTTCAATTGTCAGGGTGTAAATAGCAGGTGACCCCCTGAGTGTTCAGTTGTCAGGGTGTAAAAAGCAGGTGATCCCCTGAGTGTTCAGTTGTCAGGGTGTAAATAGCAGGTGACCCCCTGAGTGTTCAATTGTCAGGGTGTAAATAGCAGGTGACCCCCTGAGTGTTCAGTTGTTAGGGTGTAAATAGCAGGTAACCACCAGAGTGTTCAATTGTCAGGGTGTAAATAGCAGGTGACCCCCTGAGTGTTCAGTTGTCAGGGTGTTAAAAGCAGGTGACCCCCTGAGTGTTCAGTTGTTAGGGTGTAAATGCCAGGTGACCCCCTAAGTGTTCAGTTGTCAGGTATAAATAGCAGGTGACCCCCTGAGTGTTCAGTTGTCAGGGTGTAAATAGCAGGTGACCCCCTGAGTGTTCAGTTGTCAAGGTGTAAATAGCAGGTAACCCCCTGAGTGTTCAGTTGTCAGGGTGTAAATGCCAGGTGACCCCCTAAGTGTTCAGGTGTCAGGGTGTGAATAGCAGGTGACCCCCTAAGTGTTCATTTGTCAGGGTGTAAATAGCAGGTGACCCCCTGAGTGTTCAATTGTCAGGGTGTAAATAGCAGGTGACCCCCTGAGTGTTCAATTGTCAGGGTGTAAATAGCAGGTGACCCCCTGAGTGTTCAGTTGTCAGGGTGTAAATAGCAGGTGACCCCCTGAGTGTTCAGTTGTCAAGGTTAAATAGCAGGTGATGCCCTGAGTGTTCAGTTGTCAGGGTGTAAATAGCAGGTGACCCCCTGAGTGTTCAATTGTCAGGGTGTAAATAGCAGGTGATCCCCTGAGTGTTCAGTTGTCAGGGTGTAAATAGCAGGTGACCCCCTGAGTGTTCAGTTGTCAGGGTGTAAATAGCAGGTGACCCCCTGAGTGTTCAATTGTCAGGGTGTAAATAGCAGGTGACCCCCTGCGTGTTCAATTTTGAGTGTATGAATACGAGATGATTCCCCAAGTGTTCACTTTGAGTATGTGAATATCCGGTGACCACATGAGTATTCCATTGTGAGGATGTAAATAGCACATGACCTTTGGACTGTTTAGTTGTGAGGCTTTTGAAATCAGGTAATTCTCAGAGTGTTCAGTCATCAGATTATGAAATAAGGTGACCCCTACTGGGTTCAATTGTGAGGACTATAAACTTAGGTGATACCCAGAGTTTACAGTTGTGAGGACATGAAATTAGGTGACCCTTACATTGTTCAACTGTGAGGATATAAAACTAGATGACCCACAAAGTGTTCAGGTGTGACCAGCCGCCGTGGCGAAGTGGTTAGCGTCGCGGACTCCCGGCTGGGAGGTCGTGGGTTCGAATCCCATCAGAGTCATGTGGGTTTTTCTGCCCCGACCGGCTCCTACCCAGAGTTGAGTTTGCTGCGGACTCAGTTGGGAAGACTGGGACCACACAGTCGAGTTTCATCCACTTAATGGATGCGTTTCTGAGAGTGTTGCTCAAATTTCCTGACGAACACTGCAGGTGCCTGTATCTCTCGGGCCTGGTTGATGCCGGGATATATTATGAAAGGAAGCGTAGAGTACAGCCCTGTCATGTAGTCTCAGACCGAAATGGAAATCCGTAGCATCATCTTAATCATCCTCATTCTCATCGATCAGCATAAAAAAAATGTCTCAAATTCTGTGGCCCTTCATGCCCTGCTCTCATGGTGACCTCAGTTTCGATGTCCTCTCCACGTCTGTGGCCTTGGTTTGGTTCCGTCGGGGTCACCGGTATCGGCGAGTCCATGGGGGCTGTCGTTGGACGGACGTGGTGGCGCCCTCCGGAGGGAGAGCTCACTCACACCAGCTCCGCGACTAAGCAATTATTGTCGTCAGTAGGGGGCTTAGTAGGTGGTGTCCTGCGTATGTTAGATCAGAACAGGTGCCACTGAACACCACCGAAGTGACTCGGCAGCAGTGCAGTGTCTCCTCCGGTGGGTTGCCTCTTGACGACTTGACATTGACTGCTCCCTGTGGATTGCCGGTGCCGGGGCTGCGGCGGGGCTGACCGGGCTGTGGCTGTGGACGGGGTGTCGGAATGAGCGGCGTGTGTGCACTGCCTCTGAGGTGGCGCAGAAGTTGGGACAGCAAAAAAAAAAAAAAAAAAAAAAAAAGTGTTCAGTTGTGAGGCTAAGAAAAATCAGATGACCCTCATAGTATTCAATTGTGAGGGAAAAAATACCCCACAAAATCAAGGGACCCTTTCAGAGTGTTCAGTTGTGAGGCAAAAAGATCAGGTGAACCCTTAGGGATTTGAGCTATGAGGATGGAAAGATAGATAAGGATTCCATCAGTTTACAGACTTTTTTCCAGGGAAATTTGAGACTTCAGTTTCTTTTTAAACTCAGCTCGGTGACAGCTCTGAAAAGTTCCTGTGTGGTTGGAAGGGCTTTTGTAAAAATAACATTGGTGTTTTTTTTTTGTTTGTTTTTTTCACTGCCAGGTGTACCTCACTTGAAGGCCTTTTCTGTTTGAAGACCCAGTGTTAAAGGATTTCTAGAGATTTTAATTTAGAGACTGCACGATATAGTAAATGGACAGTTCATGCTCATCAGAAACACCTGTCAAATTGTGTAATGGCATACACTTTGACTGCTAACACATTACAAATGCAAGTGAAAGTAGGTAGATGGTTGAATTGTGATATTTCCTTTCCGTTTTTGTCAATACCCTGAGCTCAGCAGAAAAGGAGCACATATGAATCATCAGATTGTTATTAATATCATCATCATCAGTATTATCATTATTATTACTATTATTATGATCATTGTTATTATTTTCACAGAAATCCACCCTGAAAACAATATAAAGTGAGCGCCTGGCTGAAAATATCATGAAGGAGGCATGTGTTCAGGACTTAGTTGCATATTCTTACACAGAAACATAGCAGACACATAACACAAACAAAACAAATGGCAAGACCTCTGGAAACGAGCAGGCCATTGGCCAGACAGTTAGGCCAGTGATCAGTCAGGCCAGTGATCAGTCAGGCCAGTGATCAGTGATCAGACAAGCACGCCAGTGATGGAAGGTGGTGTGTGGTGTGTCAGGGAGGGAGGTATGGGTGGAGCCATACAGGCCAGTGATGGAAGGTGGTGTGTAGTGTGTCAGGGAGGGAGGTATGGGTGGAGCCATACAGGCCAGTGATGGAAGGTGGTGTGTAGTGTGTCAGGGAGGGAGGTATGGGTGGAGCCATACAGGCCAGTGATGGAAGGTGGTGTATGGTGTGTCAGGGAGGGAGGGAGGTATGGGTGGAGCCATACAGGCCAGTGATGGAAGGTGGTGTGTGGTGTGTCAGGGAGGTATGGGTGGAGCCATACAGGCCAGTGATGGAAGGTGGTGTGTGGTGTGTCAGGGAGGGAGGTATGGGTGGAGCCATACAGGCCAGTGATGGAAGGTGGTGTGTGGTGTGTCGGGAGGTATGGGTGGAGCCATACAGGCCAGTGATGGAAGGTGGTGTGTGGTGTGTCAGGGAGGGAGGTATGGGTGGAGCCATACAGGCCAGTGATGGAAGGTGGTGTGTGGTGTGTCAGGGAGGTATGGGTGGAGCTATACAGGCCAGTGATGGAAGGTGGTGTGTGGTGTGTCAGGGAGGTATGGGTGGAGCCATACAGGCCAGTGATGGAAGGTGGTGTGTGGTGTGTCAGGGAGGGAGGTATGGGTGGAGCCATACAGGCCAGTGATGGAAGGTGGTGTGTGGTGTGTCAGGGAGGTATGGGTGGAGCCATACAGGCCAGTGATGGAAGGTGGTGTGTGGTGTGTCAGGGAGGAGGTATGGGTGGAGCCATACAGGCCGTGATGGAAGGTGGTGTGTGGTGTGTCAGGGAGGGAGGTATGGGTGGAGCCATACAGGCCAGTGATGGAAGGTGGTGTGTGGTGTGTCAGGGAGGTATGGGTGGAGCCATACAGGCCAGTGATGGAAGGTGGTGTGTGGTGTTTCAGGGAGGGATGGCTGGGTGGGGCTATATTGGACGTCTTCAACCAAGAACCTCTGCCCCTGGACAGTGACCTGTGGACTCTGCCCAACGTGGTCATCACTCCCCACGTGTCTGGATCAAATTTTCCTGAGCCGGTAATTTCTCTGTGTTTATGTCCTTGCGTGCCTGTTTTTGTTTGTGAGGGCACGCATGTTCTTTAGTGTGTGTGTTGTATGTGCATTATCATGATTACCATTTTCTCGTTGAAATGATTAATGTCTCTCAGTGATGGGTTTCCTTTTCTTTTGTTATTTTTTTTGTTTGTTTGTTGTTGCCATTCGTTGAACATTCGATTTAATTTTGTCAGTATACTTCTTTTTCTAACTCATGGTCGCCATTCCTTTCCAATAGGGTTTAAAAATATTTAGAGCACACTGCTGAATGGAAATGTACACACACACACACACACACACACACACACACACACACACACACACACACACACACACACACACACCGTAGTTTATCATTACTAAAGGCTGTTGAAATTTACATTTGCTGTGTATTTGTTCACTAGTTAAAGCACAGCTCAGTCTTGCTGTACGTGTAAAAGTGTGAGTCCCTGTACACTTTTGTGATATTTGCAATTTCGATGTCAGTGTCAATATCATAATTAGATCAGACTTGTTTGCTCTTAAATGGCGATCGTTCATTTTCTTTTCAGGGTCTGGATTCTCAGAATAAACTCCCGATATCTTTGTGTAGTTCAAACTCTCTGTCTTCCTTCAAGGCATCTCTTAAAACATCCCTCTTCACCTATTAATAGCAGTTCTTTCTTCCCCTTCCCTTGCCCTTCAAATTGATTCTGTGACGTGTGTGTGTGTGTGTGTGTGTGTGTGTGTGTGTGTGTGTGTGTGTGTGTGTGTGTGAGACTGTGTGTGTTTGTGTGCGTGTGTGATTTTGTGTGTGCATGTGCGCATGAGTGTGTGTGTGTGTGTGTGTGTGTGTGTGTGTGTGTGTGTGTGTGTGTGTGTGTGCGTGCGCGCGCGCACATGCTGTTGTGACCATTGTTGTCAGACAGTGTGTGTGGGCTTATGTGGTGTGTGTGTGTGTTTGTGCGTGGGTGGGTGTCAATATGCACCCTTGTTTGTAAGTGCATGGTACTTATTGTAATATTCATCTCCTTACTGGTTTCATTTTATGTTTTCTTAAACCTCTTCTGGGTTTGTAAGCGCTTAGGGCTTATGATTTAAGATTAAGCACCAAAAATAATCATTATCATCATTGTTATTGTTATCATCATTATCATTAAATATCTTACTTTCATCCTCACTAGGAAGAACTCTGTGTGTTCCTGCATGTGTTGTGTGTATGTGTATGGAAGGGGCGGGGTGCTGGGGATGGGGTGGTTGTAGGCAGGAGCATGCATGTTAGTGTGTCTTTGTGTCTGTGTGTGTGTGTGTTGGCATGAGTGGATGGGTGCGTGGGATAGTGGGTGGTGGTTGGATGGGTGTAGTGTGTTTTTGGTGAAGGCGGATGGGGTGGAGCAGGGAACAAATGTTAGAAAAACAGAGGGCGTGCCAAAGAGTGCACTTGACCTCTTGAGTGCAGATATGTAAGTGTGTATTGATTTGATACTTGCAAAGTACTTTGAGGTTATGAAAAGCACTATGATAATGTTCCATTATTATGACTGATATTTTGATGTGGTATTGCGTGACCAACGTGTCTTGAGGTCAGCCAGTTAACACACAGCAGTGTTACAATCGCCTTCTGGAAAACCAAAAGGATGCGACAGGCTGCTGTCTCTAATGTCTAATGCAGGAGACTGTGTTTGTGTGGCTGGCAGTGAAAATCGTTCAATGAAACCACGAGCATGGTTCAAGCAGTTTGTGCAGTGCATGTCAACCGTTGGTTTGTTCCAGTGTCCCCATTCCTAGAGGTCATCAGGTCTGTTGCCTTCCATGCTGTGGTTACGATCCTTGCATGTTTTTTTTTTTTTACTCCCAGTTCTTATAGAACAGGGAGTACTTTACAATGGGAACGAAGAAATGCTGTCTGTGTGTGTGTGTGTGTGTGTGTGTGTGTGTGTGGTGTCCGTCCGTCCGTGGTCAAAATGTGTTCCACTCGCTCCAGACAAAACTACTGTGCCGATCTTTCTGAAAATTTGTTGGTATGCTCATTATGGGTCACGGATGATGCCTGATCTTTTGTTTAACCATTATACTGTTACTAACGGCTATAACGGCCCATGACAGTTTTTCTTCTTTATGGAATATCTCATAAAGTACTGGGCCGATCTTTCTGAAAATTTGTAGGTATGTTCACTATGGGTCACAGATGATGGCTAATGTTTACCAGAATGGCTGTTACTAACGGCTATAACGACCCAACACGGTTTTTCCACGTTATGGAATATCTTATGCGTATTCAAGTACTCAAGAT
>CM065734.1:58460196-58485196 GCA_033310375.1 Conus canariensis
GTTAGATGATACTAGGCACGAACATTGTAGCATACACTACGTTGCATTCTATCCAGACTAGACCACTGAATGTGATTACCACCAGCCAGAGGTGAATATGTACGTAAGTATATTACGAAATAGAGAACTAAGGTCAGCCACATAGAGATAGATATATCTTGCCAAATACAGTTAAAAAAAGACTGTATCAGTTCATATACCATATATGGTGAATTCAACAAGCAAAGCTGTATTGAAGCAGCAAACTAAAGGCTGACTTGTTCCAACAGTAACAAATCTTTATGAGAACTATTCTTTCTATTTTTCTGTTATTTTTGTTTGTTTGTGTCTTTTTTTTTCTTTTTATTGTCATCCACTTTGTGGGCTAGTCACCTTTGTTCTGAAAATCCTAACACATTTTTCTCAAGTAAAATGTATAACATCTCGGCCTTTTGTTGTAGTCCAGTGATTGACCAGTTAAACTGTGGACATAATGCCCAGAGTGGACACTGGCCATCCATTCTGTACAGTCCTTTTGCCAGCATGGACATGGACTTTTTAAAGTATTTTTGTGGTACTGTTATGTTTAGCAATCCTTCTTAACTTCTTTTTTAATGTGGGGTAATAAATTATAAGGATTGCCAGGTGCCCTTTGGGTGACCTAGATTTATCACTTCATGATGAATAGATTAATTACCATGTTATGAATTTAACTAGCATAATTTGTAAATACTTGTTTATTGATATTTTTTTCTTTGAACAGGACTTGTGTGGTTGGCTAGGCTAAAGGGAAAGGGGAAAATGACATGGCTTAAGTGACAATGTTGCCAACACGAATGCTAAACAGGCACAAATCATGGGACAGTCTAAAATGGCTGCATCAAGCTGAATAAGACCCACCGTGTATGTTGCATACAAGTAACGTCAGTCATGATATCAAACTGTTCACGTGACACATTTTTGACCTTGACTCTACTCCAGAGAAAGAACTGATAGCAGTATGTCTGTCGCGGACTGTCCTTTCATTCCTCCCCCCCTCCCCCCCCCCCTCTCCTTACACCACACCCTGGCACCCCACATCGCCTCTCTCAACAAATTCAGTTCCATTTATTCCGGCGGAAAATTGATGAGAAAATTCGGTTAAGATGTGGCATGAGTATCCCACACATTGCTTCAGGGTTTGTTGCATGCATAGCCACAGAGTCCGTTATCTGGTCAAGAACACCAAAGACTTGTCAACATAGCCACAGAGTCCATTTATCTGGTCAAGAATACCAAAGACAGTCAGCAAGCCACAGAGTCCTTTATCTGTCAAGAACACTAAAAACTTGTCATACAGCCACAGAGGCCATTTATCTGGTCAAGAACACTAAAGACTTGTCAAGACAGCCATGAGGCCATTTATTGGTCAAGAACACTAAAGACTTTTAAACACAGCCACAGAGTCCATTTATCTGCTCAAGAACACTAAGACTTGTCAACAGCACAGAGTCCATTATCTGCTCAAGAACACTAAAGACTTGTCAGTGGTTTGTTACAGCCACAGAGTCCGTTTATCTGGCCAAGAACACTAAAGACTTGTCAGTGGTTTGTTACAGCCACAGAGTCCATTTATCTAGTCAAGAACACTAAAGACTTGTCAATACAGCCACAGAGTCCATTTATCTGGTCAAGAACACTAAAAACTTGTCAGTGGTTTGTTGCATGCACAACCACAGAGTCCATGTATCTGATCAAGAACACCAAAGACTTGTCAACATAGCCACAGAGGTCATTTGTCTGGTCAAGAACACTAAAGACTTGTCATAGTGGTTTGTTACAGCCACAGAGTCCGTTTATCTGGTCAAGAACACTAAAGACTTTGTCAGTGGTTTGTTGCATGCACAACCACAGAGTCCATGTATCTGATCAAGAACACCAAAGACTTGTCAACATAGCCACAGAGGTCATTTGTCTGGTCAAGAACACTAAAGTCTTTTCAGTGGTTTCAGACCTCTGGAGCAAAGGTCTCCCACTCTACATCACTGCGAAAGCCGTATGCTGTCTGTTAATATTTTGCTATTTTCCTTCTGGTTATTCCTCTTTATTTATTGGTTTCTAACCTATGTTTTCTTTTGTTCAAGAAATTAGTAAGTGTGCCTGTGCTTACAAATGACACTCTATGTGTGCATGCATGTGTGTGTGTGTGTGTGTGTGTGTGTGTGTGTGTGAACCTGTTTTTCTGTGTTTGCATTGGTTCCTCTCGCCTTTCCGTCTTAAGATGATGTTTTCCATCAATTCAAATTCATGGAGAGAAGGCAAGATGGAACACATGTTTGGACATTGTAGCAGTTGACGCGCGTTCAATTCCAGAAAATGTGTCGGATGTAATCTCTAGAGTACTTGTCTTTGTGATGTATATTCACGACAAGCAAGTTTAAAACATGCAGATCAACTGTCTTGTTTGTTATTGGTGTTGCTGACAGTGTTTGCATCAAAGGCTCTTACAAGATGTTCCTCACACACACACACACACACACACACACACACACACACACGCACGCACACACGCATATACACATGCGCATGCGCACGCACGCACATATACACACGTACGCACACACGCACAACGTACACAATTTATACACATGCGCACGAGCAGTATCTCCAACACCACATGTATTTTAGCATACAAATGAAGAAATCATGCACAACAAGAAACTGACAGAAAAACTTACAAGAAAAAAAAGGAAGACGAGGAAAAGAGAGAAATAGATGTCTCAGAGCTCCAGCGACACGGAGCCCCAAGTAAAGAGTCCACTGGAAGACAAGAGAATGACAAGAAAGGACAGGGACGTCAGATGTGGGCGTCTTACACTCGCAGCTGACCTTAAGCTAACAGCAATGCACACTCTCTTGCGGATGTTATCTACTCTTTCTTTTCCACAACCGCGCGCATGGCACGCGTTGTTCCGTCCACAGAGCCAGTTCCAGCTGGGCTTAGCGCGCGCCTTCAGCAAAATTCCCACGCTCAGGAAGATGCTGTTTATCGTAGTTTATAGGTATGCTCTCTCTCTCTCTCTCTCTCTCTCTCCTCTCTCTCTCTCTCTCTCTGATAGTGACCAGAGATAGTGCGGACAGTGGCACTTTCCCCTTACTGAACGCACGTGAAGCAGACGACACTATGGTATATATTCTTTTATCAGGAGGGGGTGGGGATGGGGGTGGGGGTGTGCACGACAAGTGTTTCATTACAGATATTGTATTTTCTTTTAAAACATCTTCTCTTTGAGGTGGATTCCGCAATACATTACTTGGTGTAATGAAGTTTGAAAATAAAATGAGGCAGGGAACAGTAAACAATAAACAAGTAGGGTAACTCTTGCTCCCACAAGAAAACCTAACACAGAGTAACTTTTATTCAAGATCGCACAGCCTTTTAAACTTGAATAAAATCAGACAAATACAAAGACGAACAACCTAATCGTGGGGGGGAAAAAATTGAAGAGTGAAGAGTTTTAATATTTATAATATATTTTCTTAATTTTATGTTCACATTTTCTTCATTTCTTCCTTTCAACAAAATTGCCTAAAACAGCAAGCAAGCCCGCTACTCCTTCAAACAAAATTGCCAAAACAACGACAAAAATTGCCAAAACAACAAAATTGCCAAAACGACAGGCAAACCCGCTGTTCCTTTACACAAAATTGTCAAAACAACAAGCAAACCCGCTGTTCCTTTACACAAAATTGCTAAACCAACAAGCAAACCTGCTGTTTCTTTACACATGCAAACCCACTGTTCCTTTTACACAAAATTGCCCAAAACAACAAGCAAACCCACTGTTCCTTTACACAAAATTGCCCAAAACAACAAGCAAACCGCTGTTCCTGTCCACAACATTTCCAAAACAACAAGCAAACCGCTGTTCCTGTCCACAACATTTCCAAAACAACAAGCAACTCCCCTATTTCTTTTCCCAACATTGCTAAAAAAAAAAAAAAAAAGAAAAAAAAAAAAAAGAAAAAAACCCCGCAAACCCGCTGTTCTTTTTAACAAGATTGCCAAAACAACAGCAAACCTGCCACAAAATGTAAATAATGTGCATACGACCGGTAATAATTTAAGTATAAAGGCAAAGTAATATCTAGAAATATAGAGAATCTCTCAAATTAAAAAAGACACTACTCAGTGACAGATTTGCACAATACAGACTCTTTAAAACAGCATATGTGATTGAACTATACATTGAAATGAATATGAATAGGTATATTAAGAGTGCATTGAGTAAGTTTAGATTTGGTCTCTGACATTGCTTGCCATCGGTATAGATAAAGTGTTCTGAAAGATAACGAATTGGTGTGTCGCTTGTGTAATCAGACAAAGGAAGATGAATTACATTTTTTACTTTGCTGTCCCGCACTCGGTGACCTTAGAGTTAACTTTATTAAGGCTAAGTATTATTGTGACCCCTGTAGTTTCAGAGTCAACTTATTGTTAGCAACAAGAAATGAAAATGTCCTCTTCGATATTGCTATGTACATATATGAAGCTCAAAAGAGAATACGAACAGTGTATTCATAATAGTTTGCATAGTGTATATATATGTAATGTCTTTTTTTCTTTCCATTTTCTTTACTGAGAATCCTTCTTGTGTGTTGTATTGCTGGTGTCACCCCTTCAGTATGGGCTATGGCCTCAATCTGAATAAATCATTCGCATTCGGAAAAAAACAACAACAACAACAACAACAACAACAAAAATTACTGTTTTTAACAAAAGATCTGAAAGATCTGAAACCTAATACAGCTGCGGTTACGGCGGTAATGTCTACAAATATAGAAAATCTCTTAACAGAAAAGAAGAAGAAGGAGAAGAATTATTGTTTTTAATAAAAGTCTTGAAACCGAATACCGTTGCGCTTACAGAGGTCTTGGTTAAAAATCAATCAGACAACAATTTGTCAGAATACTCTCCCCTAGATTATGTGCTGTTTACTAAGGTAGAACCAAAAAAAGATGTCATACTTTATATCAAGTCCAGTTTAAATGCTCAAGAGTGTATAAAACTGAACCAAGTAAACTATAACAAAAGTGATTGGGTATATTTTACCGACAGTGACTATACTGGACTTAGAATCCAGCTCTAGAATTCATTTGAGCTGTAAATATTAAGCCAAACACATCTTTGGAAAATGAGGAACAAATGTTTCAATTTCTTAATCACAAATATATTACTACTTTTGACAGAGTTTGCATAATGGGCAATTTTGAATTCCAGAATATTGATCGTAAAGGCGCTTGGGCAGGTTTTCAAGAAAATAGGTTTGCGGAATTTTCAAATGATACGTATTCACGTGACCTTTCCAAGGAGAAGAGAGGACTAAAAATGAAATATTCCTAATTTCAGTTACGGTAAATGATGACAATCTTGTTTTCAATACTGAACACCATTGTTCTCTTGGGAAAAGCAACTAGGATGTTTTGATATTACATTTTTTTTTTTTACCTTAAACCATACAATACAAGCAAGATATAATCAAATCATATCATAAATCAAGCTGTCAATGATAATTGAAATTGAAACAAACAGGCTGATAAATTCACACACACACACACACACACACACACACACAGCGCCGCGCGCGCGCGCCGCGCGCGCGCGCATGCACACACGCACGCACGCACGCACGCAAGCACGCACGCACACACACACACAACACACTTTAAAGGTGACTGAACATACTGTCACTATTGTGAATCAGTCAGTATGAATCAATGTCTACCATTCACCATCCACTGCAACCGTATCGACTGATGAAAATTGTTCGCTTGATAACGACAACCTAGTCTACTGTACCACAGCCTAAAGGTCAGAGACATGTGAAACTATCATCAAAATCCTTTCTCTGCTTTGTCACCAACGTGTGACGGGGGGTGGGTGGGTGCGTGGATGGAGGGTATGAGGAGGGATTCTTCTCTGAAAACCTTTTGCTGTCAAGCTGTCCCTAGAGTTAAGTCTTGTTGTGACAATGTGCAGTTAATCGTTAACATAGGGGGAAAAAAACTAATGTAATGTTATTCTTACAAGCTTGGTTTCTTGGAAAAGAAATGAGCAATGGTATTACAATGGTCTATAAGAAGAAACGCATCGTAATTTATCATTGCTCTCTGGGTTTTCTTTCATAACAAAAATCAGTGTAAAATTATGTACAGAGCATCTTATCACCGGGGTTAAGACTGTCGTATTAAACAAACCTTTCTTAAAAATGCAAAGAAATGAACGCAGTTTTTTTTACATACAAATTCATCCTTTTTCGTTATTATTCATTTGAGCTATGAGGCCTTCAAAGATCAGAGCAAGCAGAGAAAGTTCACATAATGGCGTATAGGAGATTCAAAGGCGTGTCACTAAACCCCCCCCCCCCCCCCCCCCCCCCCCCCCCCCCCCCCCCCCCCCCCCCCCCCGCAAAAAGTAAAAAAAATAGAAAAGAGAAAAAGAAACTGGTGTATGGTGACTGGGGAAAATATCCATTTACCGCTAACTCCTGTTCGAATTCTCCTAGACACTTACGAAAGAATCCTGTAGGATTCACATCATAATGCTTATTTGATGTTGCTTAACAATAGATAGACCTAGAAAGATATGTTGGGCTTCTGAGATCAGACAAAGTCTGTGTGAGGATTTAATATTGTTTGGCTTCAGCAAGGTGTGTGTGTGTGTGTGTGTGTGTGTGTGTGTGTGTGTGTGTGTGTGTGTGTGTGTGTGTGTGGGTGGGCGCGCGCGTTTTTTTTTTTTTTTTTTTTGATTGATTTCTTTATTCTAGAATGGTTTGGATCAATTAAAGATCAATATTGGTATGATAATAAAGCCTTTTAAAACAATTTTTTTTTGCAGAGAAAAATCACATCAATTACATGGATAGTTATTGCTTTCGAGTTGCTATTTCACAAACAAGTTGAAATGCTGTGCCGCCTAACAACAATGTCCACTGATGTTGTACGAACAATCAAGATAAATTTTGCAAGACTGAAACTGAAGATGATATCCATTTTTCTGTTTGTGTTCTTCGTGTACAGTGACTTAGGACTAAAGTTTTCGAAAGACGAGAAATTTTTTTAAACCATTATCTGAACTTCTGAAAGTAAACCACTGGCATAATTTGTCTAGGTATTTAAATCTTATGCCATGAAAAGAAGGAAGAGAATGATGATCTGCGGTAGAGAGTTTACTTGAAATTATCTTCGAAAAGTGGTGTTTGATTTGCACCAATTAATTAAGCATCATAATGATGTCAGAAATGACTGTTAATGACGTAATTAATAGTGTGCTGTCAAGTTGCATGATAATCGTACTGTCGTTCAAATAATTATGTCTAGGCGTTTGTACTTGTAGTTGGAAGCTAAGTCAGTCTGTCTTTCATGATGTAAATATTATGATCATTGTTTTGTCTCTCCCAACCACCACCTCCATTCCTCATTCTCCCCTTCTCCCTTCCCTTCCCCCCTCCGATCAGATTGTATATGGCTCACGGGCGAAGCAGTCGCTTCAGAGTTTAAAGTCAAGATCTCTCTCTCTCTCTCTCTCTCTCTCTCTCTCTCTCTCCTCTCTCCTCTCTCTCTCTCTCTCCTGCGCTTACACGTACATTCAAATGCATGCACACGTTGCAGTGACAACCCGTGGGTCATGCCTACATACGTGCATGAGCGTAGGCCCACACGTCAACGGTTCATCTCAAGTAAATCTTTTGTTTTTAAAATGTAGGACGTCGCGCCGTCTTCAGTCAGACTAAAACGACCCAGGTGTGTGCCTTGTAATTAACAACAACAACAACAACAACAACAGCAAACAACAAAAACAAAGACAACTCTGAACTGTTACGAGGGTATCAAGGCCAGGCCAGTCGGTTAGCAAACGTGTGGGTGAAATCCGAGGCTCAGATTCACACACAAGACAAGACAAGACAAGACAAGACAAAATTCTTTATTTACGAGGATAATAGATAAGCACTGACGTGCTTTTTTACATCCAGTCCTCGCCCTGAGTAGGGACTACAACATGCAGTGAAATCAATTAATGTAAGAAAGCAAAGAAGCAAGCAAAGCGGTCATGTAATCATAGAGGAACAGCAAATGAAAATAGAAGAGAAATGAAAACAAAACAAACAAAAAAAGAATAATAATAAACAGAAAAGAAATAATAATAATAATAATAAAATAAAAATAAAATGAGAATAACAATAATGAAGAGGAAGGAGAGAGTGGGGGTAGGGAGTGAGGTGGGCTGGGGGAACATATGTAAATTATGTACTACAACGTACAAGATTGGCTTGTATGAAAATAGACAGTGAAGTGAATATGACAAAATACGTACATATTTTTGAACACACACATACACGCACGCTCGCACGCATAGAGAGAGAGAGAGGAGAGAGAGAGAGAGAGGAGAGAGAGAGAGAGAGAGAGAGAGAGAGAGAGAAAGGCACAACATGTAATCATTTTTCGTAAGGCATGAAAATACGTAGAAGGTATTAAGCAAAGTGAGATGAAATTGTGTGTGTGTGTGGGGGGGGGGGGGGGGGGGGGGGGGGGGGGGGCAAAAAAAAAAAACAAAAGAAAGAGAGGAGAGAGGGGGGGGGAACAGCATGAAATGCAATGATTTGAAATGGAAATGTACTAAAACGTACAATAATTAGCATGTATAAAATCAGACAGTAAAATGAATATGACAAAATATGTACGGAATTCGGAACATACACACGCACGCACACACAGGCAGAGAGAGAGAGAGAGAGAAGAGAGAGAGAGAGAGAGAGAGAGAGAGAGAGAGAGAGAGTGAAAAAAGGGCACAACATATTTTTCACAAGATTATATCCATATGCAAACATATATATATATATATATATATATATATATATATATATTCCAAGGATAAATACGGTGCCACCTAAGAAGCAAAAGAAAATCATGAAAGAGCCAGTTTTGCTCTTTCATGATTTTCTTTTGCTTCTTAGGTGGCACCTTTGGTTGGTTTTTTTGAAAACTCAACAAACATACTACGGTATTGCACACCAGACTTTTCTAGGATAGCATTCTTGTTATAACCGAAAAGGCAGAGGAGTCAAATTACCACTTTCCGCGGTCACTGAGGAGAAACAATCAGGTTTCGAAATATCGGTATCTGACCAGGAGTTATATGCTAGTGAGTTTCCTCCCCATTGGAGAATGTCTCCTCCTTGGAGACTATAAGTTTGCTGAAGGCTCATTTTGAGAAGCATTTATTTCATTTTTTTTCCCATTCACCCAATCAAGCACATACTGTTAGTTAGGCAGAATTATCTACCACTGCAGATATGAATGCTTATCTCCCCGTATTTTTCCAATCTAAGACATAAGAGCAAGCTTTGTTTATAATTGAATATTTCTTGCAGTCATTGCAACACCAAGCTGCTCTGTAAGTTGCTGGAATGGTGCAGTATTTATCCTTGGAATTTATTAGTTTATTGTAATTTAGTCCCTTGTGGATTCATTCCAAGAACTGGCCCTCAGCACTTGTGTCTTAAGAGGTTATCTTTTTATATTTTCTACTTTTCATAAGAAAATGTAGCTTGTTTTGCTCTTTCATGATTTTCTTTTGCTTCTTAGGTGGCACCTTTGGTTGGTTTTTTTGAAAACTCAACAAACATACTACGGTATTGCACACCAGACTTTTCTAGGATAGCATTCTTGTTATAACCGAAAAGGCAGAGGAGTCAAATTACCACTTTCCGCGGTCACTGAGGAGAAACAATCAGGTTTCGAAATATCGGTATCTGACCAGGAGTTATATGCTAGTGAGTTTCCTCCCCATTGGAGAATGTCTCCTCCTTGGAGACTATAAGCTTACTGAAGGCTCATTTTGAGAAGCATTTATTTCATTTTTTCCCATTCACCCAATCAAGCACATACTGTTAGTTAGGCAGAATTATCTACCACTGCAGATATGAATGCTTATCTCCCCGTATTTTTCCAATCTAAGACATAAGAGCAAGCTTTGTTTATAATTGAATATATATACATACACACACACACACACATATATATATACACACACACACATATACACGTGCGCGCGCGTGTGGATACACACACACACACACACACACACACACATATATATATATATATATATGCATACATACATACATGCAAACATACTACATACATACACACACACATTGGTGATATATATATATATACATACACACACATATATACATACATATATATATACATATCAAAATACTTGATACATGAAAAAAAGAAGAAAAAAAATAGAAAAAACAAATTGTTTAAGTACATGAAAATGGGATGATTTATGCTTTTGAGATCACTTGTTGGTATTACTTATGGGTTGTATTTTGGGGGTTGTTTTGTTTTGTTTTGTTTTTACCGCAGAAGGTGGGTAAGGTAAGTGTTTTTGAAAGTTGTGGTACAATGGATTTGTTTGATAGATTCTGGAAGAGAGTTCCACAAAGAGGTTCCTGAGTACGTTAGGCTTGATTTAAATAGGTCAATTCTGGGGATTGGGATATGGAGTTTGTGGGAGTTTCTCGACGAGACTTTTGAGAATCGTCTCATTAAAGTTGTTGGAGCGTTCCCGGTCAGAATCTTATGCATCATTAGCCCTTTGTTGTATTTTAGTCTCAACCAATCATGACTGCAAATCCCAAACGGACTATGAACATGGACCAAATGGAATATCCATGTGTCTGTGGAAAGCGTTTCGCTACCACCCGTGGCATGAAGATCCACAGAACAAAGATGGGATGTGTGAAGACTCATCTGAATGAGCAGCAGCGCACTGCATCAGCAGATAAGACGTCGGAAGACCAAGGCCAGGATTTAAACCACAGTGCCAAGGACATCCACGCTGTTGGTTCGGATGAGGAATTTGCACAGGCCCTCGATGCCAGGCGCCTGAAACTCAACCTGCCACGAGCAAACGAAACTGAAGATTGGGAGAAACTGGATGCAAAAATCGTCCAAAGACTCGATGCACTGATAGGGAAAAGCACCCTGGAACACAAAACTAGCCACATATGGGGACATTGTGTATGCCACATGTAGAGACGCCTATGGAGCAAAACTACCCAAAGAGAAAACACCTCCAAAGAAATCCAGACGCCAAGAAAAGATGGACAAGATCAGGGTCCAAAAGAAAAACCTCAAGATGCAAATGAAGACCGCACTGCCAGCTGAAAAACAAGGCTTGGAAAAACTGTGGAAAGACCTGAAAGAAAAACAGTGCCCTCAGCAAAGCGGAATCTGCGAGGAAGAGGAAGAGCAAAAAGAAGAAGACACAAGAGCGCTTCTTCAGAGACCCTTCCAGTTTGCCAGAACACTGTTTGAGCAGCCAAAATCTGGGACCCTAAGTGTGGACAAAGGAGTTCTTGAGCAGCATCTGAGGAAAACATACTCTGACCCACAGAGCAAAGCACCACTCGACATTCAAGGTCTGGTGTGGCCAACCAACCCTGAGGAACAGTTCAATGGCAAGCCTCCAACGTTGGCGGAAATCAAGAAGGTGGTCGACAAAGCCAGAGCCAAATCATCACCAGGGCCAAACGGAATACCTTACCAGCTTTACAAGAAATGTCCCAAGGTGCTGGAGTGGCTCCACAGGCTGCTGCGATCGGCTTGGAGAAACCAGAAGATCAGCGGCCAGTGGATGACGGCAGATGGTGTGTACATCCCCAAAGAGCAAAACTCAAGTGACATCAGCCAGTTCAGGCCAATATCACTACTGAACGTCGAAGGGAAAATCTTCTTCTCTGTCATGGCAGCAAGGCTGACCAAGTACCTGATGGAAAACAAGTACTTGGATGTGTCAGTCCAGAAAGGTGGCATCCCAGGCGTGGCGGGCTGTGTAGAACACGCCACAATGATCTGGGACGCAATCCAAAAAGCAAAAACAGAAAAGAGAGACCTGGACGTAGTGTGGCTTGATCTGGCAAACGCATATGGATCTGTGCCCCATGAGATGATACAGTTGGCTCTTGAGATGTACCATGTGCCAAAGAACATCCGCGACATGCTCAAGAAGTACTTCAATGGCTTCTCAATGCGGTTCTCTACCAAGGAGTACACAACAGACTGGATCAACTTGGAAGTGGGTATTGCAATGGGCTGTGCAATTTCCCCAATACTGTTCGTGCTGGCAATGGAACTCATCTTGAAAGCAGCAACAAACAACGCGAGACAAACAGACCTTGGCGATGGATACAAGATGCCTCCTCTCAAGGCCTTCATGGATGACACTACAGTGATTTCATCCAGAGAAGACGAGACACGTCATGTGCTGGAGAGGCTGGACGACATAGTTGCCTCATCCAGAATGAAGTTCAAGCCAAAGAAATCACGGAGTCTCTCACTGAGGAAAGGAAAAGTGGCCGGATCTGTGGTCTTCAGTGTTGCCAACCAGGCCATTCCAACAGTCACAGAAGAACCAGTCAAGAGCCTTGGAAGATGGTATGATGATACGCTGAAAGACACACAAAGAGCAAAAGAAACCAAGCAGATGGCGGAGGAAGGCTTGGAGACCATTGACCAGTGTGGGCTCCCTGGCAAATACAAGGTCTGGTGTCTGCAGTTCATGCTGATACCAAAGCTGCTATGGCCTCTGATGATATACGACATCTGCACCAGCATAGTGGAGGCAATGGAAGCCAAAATCAACAAGTTCACAAGGAAATGGCTTGGTGTCCCACCCTGTCTGACTGACATAGCGCTGTACTGTCGCCAAGCAAAGCTGAAACTACCCCTGAAATCCATCCTGGAGGAATACAAAGCAGGGAAGATCAGACTTCAAAGCATGCTGGAGGACTCAGGAGACAAGGTGGTAGAAGCAATTAAGCCCCAGCTGAAGACAGGCAGAAAATGGAAAGTTCAAGAGGCGATGGATTCTGCAAAAGAAAGTCTCAAGATCAGGGAAATAACAGGATACACACAGACCAACAGACAGGGACTGGGGGTGACCAAAACTGAATGGTGGTCAAAGGCCAAAGGAAAAGCCAAAAGAGACATGATGATTCAGGAGATGAGAAAAGAAGAAGACCAAAAAAGACTCCAAAAAGCAGTCCAGCAGAGCCAGCAAGGGCAATGGACAACGTGGGAGAATGCACTCCAAAGAAGTCTCACTTGGAATGACATTTGGCACATGGCCCCTCTCAGGATCAGCTTCATTCTCAGATCTGCATATGACCTTCTGCCCTCAAATGCAAACCTGGTGAAGTGGGGAAAACAGACGATCCTGCATGCCCCCTCTGCCATGAAAAACAAACAGTGGAGCATGTCCTAAGCTCATGTAAAGTAGCCCTGGCTCAAGGAAGGTACACATGGAGGCACAACCAAGTGCTCAAAGAAATTGTACAAGTAGTCTGGGCTAGTACCAACACCACAAAAGGGAAAATCAGGACTCCAAAAGCACCCGCAACATTCTTCACGGCAGGAGGCAGCAAATCATGGCCAAGAACAACAGTGCCACTCGAAACATGCAGGCAGAGTCTGCTGGACGGGGCAGATGACTGGGAGTGCACTGCAGACCTCCCAGAATGGAAGAGTCACCCAGAGATCATCAGCAAGAGTGGCATGAGACCAGACATAGTAGTCCACTCTAAGTCAACCAAGCAGCTGATCATGATCGAGCTCACGGTGCCATATGAGAACAGAATGGAGGCAGCTCAAATCTACAAGACTGAAAAGTATGCTGATCTGGCAAACAGCCTGAGGAGAGAAGGCTATCAGGTCAAAGTCCTCACTGCAGAAATTGGAGCTAGGGGGTTTGTAGGAACGTCTGCATACAGCCTCATGAAGCAGCTCTCAGTTGCAGGGAAGGAAAAAACCAGAGCCCTGAAAGCAATGGCAGAAGCGGCAGAGAGGTGTTCAAGCTGGATCTGGTCAAGGAGGAACAAAAGTGAACTTCATAAGGCTTAATTTCCCTACAAATATCAGGTGTCCCTGTGGCTCAGTGGTTAAAGCGCGAGTCATTAAGTGGAAAATGAGCATGTCCAGAGGGTCATGGGTTCGAATCCCAGCCATGGCTCGTCCCAAGATGGGAAAAAAAGGGCAGCAGAGGGACATCCGGAGTCATGAACCGGGTGTGGCCCAACCCCCCTAGAGTGTCAGGAGATAAGGGCCGAAACACTTGCTTGAAGGGGGCTTCTCTTCTGAGGACTCTCTGCTGCCACGCTCTCCACGAGTTTCTTTCTACTAGTCTCTGGCTGAATGGAAGAATGTGAAGATGTTTATAATCAGAGCTTTCGAGGCTTGTTTTCTTCAGAAGGATTAATTTGAGCGCTCGTTTATGTAGGCTGAACAATGGTTTTAGTGTGTTTGCACTTGCAGAATCCCATATAGTCGATGCATAATCAACATAAGACTGAATATGAGCATGGAAAAAAAGTTTTCGTGAATGAAGGTCAAGAAAGTGTTTGATTTTGGTGAGCTGATAGACTTTCTGGGAAAGCCTTTTGCAGAGTAAAGTTATGTGGGGATTCCAGCTGAGACTATTGTCAATTATTAGTCCTAATACTTTATGATGAGTGACTTGTTCCACAAGTACATTATTGAGGTGTATAGGAGGGAAATCATTGGTGAGATTTTGTCTTTTTTGCCTAGTTGTAATGTACATCAGTTTTGTTTTTTGAGGGTTAAGTGAGCGCGCGCGCGCACACACAAAGAGAGAGAGAGAGAGAGAGAGAGAGAGAGAGAGAGGAGAGAGAGAGAGAGAGAGAGAGAGAGAGACGACCTAGGGCATATCCATGACAACGAATAATTTCTGAGGGTAATGTCATAATCAGCGTATCAGTTGAAAAGGTCAGATTCGTTCTGTCACTCCATGACTAAAGCGGCACTCACACGGCCAAGAAACAATCCTTTGGGCTTCAGCACTCACATGGATGTCTGTGTCGCACGCTAGCGCACTCAACACTGTGTCGGACACTCTTGAATCGTTATAAATCCCCCACAGGCGTGAGCCTATTCGCCCAGTCTGTCAGACAATCCCAGGCTCCTTCGACGAAAACTGCTTTACCGCATTCTTCTTCGATCAACTAATGTAAAATTGAAAGTATTTAAGCTCATTTCACGTGTCATTAGCTCATTGCGTTACTCCTAGCCCTGTGTTTGAAATAGTGAATTTTCTTTGTGATCCATGTTTTATGTAACAACTGTCGACGAAGGCGTGCGTCGTTTGATCAAGAATCAGGAGGGGAAATAACCGCACAAGACATACATCCAAGAGGAGATAACTCAAGCAGATCACGAGTCTTAACTTTTCGCTCTCAATATTGCGTCACGGACAGACTTGAGAACTATCTTTGGTGGCTTAACGCGTTAATACGTATTGCGTCCAGCCTCTCAAACTGCTAATGCGAAGTCTTGCCCAGCAAGTGCGAAAACAGCTGCCTTCATCTATTAGAGTCGAGGATCTCCATTTTACTGGTAAAGCCAGACTAGTCTCTTACTGTTGCGAACGTAAAAAAAAAAAAATTAAAAAAAAAAAAACGTGTATGAAATCTTAGGGCTCGTTGCAACAGAGCATACCACCATCTTGTCATCAGTGTGTTGTAATACTGGTAATCAACTGATTTCAGGAAGTTAATTTCAATCAGCACACACATTATTGAACTCACTGAAGTTAAAGGAAATATTTGCAATCCACCTGTCGCGAAAAAATGGGCCTACAATCTCTTCCAGTGTACTAACGGGAAATCCCATTTGTGTTCAGGAGACTAGCAACAAGGTGAATATATCTGAGTGAAGAAGCTACTGAAGAAATCTATAAACAGTCCTCGTGCAGAAATAGATACTTACTTGTAATTTGAGGTTAGTTTTGGTGGCATTTAGGAAAAAACTAGGATTTCATATCATGGCACCGGTTGCTACCGAAACGTCACCACTATAACAGATGAAATCCAGACTCACCGCTACAATACAGACAAAATACCCACTCACCGCTACAATACAGACAAAATCCCAACTCACCGCTACAATACAGACAAAATCCCCACTTACCGCTACAATACCGACAAAATCCCCACATACCGCTACAATACAGACAAAATCCCAACTCACCGCTACAATACAGACAAAATCCCGACTCACCGCTACAGTACAGACAAAATCCCGACTCACCGCTACAGTACAGACAGAATTCCGACTTATCGCTACGATACAGACGAAATCCAGACACACCGCTACAAATCAGAGCAAATCCTGACTCAGCGACATCCCGACTCACCGATACAATACAGACGAAATCCCGACTTCCCGAGGAAATAAGTCAAATTTTAAATAAGTTTTTATTTACCTGAAGAGGGCTGCTCTTTATTCCGTTGCTATTTATAACCTAGGAAGGTTCCAGCAACGTACAAGTCCTGATCCTGATCCTGATCCTGACTCATCACTACAATACAGAGCAAATACAGACACACCGTTACAATACAGATGAAATCCCGACTCGCAACTAGAATACAGACGAAATTCCGACTCACCGCTCAATACAGACACAATCCTGATTCACACTACAAGAAAAACGTGATCCTGACTCACCACACTACGCAGGATTTGAAGCTGATGGATAAATGAATTAACAAAAGATGAGACAATTGAAGAAGAGAGTCTTAGCGGATGTCTGACCTAAGCGTTAGCTGAACGCACTGGTCAGACCTTGAGTGCCTCTACCTACCACTTGTGTGTGTGTGTGTGTGTGTGTGTGTGTGTGTGTGTGTGTGTGTAGTGGACGTACACGTGTGTGTGCGTGGGCGTATGTGTGTGCGTGTGTGTGCGTGTGGTGTGTGTGTGTGTGTGTGTGTGTGTGTGTGTGTGTGTGTGGTGTGTGTGGTGCACCTTCCTCTGTCCTTTCATATGCATTTTACCTACTGCGTTTTACAAGTTTTTAAGTTTGTCATTTGTGTTCTTCTACTAAATGTCCTGAGTGTTGTGTTTTCGCTCGTACCTCAGCGACAGGTCTTTGATTTTTCTTGGTATTTATTTACTGATTTCATGTGGATTTACTTATTTATTTGGTTATTTATGGTTGTACCCATTTGAAAAACCCGTTCCTGTAGTCGAGGTTTTTACTCGCTTTGATACTTCGTGACAATTGTCCTTTCTTGTAAAGATACTAAACATGCATTTCATCTTTTTTTTTTTTTTATAAAGTAAACCTTCATTGCACAGAGGGAAAAATAATGAAAGAGAAAATGTGATTAAAAGTGTATCATCCTTGGGGAAAAAAAACACAGAAAAAAGACAGAAAAATGTTTGGGTGCAACATACTGAACATCTGCAATACCTGCCATTCTGTTTTTTCGCTCCCAGTTTCATGAAAGTCCAGTTTGTTTGATAAGTTAGCGTTGTTAGGATATGAATGTTCAGAAGCAAATTCAGTCCTGTACATAAGCGCCAGCACATCAATGCTCTCTCTCTCTCTCTCTCTCTCTCTCTCTCTCTCTCTCTCTCTCTCTCTCTCTCTCTCTCTATCACACGCACACACACACACACACACACACACACACACCACAGGCGCGCGCTCACGCACACACACGCACGCACACACACACACACACACACACACACACACACACACACACACACACACACACACATCCTTTCTAGATACTTATTATCTTACTATCTGTTGTTGGTTGTTGTTGTTGTTGTTGTTGTTGTTTCATTTTATCATGTCTTCCTTGCAGCATCTTTTTCATTTATTTTTCTTTAAGCTGTAACTGTAATGAAAGCCTCATCAGGGACAGGGCCAATTCTTGACATGTTCATAGCACATAATCCCTGCCCACATCGTTTTCTCCATTTGTAGTTGTCTATTCATACAGTGTGTGCTAACTTTGTGTACTTTTCCTTTAAGGTTTATAATTCATAATTGCATTATTCTTTGGTGTGCATTGAAAACACGGTTAAAACACAACAGAAAGGACATTCATTTCTCATGTGATAGACAGTGTCCAGGACGGGGGAAATCGTGGTGGTATTGCTTAAGTGCACTAAGTTGATGTATTATTAGTCAGGCTTAACACACCAAGGTTATCTTTGCACTCATACACGCATATGCACACTCATGTGCCCATCAAACATTCACCTCTCTCTGCGAATGGGATGTCACGCATTCGTTTCTCTCCTAACACGACTGAGCACAAGAAATACAATTTCTATGCTACTTATAATCAAACATGAAGAATCCAATTACACACAATGGAATCATCAAAACATAAAAGATCAATATTCCTAATCCCGGGTTAGAATAAAATGACTTCTTACCTGAGCCAGGTTTTCACACACACAACCACGCTTTCACACCACACCACAGTTCTTGAACAAGTCTCTTCAAGTCTTCTTCAGCACTGCTTGATGGTGAGCCCTTGGTCGACTGGCTCCAGGTTTCAGGACTGGGTCTTCGTGGTCGTTCTGGGATCTCGTCGTAGAACTCTTCTTCTTCGCTCCTTCACCCACCTCTGGGTTCAAATTTCAGTCTTTTCTCTTCCAGCTTGTTTTTTACCCTAAGACCTTGCTGTCACTTCTGTCTCCCAGACCACGTTTCTCTCGACCCTACTCTGTCCTGCTCACTCTCCTCTCCTCTCTCTCTCCTCTGCCTTCTCTCTTTCTCGTGGTGTTATTCTCCTCCCCCGTCACGTTGTTCTCCTCAGTTTAGGGATGGACACAAAGGATTTCCCTTTGGGCCATGCCTTTGTCCATGCTGCTTCTTCCACTACCTTGTTCACAAGTACCCTGAATTCTCCGTTCGCTACATTCTTCCACACATCAGCATTTACACACATCCCTACCTAATTGATTAGCAAACAACCACTTGGCACCAGATGGACATCGAAATTTCCCGCCGACTTCGGGGCCACTTTAACACAGTAATTATCCTAGAGAGGACTACGACAACAACGTCCACGCGCATTCAACTGGCCTGACAATAGCAACCACACAGTGCCCCTTGGCAATACCATCTAAACGAGCCCAAGACTCTGCTCTTCAATTATTGTTTACAAAAGCAACCTCAGCTGACTGAGATGTAGCACCTACTACATACTCCGAGGTCCTAGTGTTTACATCCCTCCCCCTTTCACTATCGGGAAGGTTCAACTCGGGAGAGTCCTCACTATCTTAGGTGCCATCTGTCACCTGACCATTTTGTCCTCTTTGACACAGTTCGACCATGTCGGTGGGTAAGGTATGGTTAATGGGTCTATTACCTATTTCGGTACTACGTACAAACATTCCTTGCCTCTAAGCGCTTCAGGTCTTTTGTGAGAGGTTTCACTGCCTTGACAGACAGGCTGTACGGATTTTTCACATTTAAACGAAGATAGTCTGTGGGCGCCTTACGCTTAACAACCGACCGTAAGCTAACAGCAATGCACACTCCCTTGCGGATGTAGCCTACTCATTCTTTCCCACAGCCGCGCGCATGGCACGTGTTATCCGTCACAGAGCCAGTTCCAACTAGCGCGCGCGTGTAGCAAAATTCCCACGCTGGGGAAGACGCTGTTTATGCGTACTAAAACGGCATGCAGGCTCTCTCTCTCTCTCTCTCTCTCTCTCTCTCTCTCTCTCTCCTCTCTCTCTCTCTCTCTCTGTCATAGTGCCCAGGGATAGTGCGGGCAAAGGCACTGACCCGGTTGTCATCGAACCCGCGTAAAGCAGATGATACTATGGCATGCAGTCACTCATCAGGTGGGGGGAAGTGCATGATTGTATTTTGTTACAGAAATCAGTCAGTCAGTCATTCCCCAGATCGCTGGAATCGTTGGGGGGGGGGGGGGGGGGGGGTGATGAGGCAGCCGTCGCTTCTCTCCAGGCTCTTCTGTTCGTAGCTGTCGTGAGAAGATCTGGCATGGTCATTTTGGTCCAGTCCTTTATATTTTCGGACCAGCTCTTTCTCTGCCGTCCTCGTCTGCGCCCTCCTTCACATTTTCTTTTATGATTGCCTTTCTTTGTGGTAGATTCCGAACTCAGTGCACTGGGTCTAATTACAATACACGTATTTGTGATTAATCGACACAAGTGCCGACAATCAACGCAACATGCTCTATTTGAGACTGCTGTACGGATACGGTGCTGATGTTCGCGTAGGCGACCCACAGATGTAAATTTCATTAAATCACATTCTCATTTTTTAGGTCAGCAAAATCACTTCCCCCCCCCCCCCCCCCCCCCCTCCGGTTATTCCTTAACATGGATGGATGAAATTTGTTGATACACATTCAGGTACTGAATCAAACACTTTACATTGGTGTGTGTGTGTGTGTGTGTGTGTGTGTGTGTGTGTGTGTGTGTGTTGTGTGTGTGTGTGTGTGTGTGTGTGTTTGCGTGCTTGCGTGCGTGCATACGCGTTTGTCCATGCGTGCGTGTGCGGGCGCGCCGCGCGTGTGCGTGTTTGTATGTTTGTGTGACTTTCTGCTCTCAGTACATCCAAATCCTGTGATTCCGCCTTGTTTGATCTGATCGAAATGCAAATGCTAGCACTATCATATATCTGCAGATTCACCAAGTTTTCCAGTGTCATATTTCTTGTCAAACTTTGCATTTGAAAAAGAATGACGAATTTCTTCTTCTTCTCTTTCTCGTCCTTGTCGTTTTCCTTCTTTTACAAAAGAAAAGAATCCTCACTAGAGGAAAGTTCATTGTTTAAAAAAAAAAAAACGCGCATTTTTACAAACGTAACTCACAAGCTCACGTGCACACAAACGCACACTCTTCAAACACGCTTGCATGCATATGCACGCTCTCTCTCTCTCTCACTCTCTCTCTCTCTCTCTCTCTCTCTCTCTCTCTCTCTCTCGTACACTGACGTGCACAAACACACACACACACACACACACACACACACACACACACACACACACACACACACACACACACACACATTCACGCGCGCGCGCGCGCACACACACAACACACACACACACTCACTCACTCACTCATCACTCACGCACGCACACACACCACACACACACACACACACACACACACACACACACACACACACACACACACACACACACACACACACACACATACACACGCGTGCGCGCACGCACACCCACACCCACGCACTCTCTCCTCTCTCTCTCTCTCTCTCTCTCTCTCTCTCACACACACACACACACACACACACACACACACACACACACACACACACACACACACACACACACACACACACACACACACACACACACACACAGACTGACAGAGAGACCGAGAGAAATTTAGTATAAGCTGGCAGTCACAAAGATGACCAAGTTATACATAGATTTTATCTCTGTATTTATTCATTCATTTATTTATTCATTAATATTATCATTGTCATAGATCTCAACAAATCCTCACTGTTTAAATATCAAATCGGCGCTGATTTTGTTTATACAAACGCAGTACGAATAAACTTTGATCATAACTGCCACTGACAGCAATACATTTTTCAGTGAGAGTCTGTCGTATCCTTGGGATGGGCTGAAGCGACAGGTTACGTCATCAGGCTGCACTTTACTTACAGAGAAGACAGTTACACTTTTAGGACATTACACTGAGTGTGTGTGTGTGTGTGTGTGTGGTGTGTGTGTGTGTGTGTGTGTGTGTGTGTGTGTGTGTGTGTGACTATACGAAATGACTGACGGTGCCGGCTTCCTTGAGCAAGTCGCCTTCTTCGTTGTCAGAGTTTTGATCCAAATTAGGCCTATCATTCTACGAAATTCAGACTTTCCGACGCACCCACGCACGCACGCACGCACGGACATGTACAATTATCTCCACCATAACACGATAATTATGTCATAAACATGAAAATGTTGGCTGTCATATCTTCCAGCATCGCGAATTACTTGAATCTACATAGTGCGCTAGCTTATGAAATCAAGCACAAATAACAGAGTAACGACACAAAAAGTAGGGTTTTCTTTTCTTACAACAGAATGGCAGCATCAGCACCTTGCACATTTGACGTTAAACCGAGAGAATTATGGAAAATATGATCAGTAAGAAACTATATCAAATCATTGAATAAAATTGTGTAATCACTCACATCAGCACAGCAATGACAGAAAAAGAAGTTTCTAATCTTTCCCAAGACAAAACAATACACTTACTTTACTTTTGTAGTGACAAAGACACACAGACCTGTTTTCAACAAATCGTGGGCAATGTTTCAACCTTTAGTTCAAAAGCATTCAAAGTGAAGAGTCAACCACATACCCATACAAAATCAAAAAGCATAAACTGCCCCTACAGACCAGGCCTACGCGCAGGATAGGCAAACGACGAGTCCTCCTTACAATGATTCAGTATCCTCTGTCCCAGTCCACTACATCTTGAAGAGGTTGTCCTGCCAGGTACAGCTTCAGGTTCTCCACAAAAGACTCTGCTACCTGCAATAAATGAAGAAAGGAGACATCTGTCACTGTGCAATAAGGGAAGAAAGGAGACAACACCTGTCACTGTACAATAAGGGAAGAAAGGAGACAACACCTGTCACTGTACAATAAGGGAAGAAAGGAGACTACACCTGTCACTGTGCAATAAGGGAAGAAAGGAGACAACACCTGTCACTGTGCAAAAGTAAGGAAAGAAAGGAGACAACACCTGTCACTGTACAATAAGGAAGAAAGGAGACACACTGTCATGTGCAATAAGGAAGAAAGAGACAACACCTGTCACTGTGCAATAAGGGAAGAAAGGAGACAACACCTGTCACTGGTAGCAATAAGGTAGAGAAAGGAGACAACACCTGTCACTGTCATAAGCAAGAAGGAGAACGTCATGCATAGGATGAAAGAGACAACACCTGTCACTGTGCAATAAGGGAAGAAAGGAGACACGTGACACTATGCAATAATGGACGAAAGAAGACACGCTTATCACTGTGCAATGATCGAAGAAAGAAGACACACCTGTCATTGTGCAATAATGGAAGAAAGACGAGACACTGTCACTGTGCAATAATGGAAGAAAGAAAACACACCTGTCACTGTGCAATAATGGAAGAAAGAAGACACACTGTCACTGTGCAATAATGGAAGAAAGAAGACACCTGTCACTGTGCAATAATGGAAGAAAGAAAACACACCTGTCACTGTGCAATAATGGAAGAAAGAAGACACACCTGTCACTGTGCAATAATGGAAGAAAGAAGTCACCTGTCACTGTGCTATAATAGAAGAAAGGAAACACACCTGTCACTGTGCAATAATGGAAGAAAGGAAACACACCTGTCACTGTGCAATAATGGAAGAAAGGAAACACACATGTGTGCAATAAGGGAAGGAAGGAGACTACACCTGTCACTGTGCAATAAGTGAAGAAAGGAGACAACTCGTGGCACTGTGCAATAAAGTAAGAAAGGAGACAACACCTGTCAGTGTGCAATAAGTGAATACAGGAGACAACACCTGGCACTGTGCAATAAAGTAAGAAAGGAGACAACACCTGGCACTGTGCAATAAGGGAAGAAAGGAGACACACACACACACACACACTGACTGACTGACTGAAACCATTTACTGTCAGATTAACATAGTGTTGTACTGACATTTTAAAAAGAAAAACCTTAATGAATTAATGAGGTAACGAAAATAATACAAATAACATCTGAATGACATAGAAATCATAAAGGAAAATTAACAGGGAAACATTTAACATTTCTAAGTAACATAATAAAAATTCAGAAATTGTAACAATAAAGCAAATTACATCTTAACTGTACTGAAAATCAACAATCTCTCTCTCTCTCTCTCTCTCTCTCTCTCTCTCTCTCTCTCTCTCTCTCTCTCTCTCTCTCTCTCAGAACACCATAAAAAAAATTTTTTAAAAAGGAAAGACCCCCCCCCCCCCCCCCAAACACATGCACACAAACACACACCATCCAATCACACACACACACACTCTCTCTCTCTCTCTCTCTCTCTCTCTCTCTCTCTCTCTCTCTCTCTCTCACAGACACACACTCCCACACACACACACACACACACACACACACACACATACTCACAAAAACCACGCTTCCCCTTCCCCCTACTCACGTGTATGCGAGCACGCACATATATTCACTCACAGACAAACAAATAAAAACCAAAACTCTCTCTCGCACGCGCGCGCGCGCACACACACACACACACACACACACACACACACACACACACACACACATACATACACACAAACCGCCACCTCCCCTACACACACTCAAAACATATCCACACAAAAAACGTATAGACGTACGCACAACATGCTCTCACATATAAACAAAACGAAGTTCTTCCCCCCCCCCCTCTCTTTCTCTCTCTCTCTCTCTCTCTCTCTCTCTCTCTCTCTCTCTCTCTCTCTTCTAGCGCGCGCACAACCTGTGCAAAAGTTTCGTAAATGGAATAATGCGACCTAGTACACGTGAGAGTCGGACAGCTATGTCATGTAACAAATTCTTTGCTCTACGTGTACATCAGACCACTAAACCAAAAAAGAAACAAACATTAAAAAAAAAAAAAAATCCGTTAGAAAAATCTGCCAAGTGGATGAGACTTGATCAGATTTACAGCCAAATTGGCTAGCCTCCACCCATTTTCTGGGTTGGGACAAAAAACACTATGCAATGTTAAAGGTAGATTTTTAGACAAAATTTTATCATGAAGACATTGAAAATACGCTTTTGTTAATGAACATTCAAGTAAAAAATGAGATACATTAAGGTTTTGACCACAGACACACAAAGGAGATGGTTTTAAAAACCTGCCAAACCAACAATCCACCCGTATTCTGTGCAATAAATTTCGATTCGGAATAGAACCTGGCGGACTTATACAATGACTGCCGGGGGCAGAAAGATCCCATCTGTTCTTCTGAATGGCAGCTTCAATGTACTGTGTTCTTCTCTGGTCCCAGAGTGCTTTTGTCAGAATATTGTTTATTTCAAGAACCGAATAAGGAATATCACATAAAACTGTATTCGATTTGCACATTGAAGCCTCTTTTGCACAGGTAT
>CM065734.1:58490196-58500196 GCA_033310375.1 Conus canariensis
GCATCATCAAACCGAGAGATCAACCCGAGAGATCAAACAGGGCGAAAAAAAAAAAAGAAAAAGAAACACGTGAGCTGCTAGTCCGTCAGTTCCAAAGAGCTCTGCACCAATGTCACAAACAGTGAATGAAGCTGACTGCTTCATCACCTCACATAGTGAGGAGCGAAGAAGTCACGAGGCTGACACCACATACCTGATGGCTGACACCACATACCTGATGGCTGACACCACATACCTGATGGCTGAACACAACTGATGCTGACACCACATACCTGATGGCTGACACCACATACCTGATGGCTGACACACATACCTGACGTGACCACATACTGATGGCTGACAACATACTGATGGCTGACACCACATACCTGATGGCTGACACCACATACCTGATGGCTGACACCACATACCTGACGGCTGACACCACATACCTGATGGCTGACACCACATACCTGATGGCTGACACCACATACCTGATGGCTGACACCACATACCTGATGGCTGACACCACATACCTGATGGCTGACACCACATACCTGATGGCTCGTACAATGCTTTCGTCGCTGATCACATTTCCTCTACCAACGCTGATCAGAATTGTTTTCTGCACAAGACAAACAATGCATGCATTGAAGGTTTCACAAGACAAGCAATGCATGCATTGAAGGTTTCCTGATCAGAACTGTTTTCTGCACAAGACAGGCAATGCATGCATTGAAGGTTTCCTGATCAGAACTGTTTTCTGCACGAGGCAAGCAATGCATGCATTGAAGGTTTCCTGATCAGAATTGTTTTCTGCACGAGCAAGATGCATGCATTGAGGTCCTGATCAGAATTGTTTTCTGCACGAGGCAACAATGCATGCTACATTGAAGGTTTCCTGATCAAAATTGTTTTCCTTCACAAGACAAGCAATGCATGCATTGAAGGTTTCCTGATCAGAATTGTTTTCTGCACGAGACAAGCAATGCATGCATTGAAGGTTTCCTGATCAGAATTGTTTTGACAAAGCAATGCATGCATTGAAGTTCTGATCGAATGTTCTGCACAAGACAGCAATGCATGCATTGAAGGTTCTGATCAAATTGTTTCTGCAAGACAGCATCATGCATTGAGGTTCTCTTGGCTCTGTCCTGTCTAAGAAGAAAAAGCTAGCAAAAGAACAAAGCTTGATACACTGTGTAAGTCTTTCTTTCATTGTGTTGGCCCTTTAGCAATAACAGCACCCTAGATACTGTAGAAGCCTACAATATACTGAAATGTGCCATGTTAAACCGACCTTTTACAACAACCGAAGTACAGAAAACCTCAAAAACGAAAAATCATGTAGTGTTCATCAGCACTAAATAAATTCCTTAAGGCTTCTTCGAATAAAATGGGTCGAGTTCCATCAGACTGGACAATTCACACATAAAGCCTCTTTATGAAAACAAATATACACGGGATGAACAAAATAATTATTGTGGCATTACTATCCTAAGCTGCTTATGAAAACTTTGACATGTGTTCTAAGCCAGAGACCAAAAGGTTTACAGAAAACATAGATATGTTAGATGAGGTACAATTTGGATGTCGATCTGCATATTCAGCATTGGACCATTAACATTTGTTTACCCTCCGAAGAGTAAGTAAAGATTTGTTATTTAAAAATGAAAGGCTTTACTGTGCGTTTCGGATCATGATAAAACGATTGATAATGTCTAAAGATTGTATTTATGGCTAACATTGTTAATGGTAGGACTCAATTGTGACATTTAAAAGTGACTGGGAACGTGTGTTTGAATGCCAAACCATGTGTGATAGTTCTACATTACGTTATTCCAATCAATCGCGGGGGTAAGGCAAGTTTAAAAGTTATCACCGTTATTGTTTACCTTGTTTTGAGATAATATGACAGCTTTCATAGAACAACCTATGCATGCGTTGACAACTGTAGCAAAAGAAGCAGAAGTAGGGATGCTGGCTTCTGACATTGAAAGCTTGTTAAGAGTGTTCCTTCTTTTGTATGCTGACGATACCGTAAAATTTTCCGATACAGAAGGTGAATTGCTAGTAGGACTTGACACTGTTATCAATAATGTCACCTCTGAATATCAACCTGAATAAAGTGATCCAAACTGAGCAAAGAAATGTAAACTGACAGTCTTTTCACGGGCAGTGTTTGATGTATACTATTTTTTTAGAATTGGTGACAAGAATGCTGATGTTATTTTGTTTAATTTCAATATCTAGGACTACATTTAATTTACAATAAAGAAAAGAAAAAGACAGTTTCCCGCTGTAATTCGCTTGATAGGGCGTTAAGAGTTATGTTTGCGCTTTGAAAAAAAAATGCAGCAGACTTGCACTACCATTGGACATATTCTTCATTCGTTTATACCGACTACTGTCCGATATTGACGTTTGGCTGTAAAATATGGGGACACACCATGGCAACTCTGACTTTGAAACTTCAGCTGAAGTTTAACGAATTGATGTTACATTGGAGACGAACTGCACCAGCAGCTGTGATATTTGGAGAAGTTGGGAAGCTTCTGGTGTCGCCTTTGGTTTAAGCTGTGTCGCAAGGAAAACACAACATGTCATGTACAATTTATGAATTTTTATTGAATTTCTGTATGCGAACAATAAATGCCATTCACGTTATATACACAAAATAAAGAAAACATTTGAAAATTTAAAAAAAAGAAAGAGGTAGGGTTTTTTTTTTGTTAGTTTGGTTTTGTATGTTTGTTTTTTTTGTTTGTTTTGTTTTGTTACGTTTTGTTTTGCTTTGTCACGACTATATTAACTGCGGTCCTCGTTTCAAGGAAAGTTTGGATTATGTCTTAGTGACCAGCTTAAATATATTTGCCATTCTAAAATTGACAGACGAAGTATGAACTAGTGAAGGTGCAAACGAGATTCTGTGCGTAAAAAATGTTTAAATGTATTTTAAATGTTAATGATAACGCACCGCCAAAAAAACGTAGACAAACGAATCACAAAACAATGCAATTCCGAACCCTTGTGCAATTTGTGTAAAATTCAGAACCACAAACAACACCCAACCCGAAAATGTTCTTAGACTTAAGAAAAATCAAAGGAACTAAAGGGTAATTGAAAAAAAAAATGCAATTTCAACGAAACTGGTGTCAAATTTCTTTATTCTTTCAGGTGCACTTTTTCTCTCAGGACATGAGAAACAAATTTTTGCAACCATAGTGCTGGAAATATTCTTATAGCATCAAATTCCAACGTTTGTTTTCCACGCACGCACACACACACACACACACACACATACACAACACACACACACACAACACACACACACACACACACACACACGCACGGACGACAACGCACACACACACACACACCACACACACACACACAACACACACACCACCAACGCACGCACGCAGCCGCACGCACGCACGCCACGCGCACGCACGCACGCACGCACGCACGCACACACACCACACACACGCACGCACGCACGCACGCACGCACGCACGCACGCACGCACACACCACACACACACACACACACACACCACTTCTGTGTTGACCACACCTACTTTTTCTGGCACGGTTTCAGGACCTGTCCTGACAGCAGGTCACAGGTGTCGGGTGTATCTGGCAGGACGCTGCACAGGTAGTCCACATTCTGCAGCACTTCTGCCAGAGAGTCCACTGCTCTGGGGGGACATCACAAAGAGAACTGTGTGTCATTACGTCACTGTGGAGTTCCCAGTGCTTCAACACCCTGCTCTGGGGGACGTGGTGTGGGTGCAAGTCCCATGATTGTGGAAAATGTTACAGATGTAAGTCTGTGTTTCGTCAAAGTCTGTGTTTGGAAGTTTCAGTTTTAGCTTCAGTTTCGTCACAGTCTGTGTTTGGAAGTTTTAGTTTCAGTTTCGTCAAAGTCTGTGTTTGGAAATTTCAGTTTCAGTTTCAGTTTCGTCAAAGTCTGTGTTTGGAAGTTTCAGTTTTGGTTGCAGTTTCGTCAAAATCTGTGTTTGGAAGTTTCAGTGTTAGTCTCACTTTCGTCAAAGTCTGTGTTTGGAAGTTTCAGTGTTAGTTTCAGTTTCGTCAAAGTCTGTGTTTGGAAGTTTCAGTGTTAGTTTCAGTTTCGTCAAAGTCTGTGTGTGGAAGTTTCAGTTTTAGTTTCAGTTTCGTCAAATCTGTGTTTGGAAGTTTCAGTGTTAGTTTCAGTTTCGTCAAAGTCTGTGTTTGGAAGTTTCAGTTTTAGTTTCAGTTTCGTCAAAGTCTGTGTTTGGAAGTTTTAGTTTCATTTTCGTCAAAGTCTGTGTTTGGAAGTTTCAGTGTTGGTTTCAGTTTCGTCAAAGTCTGTGTTTGGAAGTTTCAGTTTTAGTTTCAGTTTCGTCAAAGTCTGTGTTTGGAAGTTTCAGTTTTAATTTCAGTTTCGTCAAAGTCTGTGTTTGGAAGTTTCAGTTTTAGTTTCAGTTTCGTCAAATCTGTGTTTGGAAGTTTCAGTGTTGGTTTCAGTTTCGTCAAAGTCTGTATTTGGAAGTTTCAGTTTTAGTTTCAGTTTCGTCAAAGTCTGTGTTTGGAAGTTTTAGTTTCAGTTTCGTCAAAGTCTGTGTTTGGAAGTTTCAGTTTTAGTTTCAGTTTCGTCAAATCTGTGTTTGGAAATTTCAGTTTTAGTTTTAGTTTCTTCAAATCTGTGTTTGGAAGTTTCAGTGTTGGTTTCATTTCGTGAAATCTGTGTTTTGGAAGTTTCAGTTTCAGTTTCATCAAGGAGGTGTCACAGCGTGCGGAGCAGTCCATATAAGCTACACCACATCCGCTAAGCTCTAAGACCACACTGCGCATGATTTAAAGCTGATGGATAAATGAATTAGTGACTAATATGAGAGATAAGAAGAAGGTCTCGTGGCTACGACTTAGCAGATGTCTGACCTATGCGTTAGCCCGACGCGCTGGTCAAACCTTGAGTACCTACATAACATTGGTTGTGTCTCTATTATCATTGTATATGTGTATGGTGAGTGTACACATGTGTGTGCATGGGTGTGTGAGCACAGGCCCTTGTGTGTGTGTGTGTGTGTGTGTGTGTGTTGCGTGTGTGTGTGTGTGTGTGTGTGTGTGTGTGTGTGTGTGTGTGTGTGTGTGTGTGTGTGTGTGTGTGTGTGTGTGTGCGAGCGTATGTGTGTGGATGTGTATGATATGTGCGCATGCGTATGCATGTGTGTGCGTGTGCGCGTACGCGTGTGTGCGCTGTGTGTGTGTGTGTGTGTGTGTGTGTGCGCGCGCGCGCATGTGTGCACGTGCGTGCGTGCGTGCGTGCGTGTATGTGTGTGTGTGTGTGTGTGTGTGTGTGCGTGTGTGTGTGTGTGTGTGTTGTGTGTGTGTGTGTGTGTGCGTGTGTGCGTGTGTGTGTGTGTGTGTGTGTGTGTGTGTGTGTGTGTGTGTGTGTGTGTGTGTGCGTGTCTGGAAGCAGGAAATTATCTATCTGCTGAACAAATCTGACCACTTCCCAGAACTTGGCGAATGAATACAAGCAGCTGCAGGTGTTACAAAAATCGTGCAGACACTCTTGTATGCACTGTTCCTCACCCTTTCGTGTGCCGAGATCCAAGCAAGCATGGAAATCTAAATACCTTTCCTCATGAAAAAAAAATCTTAAAAATAACTCAGCACAGAGAAATCTTAAAGCTCAGCCTAAGTTAAGTTATCAAAGGAATACTATGAAGGAAAAAAAAAGGAGAAAAATATTTGTGATCAAAGTCCAGGTTTTTTGACGATGTTTGAAAGGTTTCAAATTAGTTCGACCAAGTTTTCAATGCTTGCGCATCTCTAACTATTTTCTAGTTGTCCACTTTCATACCATCCCTTGGTTAACCTGCCACAGAGGTGCAGCGAGTAGTGTCACTAACTGAGAGCTGAAAGATAATGAGTTCGAGACCTTTCGAAGTCCTATAGTCTATTCGAGGAATTTTTCAGCCCTGCTACTTGCTACCCACGTTTGTTGGCGTGGCCTCAAATGGAAAGACCTGAACTACGCAGTCAAGCTTCGTTTGCTAAATGGATGTGTCTATGAAAGTCTTGTTTGACTTCCCTGACCAACGCTGCAGGTGTCTGTATATCTAGTGCATGATATGTTTCAGTTTCAGTTTCATCAAGGAGGCGTCACTGCGTGCGGACTAGTCCATATACGCTACACCACATCCGCTAAGTTTAGTGCATGATATGAATAGTTACCGGAAGATCGTTTGAGCAGGAAACCTCATACCTATTTGATTTCTTGCACAGACGGCATACTAAGTCCTCATTTTGTTCATTTGCTTTAGAATATGAGGGTAATCCTACATTGATTGTAAACACTGGCCTACCAACAGTCAAGGTATAAAATTTATCATTGGCGTCTGTCCGTACCTGAATGCTCACTAAATGAGTGGTAAATCTCCTACAGTAACAAACAAGTAGGGTAACTCTTGCAGGAGTTGCAAGAGTTACCCTACTTGTTCGTCATTTACTGTTTACTGTTCCCTGCCTCATTTAAGATTTCCTCTCCTATAGTAATTTACTCCTTTACTCACATACTCCTTGGTATTCCCAAGTAAATTTTTGCCGAAGAGTTTTTACGGACATGTTTGCTTCACATACTCCTTTATATTTCCAGGTACAATCATAACCGAGCACGAGCTCATAAAAATATTTTTATATTTGATGCTACTATTCACTTTTGCCTTTTGAGTGTGAATCACACAATGTATTGTAAGATTGTTGTGACAGTCAACCATTGTTCATTCTGAGGTGTAACAAAGAAAAAGTACAAACTGAAAAAGACGAATGCAAATAAACGTATGTTCATAAATATCGAGTACTTTGTGGTCTCTCTGTACACTACTTTCGAAGTGAAGTGACTGCAGGCGGAAATTGAAACAAATTTTTAGAATAATTTGAAGTAAATCCGTCGGTTAACATGGACAAATAAATCACAAGACAAAACACGACGCGTTTCGACCTCTTAGGTCTTTTTCAGGCAAGATAAACAACATTCAGGACAATGAAAACGAAGAACGAGCAATCATTTATATTATCGAATTCGGCACAAGATGTACAAGAGCCTAAATAAATGAACACACAGATGGAGAGAGAGAGAGAGAGAGAGAGAGAGAGAGAGAGAGAGAGAGAGAGGATTATTAAAGGCAAGAGTCCAATTTAAGAAATGTATATTAACTAAATAGGACATGAAAATCTGCGCCACAAAAGCAAGGTGCATACATGCCTGATCCAGATTTATTACAATAGTATCATATTATAATCTTTCATTTGAATATATATTAGTTATAACAGTTTCGTGTTTTAGACAATAGTAAAACTATTTGAAAGAATGCTGTTCTGTTATTATACTCGCGGGCACGTATTTCATTTTTTAAGTCACCAAGCATTAGGCAACAGAAAAAGTAACTTTCGTCCTCCCAGTCGGATCAATACCCCCCCCCCCCCCCCAGCCTTCTCTCTCTCTCTCTCTCTCTCTCTCTCTCTCTCTCTCTCTCTCTCTCTCTCAGATCTTCGGTGCCACATCAGTGGCTCTGCACACACGACGCTTATTCCAAGCCCACCGTCCACAGCCACGACCTGTTCCGTCCCGAAACAGCCCCGGGACGACAATCCACACGGAGCTGTCAATGTCAAGTCGTCATTTGGCAACCGACCAGAGGAGACACTGCACTGCTACCGAGTCATTTCGGTGATGTTCAGCAGTGCCTGTTCCGATCCAGCATATACAGGACACCGCCTACTAAGCCCCCTACTGACGACAATAGTTGCTCAGTCGCTGAGCCGGTGTGAGTGAGCTGTCTCTACGGAGAGCGTCATCACGTCCGTCCAGCGACAGCCCCCATGAATTTGCCGATACCGGTGACTCCGACAGGACCTGACCAAGGGCATAGACTGGGGGTGGCAATCGGAAGTGAGGTCGCCATGAGTTCAGAGTATAAAGGGCACAGAATATTTAAGACATTTCTAAAATCCTGATCGATGAGGATAGGATGATAGATATATGCAACGGATTTGCATTTATGTCTGAGACTGCATGACAGGCCGTACTCTACGCTCACTTTCATAGTATAACCCGCTGTCAACCAGGCCCGAGAGATACAGACACTTGCAGTGTTGTTCTGGATATATGAACAACACTCTCAGAGATGCATCCATTAAGTGGTTGAAACTCGACTGTGTGGTCCCAGTCTTCCCAGCTGAGCCCGTAGCAAACTCTGGAGCCGGTCAGAGCAGAAAACGCACACACACACACACACACACACACACACACACACACACACACACACACACACACACACACACACACACACACACACAATAAACGGCACCCATAAGAATCGAACCCACAACCTCCCAGCCTAGAGTCCGCGACGCCATTCCTCAGCCACTGCGGCTGGCTAGATCTACACATTTATCCTTCATTCACCAACCTGGACATGACTATCCTCATTTTAACACATGCGGTCTCTCATGCGTTGGCTTAGAACAAGTCAAAAGACTTTGGACACCTCTAACCTTTTTTTTTAGTCAACACAAAGATATAACATAAATGCACAATAATTTTAGAATATTTATTGCCCACGTAATTCTGCCTCTAGCACCCAAATCATACAATATTTCATATACTTGCGTTGGCGATTTGTAATCATGCATCTAAACGACAAAATTCAGTGCATTTGAAATGTGAATTAACGTAAATTGGAAATCCAAGTTGACCATAAACCAAATCGTCTAGGGTTCGTTGATCAACACGCAAAAGAAGAATTGCTCATCATATCAGTGTTATTTCAATTTTCTGTCCTTTTTTCAATCTTTCATATTCTCCGGTGGGTATTTTGTAATCATGCATATAAACGACAATATTCAGTGCATTTGAAATATGAATTAACGTAAACTGGAAATCTCCCAACTTCACCACAAAGCAAATCGTCTGGAGCTTGATATCAACGCACAAAAAAAATTGCTGATCATTTCAGTGTTATTTCAACTTTCTGTCCTTTTTTTTTTTTTTCAAAAGCTCACGTCTTAGCACCACATTGAACAATTCGCTAAACTTGTGCATTGAATAACTTGAAGTAAAAAAAAAAAGTAGCGGAGTATTTTCGAACATGTACAACACAGACATTACATCATCATCTGCTTATTTGTATGTGCACGCTAGATCTTAACATGCGAAAGTATAGTTTCATTTCATAGAAGTAGTACCTACATGCATCTAGGTGTTTACAACTTATATCTTTTTTATTTTCTATTAATCCGTTTTTACATGTTGCCAAGTCTCCACCCTTACTATTACAATTGCTTTATTCATGTGTTCTTGAAGCTCAAGACTTCTGCACTGCAGAATGTAATTTATTCAGTTGACTTAGTATATCTACAACAGTTTCAGATAACGACCCTGTATTGTCTATAAACAGCATAACAGCTCTTTCAAATTTGATGACACACCGTGCCTTCCTTGGTCAGTAGTCTCAAAAATCAATTCATTGATTAGCAAGGAAGATGAAACAAGTTTTGAATTTTTGAAAGTTTTAAAAGATTTTAAACCAACGCTGAGCTCCCCGAAGCTTTATTCTAGCTTTCACATTTCTGTACACAATTCTCACACAACAACTATAAAGCTGACTTTACGTCATCTAATGGTGTCTAGAACAGGCGATAGCGATTTCCTTGAAATCGAGTTGAAAGTCTTTTCAGATTCAACAAAATAAACAGATAATTTCTGATTATGATATGAGATTTACCGTACTATGATCCTTCTTAAAGCCAGCTTGATATTCCATATTATGTTACTGAAATAATCTTCTCATTAATCTTAGAACTATGCAGTTTGTTCGTTATACTACATGAAGAAATTCTGTCATGACTGTTTGGAATAGTTGCCTCCCGTTTGGTAGAGAGGAAAAATGGTTCGATTCGTTTTCTTTACCAATACCTTTGTCAAACAATACTTTTACAAGAAACTTAATAGCAGACTCACTTCCATT
>CM065734.1:58507696-58515196 GCA_033310375.1 Conus canariensis
GAGAGAGAAAGAGGGTGTATCCGGCAAAAGCGAGGCAGGGAAAACACACACAAAAAACACTACGGAGGCAAATGCAGGTCAAAGTTCGGACACAGGTCACGAAAACACCAACAGCATGCGCATACAAGCAATGGTACACACATCGGGGGGTGAGCATGACAAAAGCTCGAATCAACCAGACAGCATTTGGGACATACAGAGGTCAGGGTCACACACGGACACGGCGTGTGCGGCAGGCAAAGAGGTCGAGGCACAGAAAATGACAACACCATGCACGCGACAAGAAGGACACACTAACACAGGGAAAGAACGGGAGGATGCTAGTTCAAAACACAAAGGCACATCGAAGGGAATGGAAGATAGGCATAAGAAAGACGATAAAATGCTCACATTAGGCAACAAATCAACAAACACAAGACAATTCACAATAGAAGAAACCATGCAAGCACAAAGCATAATGGGCTCTGACAACGAAGAAGGGAACAATATGAGCGGTAGAGGTAAAACTAAACCAAACAACACGCTACAGGAAAACAACAATCAAGACCTGCAACAGGAAATACAAAACAAACAAACAACCAGGGTACACACGTCTATCAGCGAACACACGTTCCCAAACAACAAGAAAGGACAAGAGAGAAGGGTCCGATAAAGAGGACAGCTGAGGGGCAGGCCAGGGTCACGCACAACAGAAAAGGAAGGATAATGACACAGGACAGTCTGTGGAGAATGTGAGAAGAGTGAAAGGAAATAGCAATGAGAACGAAACCAAGAGTGAGAATGAGAGCTCGAGGGAAACAAGAAAGCTATATTTTGGTTGCTGGAATGTCGAAGGTCTACTTGAAAAGCTAACAGATCCAGACTTCTTAGATTATATCACGTCGTTCGACGTGTGTAGTCTAAGTGAAACATTTACATTAGAATCATTCGACTTTGAGATAAAATTTCAAGAATTTTTACACTCACACTGTCCAGCGGTAAAATTTACTAGAATGGGCAGACCTTCAGGGGGGATTATCATGTTAGTTAAAAAGGAATTGTCTGAATGTGTCCAGCTGATCAACACTGATGTAAAAAATGTATTATGTATAAAAATAACAAACGATTTGTTAAAGTGTGAAAAAGATATACTGTTTTTTTGGCATTTATGTACATCCAGTGGACAGTCGTTTTTACTCTGATAAAGATTATTCATGTACTCTAGAACTAATAGAACAGTATATACTTATGCAAATAGAACAAGGAAATGATTTTTACTCCATCATTGGAGGAGATTTCAATGCTCGTATAGGAGAATGGGGCTTGAATATCAATGATAACAATGACATTGCAAATGATAACCAAGACGTATATTCACGAAAATCAAAGGACTCATACATAAACGGTTTTGGTAAAAAATTAATGGAACTTTGCATAACATTCAATTTAACCCCTTTAAATGGACTTTGTACAGAGAACTTTGATTATGCATATACGTTTTACTCGGAAAGGGGGAACAGTACAATTGACTATTATGTGTGTTCTATTGAATTGATGGAAAATGTAAGAAATTGTACTATTGATGAAAGAATTGAATCTCACCACATGCCCATCACTATGGAACTTCAGAGTACATTGCCAGACCCACAAGTGGAAAAACCCAAGAAAAAGACAGCAAAGAAAATTAGATGGGATCCAACAAAACAACAGGAATATATCCAGGCTATTGAAACAGAAAGATCCAAGCAATTACTTGAACAGATCACAGAAGAGATAAACACTGATGTAGATACAAGCATAGAGAAATGTAATACACTGCTTAAAGAGGCGGGGAAAAACATGTATATAACTACAGGCGCGGGAAGAAACAATATAACATCAAAGGGTTGGTACGACAAGGAATGTAAAGACAAAAAGAAAGAAGCTAGACATGCACTCAGAAGACTGACACATACGAGCAAGAGCAAAAACTTAACTCTATATGAAAAAAGAAAGGAGGCATATAATAACAAAAGAACAATATACCAAGAGACAATTAGAGAAAAGAAAAAACAGTATAGAAAACAAACATATGACACACTCATACAAAACCAAAAGGATAGTCAGAAATTTTGGAATATCATAAAAAATACTAAAAGAAGGAAGACTACACTACCATCAATAACCATCACACAATGGAAGGAACATTTTGAAAGCGTCCTAAATCCTCAAATACCTGAAACACAAAACAATACAGAGAGACTACAACAAAATGTAGAGGAAGACGAAGATGAAATCCAAATACAAGAACTAGATGAAGAAATAACCAACAACGAAGTAAGCCTAGCAATAAAAAAAATTGAAAAAAGGCAAATCACCTGGTATAGATGAAATACCACTCGAATTTTTAAAGACAATAGAGCAATATATAACTCCATTCCTGACAAAATTATTCAATAAGTTATACCAAGATAGTTATTTCCCCAGGGAATGGACAAAAGCTGTTGTAGGACCTTTGTTCAAGAAAGGTAACAAACAAAACCCAGGAAATTACAGAGGAATCTCCCTACTATGCATTATAAGTAAAATATTTACAGCCATAATAAACAGAAGATTACACAACTGGGCAGAGGAAGAAAATATAATAAGCAGAGAACAAGCAGGATTCAGAAAAAAAAATTACTCAACCATAGACCACATTTTCACACTTGTATCAATGATTAGTAACTGCCTATATGGTAGAAGAAGAAGTAAACTATATGGTGCATTTATCGATTATCAAAAAGCGTTTGATACAGTAAACAGAGATGAATTATGGAAAATATTACAGAAACACAAAATTTCTACTAAAATGCTAAATATGTTGAAAGGCATATATAGAACAGTACAAGCATGTGTGAGACATGGGACAGAATTAACAGAATTTTTTGACTGCCCACTTGGAGTGAAACAGGGATGCCTATTATCTCCCTTGATTCTCTCCTTTCTAGTAGCAGAAGTAGCTGAGAAAGTAACAATGAGAGGAAGACATGGATATCAATTTTTACCAGGAACCGAGGAATTATTCTTATTGCTATTTGCGGATGACATAGCACTAATATCATGGACACCAGCTGGACTACAGAACCAAATTAAAAACCTGCAAGAAACTTCTGATCACATAGGGTTAACAGTGAATCTGCAAAAAAACAAAAATCATGGTATTTAGAAAAGGAGGATACCTAGGCAAACTGGAAAAGTGGTATTATAAAGGAAAAGAAATTGTTGTTAACAGCTATAAATACCTAGGTTATACATTAACAACTAAACTTTCTGTCGATATCTCACTCTCAGAATATGCAGGCAGAGCGAAAGGAAAGATGATAGAGATAATGAAAACTATGTATAGCTTAGGGCATATAGACATGAAAATCTATTTCAAACTTTTTGATTCACAGGTTAAACCATTACTTCTATATGCAGCAGAAGTATGGGGACTAATTAACTATTCAGCAGTAGAAAATGTACATTTACTCGCAAGGAAAAAATACCTAGGGGTAGGAATGATAACACCGAACTACTTAGTATATGGAGAGTTAGGTAGATACCCGATATACATAGATAGTACAATAAAGACAATTAGATATTGGCTAAGACTGGTAAAAATGACACTGGACAGGATACCGAAGCAAGCATATGAGAGGGAAAAAACAGAAGTAAACAAACCACAAAATTGGGCTCTAGGAATAAAAAGATGTTTAGACAGTTATGGGTTTTCAGAAGTATGGAACAATGAGGGGGCAAGAAATGAACACAGGTTCATTAATGAGTTAAAGCAAAGAATGATAGATTGTTTTAAACAAACATGGCATGACAAAATTACAAACAGCGAACGATTTACAACATATTATTCGTTTAAAACCATGCACCAAACAGAAGAATACTTACACGAAATCACTATAGCAAAGTTCAGGAAAGCATTGACAAGAATGAGGCTAGGAATAAATGAATTGCATACTAACAAGAAGTTTATAGACAATTTAGTGATTACAACATGCCCCTTCTGTCCAGTGGAAGAAACAGAAATACATTTCCTAACAATCTGTCCAAACTACAGACAATTTAGAGAGAAATATATATCTAAACATTTTAGAAACTTGAATACAGTTAGACTAGAAAATTCACCACAAAATGATAACATAGATATCACACGCGATGTCACAATGTATATCTTTTATGCACTCAAAGCCAGAGAAAATCTATTATAAGAAAATAAAACACCAAGAGGGCTGGTGTGTAAAAGAATGAGGAAAAATGATGGACTATTTATGAAGGAGAGACTGGAATAACTGAGAAAGATTGGACAAATGTACTTAAGTGAAATTTCTGAGAAAAGATGACGTTCTTGCATATGCATAATTTATACAAGTGCATGACGACGGGAAGGTGGGATCATGATAATAGAAGGATGGAAGTAATGTAGAGATGTATGCTGGATGAATGTGTATAACATGTGTATATGTATAAGTAGGCATGGATTAGAAGACAGGAAAACATAGAGCAATGTATATACAATAATAGAAATAGGCATTTAAAGATAGTAAATAAAATAATAAAGTACATGTATGCATGAGCATAATAAAGAATAAGCCAAACCGAAACCAGGTTATTATGTACAGAATGAAGTAAAGGTCGTGGTCGGCCTTACGTTGAGTGTGGCACTCCCTCTGTGCGAAAGCAAGAGAGCGTTCCACATTCGGCCTAGGGCGACCCAGAACATGGAAAACATAAAACAAATAATCTCAAGAAGGTCTATGTTTTCGCTGTGTTTATATGCGTCTTGTTAATCTTGCTTTCAGATATAAGTTGTTGGCATGCAGGTTACATGTTCAGGGATTTGGGTGTGAGCTTGTGTGTCCGGCGGCGCTTCCGTGCGGCTCGCGGTCTCCCCCTCCCCCTCCCCCCCCCCCTCTTGCGCTCCCGCTGCGGGAGGGGGGGGGCTCGCGGGGCGCGCGGTCCGGACAGCAACAAGAGACGTCGGAGCACATCTGCCGGCCGGCGCGCCCCGTGCGGCTCGCGGTCTTCCCCCCCCCCCCCTCCCGCGGCTCGCGGTCTCCCCCCCTCCCTCCCCCCCCCTCTCTTGCGCTCCCGCTGTGATTGGGGGGGGGGGGGGGGGGACGCTGGGCGGGCGAACAGCAACAAGGCCTGTTCTAAATTTTACCTGGGTGACTAGTATTACAAAGGTTCGAGGATATATATGTTGCTATAGTAGAAAGAAACTCGTGGAGAGCGTGGCAGCAGAGAGTCCTCAGAAGAGAAGCCCCCTTCAAGCAAGTGTTTCGGCCCTTATCTCCTGACACTCTAGGGGGGTTGGGCCACACCCGGTTCATGACTCCGGATGTCCCTCTGCTGCCCCTTTTTTTCCCATCTTGGGACGAGCCATGGCTGGGATTCGAACCCATGACCCTCTGGACATGCTCATTTTCCACTTAATGACTCGCGCTTTAACCACTGAGCCACAGGGACACCTGATATTTGTAGGGAAATTAAGCCTTATGAAGTTCACTTTTGTTCCTCCTTGACCAGATCCAGCTTGCTTGAACACCTCTCTGCCGCTTCTGCCATTGCTTTCAGGGCTCTGGTTTTTTCCTTCCCTGCAACTGAGAGCTGTTTCATGAGGCTGTATGCAGACGTTCCTACAAACCCCCTAGCTCCAATTTCTGCAGTGAGGACTTTGACCTGATAGCCTTCTCTCCTCAGGCTGTTTGCCAGATCAGCATACTTTTCAGTCTTGTAGATTTGAGCTGCCTCCATTCTGTTCTCATATGGCACCGTGAGCTCGATCATGATCAGCTGCTTGGTTGACTTAGAGTGGACTACTATGTCTGGTCTCATGCCACTCTTGCTGATGATCTCTGGGTGACTCTTCCATTCTGGGAGGTCTGCAGTGCACTCCCAGTCATCTGCCCCGTCCAGCAGACTCTGCCTGCATGTTTCGAGTGGCACTGTTGTTCTTGGCCATGATTTGCTGCCTCCTGCCGTGAAGAATGTTGCGGGTGCTTTTGGAGTCCTGATTTTCCCTTTTGTGGTGTTGGTACTAGCCCAGACTACTTGTACAATTTCTTTGAGCACTTGGTTGTGCCTCCATGTGTACCTTCCTTGAGCCAGGGCTACTTTACATGAGCTTAGGACATGCTCCACTGTTTGTTTTTCATGGCAGAGGGGGCATGCAGGATCGTCTGTTTTCCCCCACTTCACCAGGTTTGCATTTGAGGGCAGAAGGTCATATGCAGATCTGAGAATGAAGCTGATCCTGAGAGGGGCCATGTGCCAAATGTCATTCCAAGTGAGACTTCTTTGGAGTGCATTCTCCCACGTTGTCCATTGCCCTTGCTGGCTCTGCTGGACTGCTTTTTGGAGTCTTTTTTGGTCTTCTTCTTTTCTCATCTCCTGAATCATCATGTCTCTTTTGGCTTTTCCTTTGGCCTTTGACCACCATTCAGTTTTGGTCACCCCCAGTCCCTGTCTGTTGGTCTGTGTGTGTCCTGTTATTTCTCTGATCTTGAGACTTTCTTTTGCAGAATCCATCGCCTCTTGAACTTTCCATTTTCTGCCTGTCTTCAGCTGGGGCTTAATTGCTTCTACCACCTTGTCTCCTGAGTCCTCCAGCATGCTTTGAAGTCTGATCTTCCCTGCTTTGTATTCCTCCAGGATGGATTTCAGGGGTAGTTTCAGCTTTGCTTGGCGACAGTACAGCGCTATGTCAGTCAGACAGGGTGGGACACCAAGCCATTTCCTTGTGAACTTGTTGATTTTGGCTTCCATTGCCTCCACTATGCTGGTGCAGATGTCGTATATCATCAGAGGCCATAGCAGCTTTGGTATCAGCATGAACTGCAGACACCAGACCTTGTATTTGCCAGGGAGCCCACACTGGTCAATGGTCTCCAAGCCTTCCTCCGCCATCTGCTTGGTTTCTTTTGCTCTTTGTGTGTCTTTCAGCGTATCATCATACCATCTTCCAAGGCTCTTGACTGGTTCTTCTGTGACTGTTGGAATGGCCTGGTTGGCAACACTGAAGACCACAGATCCGGCCACTTTTCCTTTCCTCAGTGAGAGACTCCGTGATTTCTTTGGCTTGAACTTCATTCTGGATGAGGCAACTATGTCGTCCAGCCTCTCCAGCACATGACGTGTCTCGTCTTCTCTGGATGAAATCACTGTAGTGTCATCCATGAAGGCCTTGAGAGGAGGCATCTTGTATCCATCGCCAAGGTCTGTTTGTCTCGCGTTGTTTGTTGCTGCTTTCAAGATGAGTTCCATTGCCAGCACGAACAGTATTGGGGAAATTGCACAGCCCATTGCAATACCCACTTCCAAGTTGATCCAGTCTGTTGTGTACTCCTTGGTAGAGAACCGCATTGAGAAGCCATTGAAGTACTTCTTGAGCATGTCGCGGATGTTCTTTGGCACATGGTACATCTCAAGAGCCAACTGTATCATCTCATGGGGCACAGATCCATATGCGTTTGCCAGATCAAGCCACACTACGTCCAGGTCTCT
>CM065734.1:58520196-58522696 GCA_033310375.1 Conus canariensis
AGAGGAACCTGTCTTTTAATACAAAGATGCACTAGAATTCACAGCATACCAAACTACAGAGGAACCTGTCTTTTGATACAAAAATGCACTAGAATTCACAGCATACTAAACTACAGAGGAACCTGTCTATCAAGACAAAGATGCACCAGAATTCGCAGCATACCAAACTACAGAGGAACCTGTCTATCAAGACAAAGATGCACCAGAATTCGCAACATACCAAACTACAGAGGAACCTGTCTTTTAATACAAAAATGCACTAGAATTCACAGCATACCAAACTACAGAGGAACCTGTCTATTACGATTTTTTTTAATTAGCTAAAAACAAACAAACAAACAAACAAACAAACAAACAAAAACCAGTCTTAATCTGGAGGCGTCTAAATAGAGAAGATGCTGTTACAAAAGCGAGTACAGATATCCGTTGCTGATCATTAAAAGGCATCCCCACAGTAATTCAAACTGTCAAGACATGTTTAGTAGACACACTGAACATGGACAGCACAAACATTCTCCAATGAAGTCTGTATAGCATAAGTGGTTTGAATGTCCATCAAAGATGTACACTAAACTCTAGAAACTGTCCATTCTGTTATCAAATCGAGGACGAGCTACATTTTTTTTTTATTATTTGTCCATCCTAGAAAGATTTAAGAGATAAATACATTTTGCCTCATACTAGAAATGTTCATCAAGTGTCATTGCTTCTTTTACTGCAAAATGGAAAGAGAATTGTAACTCGCTCTGTAGCTATGTTCATTTTCAAAGCACTAAAACGAAGAGAACTGCTATCAGTTAACGCACAAATGCTAGATTAATTTCAGGAAGAACATAAATTTTGTATAATGCAAATATTTTCTTTCATCATTTTCTGTATATGCGCCGAGGGCGTGTCTGTTCTACTTTTGGTTTTTGACTTCATTGCAGATGCGCCGGTGGCCTTTGCAATTAAACTATTGATTGAGTTGAGTTGAGTTGAGTTCTCTCTCTCTCTCTCTCTCTCTCTCTCTCTCTCTCTCTCTCTGTGTGTGTGTGTGTGTGTGTGTGTGTGTGTGTGTGTGTGTGTGTGTGTGTGTGTGTGTGTGTGTGTGTGGTGTGGTGAGTGTGTGTGTGTGTGTGAGACAGAGAGAGTGTTTGTGTGTGCGTGCGTGCGTGCGTGTGTGTGTGTGTGTGTGTGTGTGTGTGTGTGTGTTGTGTGTGTGTGTGTGTGTGTGTGGTGTGTGTGTGCATGCGTGCGTGCGTGCGTGCATGTGTGTGTGTGTGTGTGAGTGTGTATATGTATGTGTGCGCGTGCGCGCGCGCGCCAACATTTTGTGTAAGAGTCCTTCATAACCAAGATTGGTCAGACATAAGAGGGTTAGAGAGCTGGGCGTCCTCCAGTTAATTGAGTAGCACGGTGAAGTTAGTCCATCTTCATTCTGGTCACATCAGGGCCAGGAGTTTTGTAATAGGGAAGGTCGGAATGTGGCGGGGTGGAGGAGGGGTGGGGGGTGGGGGTGGGGGAGTCCACTGTGCTACATATAAACATGCTGTCCACGACACTATATTACCTGGGGGCCGGAAAAGCTCAGTTGGTAGAGCGCTGGACTCGTGATCTTGGGGTTGCGGGTTCGAATCTCCGCCGAGCCGTTTCGGTACAGGGGGATTTTTCCTTCGGAGTTAACATTGGTTCTGACTCCATTTCCCATACAGTCCTTCGAATGAGACTATAAACCGAGGTTCCATGTGTGAACGCACGCATAACATCTTGCACACACGTAAAATCCCATCACCAACTTTCGGAAGAGAAGGCCAGTTTGGACGTTGGTATGGATGACACGTTACACATAGCACGCACCTTCCCCGAAGATGAAGTATGGCTGCCTTAATGATGAAAAAAAAAGGTCATACACACAAAACTCCACTCCCTTTGTTGGGTAGATGGGATTAATTTTTGCCTGTCTCTACAGAGAGTGTCCTCAGGAGTATCAGCCTGCGTACGCAAAAAACCAAAAAAAACAACAACAAAAAACAAACACCTATATTACCTGCATGGGTTTGGTGTATCCATTTCAGATTAGGAAGGGCATCAGATTTCAGCCATTGCAGCAGAGTCGGGCTGTCACCGACCAGAACCTCAATTTCTCCAAGGCGTTTCATCATGTCTTCTGACTTCAAGGCTTCACCATCACCTTGATATGCACACACACACACACACACCACACACACACACACACACACACACACACACACACACACACACACACACACACACACACACACACACACACACACACAACACACACACACACACACACACACACACACACACACACACACACGAGCGGGCACGCGCACACTTACAACTCATTGTAATAATGCTGGAAGAACTTAGATTATTAGGGGGGGGGGGGGGGGGCAAACACAAAACAATTAGCACAAAGCACTGATAATCTGTGAATCAAAGCATTTTACCTGTATCATATACCTGGGATGTGAAATTGCGCGCGCGCGCCACA
>CM065734.1:58535196-58550196 GCA_033310375.1 Conus canariensis
AATTTTTAAGGTCAAGGTTATGACCTTGACGTGTGACCTTCAAAACCGAAAATCTATTTTTAGCCATATCTCGGGCAGCGGTCAACATAGGAAGCTGAAACTTGGTATGAAGGTTGTTTGGTTTATTGCTCTCCACATATGTCAAAGCAATTAAGGTCAAGGTAAAGGTCACAGACAACGTCAGACCCTCAAAATTGAGGGTGCGTCAATTGTTTGCCCCAAGACCCCAACGGTTTGACACAGTCACCTCAAATGTTGTATCGTGATGTGCCACCTGTCTCTCTCTCTCTCTCTCTCTCTCTCTCTCTCTCTCTCTCTCTCCAGCAGCCAAGTAAAGAAATCACGAGAATAAGACCCACTTGATAGCCATGGCCCCTGACGGCCAATGGTCAGCTTAAGACGCCAAGTTGGCCACCTGGTGGCATGACGGCCGAATGGGTTTTTTCCACGTGATTTCTTTACTTGGGGGTAGACAGACAGAAAAAAAAAGGAAAAACAGAAAAAACAGAACGCCACGAATTTATACTTCTTTGCCAGTGAAATATCGGACAAAACGGCCGCTTACTTAGAGCCGGCCGTTTTGTCCAACCAGGCCGTTTTGTCCGACAAAAAATTGAAAGTCAGACAAAACAGCCGGGTTTTAGCCGGCCGTTTTGTCCGACCCGGCCGTTTTGTCCAACCTCGGACAAAACGGCCGGGTCGGACAAAACGGCCGGCTACAGGGCTCCTCCCTGTCTTTACTCTAACCAATAATTTTGAATGTATGTCAGGAAGTGATACTCATGTGAGCAGCAGGTAGTCGTTGTTAGTAAAAGGAAGTACATGATAAAACACTGCTGAAAATAAGATGACAGACAACACTAGAAACGTAGCTGTCTGGACCAAATGAACGTCATTTCCAGCCACCGGACAAAAGGTAGACTCTGTGTATCCAATACGACACAATCTCACAAAATAATGGCTAATCTGACTAACATTCAAAGACAGCTACATTCCATTTGCTGTATTAGAACTTCACATAGCAAGTAACAGGTCTTCAATCAACGATCAGCACCACGTCAGTAGATGTTCATAGGACACCCAAACGGAGTACACCAAGCGAGTAGAATGAAACATTCAGTGTATGTCAGGAGGGCAGAAAAAACAGTGTATGTCAGGAGGGCAGGAAAAAACAGTGTATGTCAGGAGGGCAGGAAAAAAACAGTGTATGTCAGGAGGGCAGGAAAAAAACAGTGTATGTCAGGAGGGCAGGAAAAAAACAGTGTATGTCAGGAGGGCAGAAAAAAACAGTGTATGTCAGGAGGGCAGGAAAAAAACAGTGTATGTCAGGAGGGCAGGAAAAAAACAGTGTATGTCAGGAGGGCAGGAAAAAAAACAGTGTATGTCAGGAGGGCAGGAAAAAAAAACAGTGTATGTCAGGAGGGCAGGAAAAAAACAGTGTATGTCAGGAGGGCAGGAAAAAAAACAGTGTATGTCAGGAGGGCAGGAAAAAAAACAGTGTATGTCAGGAGGGCAGAAAAAAAAAGTGTATGTCAGGAGGGCAGAAAAAACAGTGTATGTCAGGAGGGCAGGAAAAAAAAAACAGTGTATGTCAGGAGGGCAGGAAAAAAACGGTATCAGAGCAGAAAAACAGTGTATGTCAGGAGGGCAAGGGAAAAAAAACAGTGTATGTCAGGAGGGCAGAAAAAAAACAGTGTATGTCAGGAGGGCAGGAAAAAAAACAGTGTATGTCAGGAGGGCAGGAAAAAAACAGTGTATGTCAGGAGGGCAGAAAAACAGTGAGTCAGGAGCAGAAAAAAACAGTGTATGTCAGGAGGGCAGAAAAAAAACAGTGTATGTCAGGAGGGCAGAAAAAAAACAGTGTATGTCAGGAGGGCAGGAAAAAAAACAGTGTATGTCAGGAGGGCAGGAAAAAAACAGTGTATGTCAGGAGGGCAGGAAAAAAAACAGTGTATGTCAGGAGGGCAGAAAAAAAACAGTGTATGTCAGGAGGGCAGAAAAAAAACAGTGTATGTCAGGAGGGCAGAAAAAAAACAGTGTATGTCAGGAGGGCAGAAAAAAAACAGTGTATGTCAGGAGGGCAGGAAAAAAACAGTGTATGTCAGGAGGGCAGAAAAAAACAGTGTATGTCAGGAGGGCAGGAAAAAAACAGTGTATGTCAGGAGGCAGAAAAAACAGTGTATGTCAGAGGCAAAAAAAACAGTGTATGTCAGGAGGGCAGAAAAAAAACAGTGTATGTCAGGAGGGCAGGAAAAAAAACAGTGTATGTCAGGAGGAAAAAAACAGGTTGTCAGAGAAAAAAACAGTGTATGTCAGGAGGGCAGGAAAAAAACAGTATGATGTCAAGGAGGCAGAAAAAAACAGTTTCAGAGGGCAGGAAAAAAAACAGGTAGATCGAGCAGAAAAAAAACATGATTTCAAGGAAGAAGTAAACAAAATACAGAGTTTCAAAGGAAAAGTAAACAGAAATACGAGTTTCAAAGGAATAAGTAAACAGATTATAGAGTTTCAAAGGAATAAGTAAACGATTATATGAGTTTCAAAGGAATAAGTAAACAGATATACGAGTTTCAAAGGAATAAGTAAACAGATTACATGAGTTTCAAAGGAAGCAGTAAACAGAGAATACGAGTTTCAAAGGAAGAAGTAAACAGAGAATACGAGTTTCAAAGGAATAAGTAAACAGAACATGAGTTTCAAAGGAAATAAACGATGAGTTCAAAGGAATAAGAAACAGATTATATGAGTTTCAAAGGAAAAGTAAACAGATTATTTGAGTTTCAAAGGAAGAAGTAAACAGATAATGAGTTTCAAAGGGAGAAGTAAAAAAGAGAGAGTTTAAGAAGAGTAACAAAGAAGACGAGTTTCAAAGGAAGAAGTATACAGAGAAGATGAGTTTCAAAGAAGCAGTAAACAGGAAATGAGTTTCAAGGAAGAAGTAAACAGAGAAGATGAGTTTCAAAGGAAGCAATAAACAGAGAAGATAAGTTTCAAACGAAGCAGTAAACAGAGAAGATGGGTTTCAAAGGAAGAAGTAAACAGAGAAGATTGGTTTCAAAGGAAGAAGAAAAAGGGAGTGAACGGAGGCAAAAAGGAAGTAATCAAGAGTGTCAGTTAGGAAGGAAGAAGTGAACAGAGAATGACAACAAGAAAAGAAGAAATGAACGGAGAATATGAGTTAGAAACGAAGCGATAAACAAGAATGACAGGAAGAAAGAAAGGAAAAAAGTAAAAAGGGTAATGGCAGGATGGTAGAAAGAAGTAAACGGAGAATGAGAGGCAAAAAAAGGGAAGCTAATATGAGTTAGGGAAGAGGAAACAGACATAGAACGGCAGGACAGGAGGAAAGAATTTTTTTAAAAGACAGAATGGAAGGAAGACATAAACAGGGGCTGACAGAGAGGAAGGAAATGATGAACACGGTGAGAGACGAGGACCATCAAAAACATGGAATGACAGGAACTAAGGGGGAAAAAATGAACAAAAATGACCAGGAAGAAACGAAGAAATAAACAAAGGAATACAGAAGGGAAAACAAAGAAAAGTGAAAGAATGGAAGGAAAAAGTCAACAAAGAACACACACGAGGTAAGTGAGGAGAATGTATGTGGAATGATAGTCAGGGGAAATAATCCATGGCCCTATGTTTGCAGGGAAAGGAGAAGGCAACAAGCGAAGAGAAGAAGAGAAATGGACGAAAAATAAATCTGGTGAAACGGGGGGCGCCAACAGGCTGACATGGAATAAAGTCCGGCATCTGGCGAATACTTGTGTAGTGATAGTTTCCAGGAGCTGCACACACACACACACACACACACACACACACGCACACCCCACACACACACACATATATATATATACGCACGCACGCATGCGCGCGCGCGCGCGCGCACACACACACACACACACAGTTTTGAGCTTCAGATTCATTACGAAAGCGATGGTGCGCAAGGATCAACACTCATTGTAACACATCTGGTTTGCTGTACGACCTACGGTGTGTATACAATACATTTAGATGTATGAATTACAAACTGATGTGCGTGACTACACCCGACAACACACGCCTTCACGCACGCATACATATCTGTGTCTTTGTCCGTACGTGTCTGTGTTTTCATGCACGTGTTTTAGATTTGCCCATTTTCCGTAGGTCTATTAGACTATAACTCTACTCTCAAGGTCTGACCAGCGCGTTGGGATTATGCGTAGGTCAGACATCTTCTAAGTCATAGCAACAAGACCCTCTTCTTAAATTCTCATATCTGAGTCATTAATTTATTTATCCATCGGCTTTTAATCATGCGCAGTGTGGTCTCAAAACTTCGCGGATGTGGAGTAGCGTATGTGGACCAGTCTGCACGCAGTGACGCCTCCTTGATGAAACTGACACTGAAACTGTGGCGCTACTAGCCACCCCTGCCCCCATCCCCCTGTCCGCCCTCCCTTGAGCGTTTGACGAGAAGGGGAGGAAATCCTTAAGTCTTTATTAACATAATATGATCCATTTTAGTAAATAGACGACATTGTTTTCCTTCAGTAGACGAAGTTTGCTGCGTATTAGCCCTGTGATCATTCTAGTTTTAAATGGAATCTGTGTAGGCTTCTGCACGATATTCTCTATATGTTGAAATGTTAGGTGTGGCTGAATTATGTAGTAGTATATCCGGCTTCCATTTCACGTGTGGTGGAGATAACGTTGTTACGCCATAAATAGTTTCCTGCCAAAACTGTCGCCGGTGATAATTTTGGCGTGTCTGTGTTCCCTAAATTGTCACCCAAACTGACACATTTGAGAGAATGAACTTCTGGCCTGAAAGCACTTCTGTATCAATTTGCATGTGCATATACATTACGGTGGAAGGGCCAGGTGATTTATGCCATAGATCCAAGTGTTTGGTGATAAATGCCACCCCTCTGCAGAGCGCACCCCTCAATTGGTGTGTGACTGCAGTGGTACGTGTTCTCTGTCGTTTGGAAGTTGACGTCACAGAATCCAAGTTGGTGCATATACTACGTATTGGAATCTGTATCTGATGGAAATGATATATTCTACTACTGATACGCTCGCTGTAAAGCAATGTAGGTGTAATTCATTTGTGCTTTTGATTGTTGCTGGCTTGGTACATGTTCCTATTATCAGTCATGTACATCATATTCGATCATATCTTTGACGGTGTATGTTTGGTGATGTTATTCAAACGTTCTTGACTCCGTGTGGGTTTGTTTTTTTTGTTCAAGGATTAGATGACGCACGATTTTCATTGGCTGATTTGGTGTTGGTGTCTTGATCTCTGGAATCAATGGAGTTGCTCGATTCAGAAGTGAGAACCAACATGCTTTTTGTGCTTGGTGTCACAGTTACTTACAGACTGATGTTTTCTGACTTTCTGAAGAGTGTGAGATCAGATCTACTTTTAAGTTGTCGTTTTCGCAGATTCACGCAGTTTTGAAAAAAAAAAAATGACAACCATCGTGTTCTCGTTTTATCACCAGTAAGGACAACACACATGCATAGTAATGAAGAAACTCAAGCTGACTCTCTCTCTCTCTCTCTCTCTCTCTCTCTCTCTCTCTCTCTCATATCACACACACACACACACACACACACACACACACGCACACACACACACACACTGACTGAATCCAATTTATTGTCAGATTAACCAAACACACACACACACACACACACACACACACACACACACACACACACACACGTACGAAACACATACCCTCGTCACGCATGTGCGTGTTCAAACATATACACACGCAGATTCCGTTTTTTTCTTTTCCTTCGCTGTTAATTTCATGTCACACGAAAACGTTGGTTCACAGATCTTTCAGCATAGCAGAATGATTAAATCCGACATAATATGCCACCATATGAAAAATGCACCAGCTGCAGACTGACAATACGAAAAAGCATTATTTGTCACTTGCAGTAAAATGACAACACTATCATCTTGCATATTCACAATAAATTTAGAGCATAGCATAAATATAAGCATAAGCAATGATTGATAAGTGAGGGGGTACAGAAAATGACCCCATTGACCTGCGCCACCATTCATATCTATCACGCGAGGCAGCTCAGCGGGCCTTGTGATGTACTCTCTAACGGAGAACAGACGCTGAAACTGTATTCTCGACGAACACTGGAAGTTAAAAAAAAAAAAAAAAAAAAAAAAAGCAATTACAAATAAAAGAATTGCAACTGAAATAGTTTTTTTGTTATTGTTGTTGCAGCTATGCATAACAGAAGAAAAAAAATGAAAGTTTCTTTGTTTCTAGGTGAGAGACAAAACAGTATGTTGTAACTAGTTATTTATACATTATACAGACTTTTTTTTTTCAAAACAAAGTGTCGCCAGTCTTTCAAATAGTCTTTCGGTGAAGGAAATTAAAGTTGAAAATGGAAGACACAAGCACGTGCACACACGCACGCGCGCGCGCGGACACACACACACACACACACACACACACACACACAACACACGGGGGGGGGGGGGGGGGGCGTGCGCGCACATACACACACACACACACACACACACACATACACACACACACGCACGCACGCACGCACGCACACATACACACACTAACTTTGCCCCCACCCCCCACCCCCACCCCTCCAATCCCTCTACAAACTGTGCCTACGAGCAGAACATGCTAGTGACGATCCTCCTTCTCACAAATGATTCAGTATCCTCTGTCCCAATCCACCACATATTGAAGAGGTTGTCCTGCCAGGAACAGCTTCAGGTTCTCCACAAAAGACCCCGCCACCTGCAATATGGAAAGAAAGGAGACACAGCTGTCACTGTGCAATGTGGGAGTCTGTCTGTCTGTCTGCCTCTCTCTCTCTCTCTCTCTCTCTCTCTCTCTCTCACACACACACACACACACACACACAACTATCTAACACCACTCATAACGGAAAAATGTAAAACTGAACACACACACACACAGAAAGAGAGAGAGGCGCAAATAATGTTCTCTGGATCAAACAGGAGGACCACAGACGGTTGAGGAGATAAGTCAAGTCAAGTCAAGATATGAACACTTTATCATCTCCAAGAGAAAGTAAGAGCGGCAATAAAAACATGTCTATGGATATACATTTAACAAATCACACCTTTCTATCCACCCACAGAATAATACACATGCACACACACACACACACACATATATATATATATACAATTATAAACAAAGCTTGCTCTTATGTCTTAGATTGAAAATATAAGGGAAGGTAAGCATTCATATCTGCAGTGGTAGATAATACTGCCTAACTAACAGTATGTGCTTGAGTGGGCGAATGGGGAATAATAAATGCTTCTCAAAATGAGCCTTCGCCAAGCTTATAGTCTCCAAAGGGGAGACAATGTCCAATAGGGAGGAAGCTCACTAACGTATAACTCCTGGTCAGATACCGGTGTTTCGAAACCTGATTATTTCTCCTCCGTGACCGCGGAAAGTGGTAACTTGACTTCTCGGCCTTTTCGGTTTTAAGAAGAACGCTATCTCCGAAAAAGGCTGGTGTGCAATACCGTAGTATGTTTGTTGAGTTTTCAAAAAAAAAAAAAACAACCCAAAGATGCCACTTAAGAAGCAAAAGAAAATCATGGAAGAGCAAAATAAGCTACATTTTCTTGTGAAAAGTAGAACTGGCCCTCAGCACTTGCGTCTTAAAAGGGTATCTTTTTATATTTTCTACTTTTCACAAGAAAATGTAGCTTATTTTGCTCTTCCAGCAATGTTCACAGCTTTTTGAGTGACACGACACTCATACAATTTATCTAACTGTTCTTGTTTTTTGCCAATAATCTTTCCACATGTATTCACCACTCTGTTTGAAATGTTTTTGTTTTTCACACTAAGATTCCCAAACCAGCATAAAAAGCCAAAGGACAGCACTGATTCTACAAAACAACGATAAAACATATCTAAGATGTCTTTTTTAACAGCAAGAGACCGAAGTTTCTGAAGACAGTATATTATAGATCAGGCAGATATCAAAAAGGTTACGACTCTTCCCCCATCCCAACAGTCCCTCCTACCGCCCCCTTTTCACCACCACACTCCCCACCCCCACCCCCCGTTCTGACACCCTCCGTTACATTTCATTAGACAGCTAGATTCTGGCCAGCTTGGTCATCCTTGGTGGCCTGGTTGTCCCTTAATGCCGAGAGTGCTCTGTGGAACATAGCGTTTCTCTCAAATTCAGCAAGAGAAATTCCCAGAATTAAAAGCGCAAATAACACGCTACGCATGCTCACACTGGCAAGAATGAGCAGCTTTCAAAACACAAAGGTGCAGATCTCAACAACAACAACAACAACAACCAACGCTCCGTGGTCGTTCATGACAAGACCGTAGGTAACTGTGGTCCGCTTGATTAAAGGGAACATCGATGAGGCAGATCAATTTCTGCATGAAGGTCATCTTCCAGATAAGCACAAGGCAAGGCTGCAAGCTCTGCAGACCGGCTTTCTAACACTATTTACGGCTCTGAAGAAGATGAGTTCGCTGACTACGGCCGCTGCCAAGCCGAGAGGCCATGGTGTGTGATGATCCTTCGCCCTGAACCCAAAGACAGGGGGGAAGACACCAAACGGAAGGGAGACGAAAGGTCAGCCAGACCCCGGAGGTCAGCACGAGGACTCCTAACGACCCAGGACTATGCCAGCAGACTTGCTCCTGTTCTCTGCAGCGGACGGTCAGCCTACACTACAACGTAGGCCACGGCATCGTTCGTTTCAAAAAGCGGCTGTTCCCGAGCTGACTCGGATCAGATCATGTGGACCTGTATCAACTAGCCTGCAGAGGGAGGACTTTGTTTAGCGACTTGGAGGACTAGCACAAGGGGTATCACCAGCTCGAACTACTTCACCACAAAATGAAGACTTATCTCCATCCGCTCTAGCCAGGACAGCGGAACACCTGCACCTCAACACCACGACTCCCTCACTGTTCATGGTCCTGGTCTGGCAACGACATGTCCTCAAGAGCCTCCAGAGGACAGGACGTAAATCCAACCCGAACTAGACCCCAGAACGATTCCCCATAACCCTCGCCTTCCTGCCGTGACTTTAGTTGGTGTTGCCCAGAATAGCAACCCTGATTCTACTGCTTTCAAAGAACTTGCGTATTAATGTGAAGTTGAACACATTCAGGTGCAGACACAGACTTGCCCCAGCTCACAGACTCCAAAGTATGCAGGTGCGCGTAGTAAGATTAGCCCAATGAACACAAATCTCCGAGTTTTGTCCAGCAAAATGAAGCTAAAGTGCCTTTTGCTGTGTTAATTGCCTTGTTCTGGTACACGCAAACAAATGTACACATACAGTCACGTACCTGCAATCATTGACATAAACAGCACTAGCACGCCACAGCCCACCCCATTCCAACACACTTACACACGCACACACACACACGCGCGCACGCCCACACGCACACGCATACACACACACGCACATGCACATGCGCGCGCATGCACACACACACACACACACACACACACACACACACACACACACACACACACACACACCACACGGGGAAGGAGGAAGAGCGGCAGGGACAGAGAGAGGGCATACACGCTCTATGACTGGTGGTCCGGACATGTGGGGAGTGATGACCACGTTGGGCAGAGTCCACAGGTCACTGTCCGGGGCAGAGGTTCTTGGTTAAAGACGTCCAGTATAGCTCCACCCAGCCATCCCTCCTGACACACCACACACCACCTTCCATCACTGGCCTGTATGGCTCCACCCATACCTCCCTGACACACCACACACCACCTTCCATCACTGGCCTGTATGGCTCCACCCATACCTCCCTCCCTGACACACCATACACCACCTTCCATCACTGGCCTGTATGGCTCCACCCAGTCATCCTCTGAAAGAAGATGCAACGGAACTAATGCGGCGGTGTTCCAGGTTACACACACATGACAGGCTGAGGAGGTGTACCGCTGGACTGATAGTGTCTCATCCTGTGTAACAGGAATGTTACGAACAAAGTTAGATGGACGAATAAGGCCGTTGTTTAGGTGGACAAACGTTGTCAAAAGAAAAATCAAAGGAAAGAACCTTTTTGTTGGCAGTGAAAAAAATCATTTCTATCTCGTCATCATTCGGTTTGAGCTTATTATGTGCCATCCAAGCTTTGATATCAGAGATGCATCCTTCTGGACTCTGAATCATACACGGCAAAGCTGGCACAAACTGCCAGACAAAAACAAAAGTTGCCTATCAGCAGAGAAAGCATGGTGAGGCGATTTGTGCTGACAGACTAGGTTAGAGATAAGCTGACCATAAAGGCCAAAGAGGATGGAGCCTTGGACGGATCCTTGTGGAACACCAAACTGTAAGTCTGCAGGCGAGGAGGTATACTGTGGATATATAAGTATGTACGTAGCACTGGAGAAATGTATCACAGCTATTGCAAACAATTCTGCAGTTTGCCTGTAGCTGTCTTTCGAATACGAATTATCCATGCTAACTATAAACCATGTAGCTTGGTAGAGTGTTACTCGAGTTTAACATGACTTCATACGTCAGTAATGACGTCTAAAGGCTAAATGTGCCATCGATGGACGCCAACGTTCACAGTTGAATACAAAGGGATACAATTGTGGTCATCCTCTCAAATGATTCAATATTGATGCCTAATGGTAACATCAATTCCCCCCATTTTCTTTCAGAACAGTGCATTGTTCCCAAGGGTTCCCGAAAAATATGCATTCGTGTACAATTCAGTTATCGTAAACGTTAAAAAGGAATCCCCAAATATTGAAAACTGAGGGTCATTTCAAGACGAACCCCTTCGTGTAATTTTGGGAACCTGTTTTTTCTTTTTTTTTTTTCTTTTTTTTTTTGTTTTTGTTTTGGGGGGGGGGGGAGGGGGGTGCCTGAAAAGGGACCTTTTGAATTCCAAATAATGAAAACCAAAGGCTGCTTCAAGACGAAGTCATTTATGTATTTTTAGGACCCCTTTTCATTTTTCCCTGAAAAGAAAAACCATGAATCTTTGTCTCATTAAAAATTAGGAGTAAACTCTACTTTTCGCAATAATCAAACAAAGCCATCAAAGTGTTTTCTGTAAATCATTAATTGTTTCTTCACAAACAGCAGTATCACTGGCATGCTGAAGGAGAAATCACACGATTTCAACTCCTGCCAAGGTCATAAGCAGCGTCATCACACTGTGAGATCAAATTAAATTTAGCTGAAAAGGGAACACGAAAGCTAGGGACGCCATCTAGTCCCACAGTTCCGAACAGAACCTGTAGCAGGGACTTAATGAACATATGTACTAAAAGAGATCGTTGATGTGGCTGACAACCCAGTTAACTCACAAAGTGAGAAACATGGAGGTGATGAGGCTGACATCACATACCTGATGGCTTGTACAATGCTTTCCTCGTGGAGCACGTTTCCTCTGCCGATGCTGATCAAAATTGTTTTCTGCACAAGACAAGCAATATGTATGTACGTGGTGGTGGTGGTGGTGGTTGTTTTTTCTCTCTCCTTACTCTGTAGGCTACCGTACTGTCTCTTTTTTTTTCTTTTCTGTCCACCATTGCACATCAAACAACAGAAAATATATTGACCAAGGCAGCTCCGATGTCAACGCATTTAATACAGAAGTACACGATCTCTCTCTCTCTCTCTCTCTCTCTCTCTCTCTCTCTCTCTCTCTCTCTCTCTCTCTCTGGTGTGTGTGTGTGTATGTGTGTGTGTGTGTGTGTGTGTGTGTGTGTGTGTGTGTGTGTGTGTGTGCGTGCGCGCGCGCGCGAGCGCGTGTGTCTGTCTGTCCCTTTGTGTCTACGTATAGGTATGTGCGTTGTTTTCCCCCAATGCTTCTTGGTCAACCTGGAGGGACTGCATTCCCAGGAGATCCAACGAGGAAAAGCTCATTTATACAGTAACTGGTCGTGACAATGCTTGTTCCCTGCCTCATTTCATTTCCGATAATGCTTGGGTAATCAAACAGTGGAGCTGACCAGTCAGACTCTGGGCGTATGGTGACCTCCGTTGCCTCCCGTTTGGATCTTCGATAACTGGATCGAAGACTTACTTTTCCGTTGATTACTTTTCACTTGTCTTTGACACTTCTTTCTTTGCAAGACTGTCGTCCCATTCCCTAGTTCTGCCCTATGCTGGCTGCCTTGGTTGTGCCCTATGTTGGCTGCCTTGGTTGTGCCCTATGTTGGCTGCCTTGGTTGTGCCCTATGTTGGCTGCCTTGGTTGTGCCCTATGTTGGCTGCCTTGGTTGTGCCCTATGTTGGCTGCCTTGGTTGTGCCCTATGTTGGCTGCCTTGGTTGTGCCCTATGTTGGCTGCCTTGGTTGTGCCCTATGTTGGCTGCCTTGGTTGTGCCCTATGTTGGCTGCCTTGGTTGTGCCCTATGTTGGCTGCCTTGGTTGTGCCCTATGTTGGCTGCCTTGGTTGTGCCCTATGTTGGCTGCCTTGGGGATGGGGGAAGGGAAGCAGCTGGATTGTGGTTTTTTCCCCTTGGCGTTGAAAATACTACAGAATTATAGTTTCTGTCATATGTAAAGTACAATGGGTGAACAAGATCGGCCAGGCGGAATTCTGCTGACGATACTCATCCACGAAACGAATGTCGACTCTAGACGGGCGCAATCCGTGGCCTGCTCACAAGGCAGAACCCGATGGCTCCCACTGGCTGTTAGAGAACGGTTTAAAGTAATGTATACAGCTTCACGCTCCTTTCTTTACCACCCCCCCCCCCCCCCCCTTCTTTCCAAACCTCCAGACAGTTTCACCAACATCCGTCCTGTCATAACTTCACCAGGCAAAGAACCGTCAAAAGCAAGTCGCCATGAGGAATCCCACCAGAGGATACCCTGCACTGCACTGTTGCTGGGGTCATTTCAGTGGCGTTCAGGGGGGAGGGAGGGGGGGTACTTCTCCTGATCCAGCATGTGCAGAACGCCACCTAATGAGCTCATTTGCTTTTTTCGGGGACATAACATTTCAATGAACGTTTGCTTTTCTAATACACGTTTTAATTGTTGATACAGCTAGACAACACGTCAAAACTGACCAACAAAGCACTTCGCCGCTCTCTTATGTTGATCACACCCACCTTTTTCTGGCATTTTTTCAGAACATGTGCAGACAAGAGATCGGTGGTGCCAGGTGTGTCAGGCAGGATGCTGCACAGGTAATCCACGCTCTGCACCACCTCCTCCAGGGACTCCACTCCTCTGGGGGACACAGCGTGTGTGTGTGTGTGTGTGTGTGTGTGTGTTTGTACATAAAATGATAATTGAGTCACTAAGTCTTTCAAATATTAGCCTTCCCATGTAAGCAGGAAGGCATCAGGAGACTTACAATGTCTGCCCCCTTCTTGAAATTTACCAAGGGGTGGGTGCAAACTGCTGCTGGTGTATACGAACGTTGGGCTGCCACTCTGCTGTGCAGATGTTTCCTAACCCCTGTAAGCTTACTGGACCCACTCAAGCAAGATGGGAGGCCTAAGAATAACTCATCACGAAAAGACACCTAAAAAGAAAAATTATGCACAAAGAAATCTGAAAGCTAAACGAAGGCTATGATATCAAACGAATACTATAGAGTGGGAAAATGAAATTCAACAAATCATCATCATAATACTCTGAGTTTCTGCCTTTAATTGAAAGGCTTCCACGATATGTTTCAAGATTAAATAGAATGTTATACTTGAACTCTTTTCGAAGAGTTAAGCTTCACAATGGAAGCCCTAAGGGCACTCAAGGGAACGCAGACTTCCTCTAGTCAAAGGAACCTTGGGGTCCGCGCCGCCCTTTGAGGCAGTTCATGATTGAAAACAAAATTATCTACCGCCAAGGAAAGTGATAAGCTGGTACGGACTGAAGGATTTACAATACGTGTGCTTTTGTAACAGGACATACAAAATACAAAATGCCAGCGTTGCTATCAATATGTAGTGTTCATTTTCCATGAAAATCATAAGCACCAGCATAAAAATCATTAGACAAAATAGTCATTTACACTGCTTCCTTTTTCATTTGTATGTGTATATTTTATCACCGTTACACATTCCGTTTAAAACAGTCAAATTAAGAGCGGTGCACACGTTCAACAACGATTTTCCATTCGCGTTCATATGTTTGTCCGAAGGTTTGTGGTTACAACTAACTGCACAGCTTTGATAACGAACATCAACAATATCATTATTTGATGGCCGCGAAGGAGCAATATTTGAGATTTGACCGAAAGTCGCCGCAGAGGTTTAAGTATAACACCGCTGAGGACCAACAACATATCACTCAAAACAATCTTCCTGGCTTATAAACGCCTTGATCATTATTACGAGAGCACAGAGCGCAAAGAGCGTTTTGGTGATACAAACATACATGTCATAAATATATATGCATATACATTTTCCACACTTAACTTCTAGAGTGCATATGAAGGGACTTCATTTATTCCTCGTTAAACATTATCATTCCCCTGATTTTCTCCCCTGTCTTACAAAGTTTACAGCAGGTTTACCATAATGCACAAAAGCCAGGAAATGGTCGTGCTTCAATTCTTCAAAAGTCTGTGCGAGACAGACAAAATCGAAAGATAATTATTCACGTCAAGAAGATCATCAAAATCAACTTCCAACCTAAATCATGAATATTCCAAGAGAGGAAAGAAAATGATCTTTATTATTCCGGGAGGAGGGGGGGAGGGGGAGAGGAAGGGGGGGGAGTATATTCAGAAGATTGAGAGGGTGGATGTACAAAGAGGTTATTTTGTTTATCTTCGTTACCAGAAGAAATTTCGTCATTCGCAAGTGGACAAACAGGTTCGGTGTCTAAAGTTTCACGTGCCATACATCAGATGGTCAGATGACAACATGAATGAGGGGGGTGAGGGGAAGGGGGGGGCGGGGGGCGGGTCTTGATGCGTCATTTTGTTTTGTAACCGTCTAAAAATCCTTCCTCTCTGAAATCATATTTGATATGGGAT
>CM065734.1:58552696-58572696 GCA_033310375.1 Conus canariensis
TTGGGAAGGCAGCAGACCTTGCCAAGGAAAACTTCACGGTCAAGACAATGGTCAGTTGGAAGGCAGCAGACCTTGCCAAGGAAAACTTCACGGTCAAGACAATGGTCAGTTGGGAAGGCAGCAGACCTTGCCAAGGAAAACTTCACGGTCAAGACAAGGTCAGTTGGAAGGCAGCAGACCTTGCCAAGGAAAACTTCACGTCAGAGGAGATAACAGGACACTGACAAGCCAGCAGGCAAGGGCTGGCATCCACAGAAAGGAAATGGTGGTCACAAGCACAGCGGAGAACAGACAAGTGACCAGGTGATGCAGGAGATAAAGAAAGAACAGGCTGCCAGAAGACGTCAGCAGGCAAGTCCAGCAAAGGCCAGCGGTGAGGGGGGGGGGGGGGGGGGGGACGGGGAGGGACTACGTGGGAAAACGCACTATGAAGGTGTCACGGCTGGAATGAGGCCTATGGTCCATACCTGGATTACCTTCGTCTCACATATGTGTATGACCTTCTACCCTCGAGAATGCCAGCGCGGTGCAATGCAGGAGGATTCATAACATGCGTGTCCGCTCTGCCAGGGCAAACGAACGGATCATGCAAAGCAGCAGCGCTAACCCAGGGAAGACAAACACAGAGGCACAATCTGAGGTTGAAAGGGACTTTTTTTTTTTTTTTTTTTTTTTTTGCTGTCCCAACCTCTGCGCCACCTCTGGGCAGTGCACCCACGCCGCTCATTCCGACACTCCGTCCACAGCCACAGCCCGGTCGGCCCCGCCGCAGCCCCGGCACCGGCAATCCACAGGGAGCAGTCAATGTCAAGTCGTCAAGAGGCAACCCACCGGAGGAGACACTGCACTGCTGCCGAGTCACTTCGGTGGTGTTCAGTGGCGCCTGTTCTGATCTAACATAAGCAGGACACCACCTATTAAGCCCCCTACTGACGACAATAATTGCTTAGTCGCGGAGCCGACGTGAGTGAGCTCTCCCTCCGGAGGGCGCCACCACGTCCGTCCAACGACAGCCCCCATGGACCCGCCAATGCCGGTGACCCCGACGGAACCAAACCAAGGCCACAGACGCGGAGAGGACATCGAAATTGAGGTCACCATGAGAGCAGGGCATGAAGGGCCACAGAACCTGAGACATTTTTTTTATGCTGATGATGAGAATGAGGATGATTAAGATGACGCTGCGGATTTCCATTTCGGTCTGAGACTACATGACAGGGCTGTACTCTACGCTTCCTTTCATAATATATCCCGGCGTCAACCAGGCCCGAGAGATACAGGGACCTGCAGTGTTGGTCAGGAAATGTGAGCAACACTCTCAGAAACGCATCCATTAAGTGGATGAAACTCGACTGTGTGGTCCCAGTCTTCCCAACTGAGTCCGCAGCAACTCAACTCTGGGTAGGAGCCGGTCGGGGCAGAAAAACCCACATGACTTCTGATGGGATTCGAACCCACGACCTGCCAGCCGGGAGTCCGCGACGCTGACCACTTCGCCACGGCGGCTGGTAGGTTGAAAGGGACTTCACAAGATGATTAAGTACTGAGTTACCGAAGGAAAAAAATACGCCGACAGAAGCTGCAGCAACAATATTCTGGACGGCAGAAGGCGGCAAGCAATGGTTAGCAACGGCTGTGGCGACCAGCGCATGGGAGCGGGATTCACTGGATTGGGTGGTTACCTTGAAGTCCGCGCAGCAGATATTCCACGGAATCTGGCTTCCAAGGTTTAAAGATTAAACGGAAGCGGTTTAAAGGCAAACCCGATCATGGGGTCACGAAACGGCTTCCGGTTCCGGTGAGGAACAGAACCCCAGTCCTAAACGCAATGGCAGAAGCAGATGAGATTTCCAGCTGGATCGGCCGACGAGAGAAACTTCGTAAGGCTTGATTAAATTCTTCAGTTTACGATAGGTGTCCGGTAGGTAGGTGGTTAAGACATACACCCGTCACGAGGCGACTTGGCCTTGAGGACCCGTCCATCCTGAGGGCGAAGGTTCAAATCCGGGGATAACCGAGGGATTTTCGGGACACATGACCCTATCAATTCCGGCTCCCTTGGAGTACAGAGCCATAAGGCACAAACACCGGTAGTATGGGATTTCTTCTCTGAAAACCTTCAGCCGTCCAGCTCTCTCATGGTTTCTTCCTATCTGGGTATTGATAAGAACAGCCCTTTTTAACAATCTAGATCAACCATCGGCTTACGGTCTGCATTTGTCTCCCAGAACTTGGACTGGCCGAGAGAAAAACTCCCGTTCATGGGTATTAGCCGACAGAAACACTTGACTGATGATTCCGTGAAATGAAGTAGATGAAAAATGCTCATTTTTGAAAGTTGCTGACATGTTTTCCTCAACCAAACCGCTCAACTACAGTTACACCAGTTGATGTTTGTTTGTTGATAAATTTATGTATGACGTTTTCTACACACACGCGCACACGCACACGCACGCACGCACGAACACACGCACGCACGCACACGCCCGCACACGCACAACACACACACACACACACACACACACACACACACACACACACGCATCTATCATGATGATGGTGGTGGATATCTATGGCGCTTGATCGCCAGATAGCCCGTAATGTTCACAAAGTTCTTAGCACACGCACACACATACACGCAAACACACACACACACACACACACACACACACACACACACACACACACACACACACGTATGTGTGTGTGTGTGTGTGTGTGTGTGTGTGTGTGTGTGTGTGTGTGTGTGTATGCATGTATGTATGTATGTATGTATGTATGTATGTATGTATGTATGTATACATACATATACATATATGTATATACATACATACATACATACATACATACATACATACATACATACATACATACATACATACATACATACCTACATACATACATACATACATACATACACATGGTTTTCCACTAAATTTATATCGTTTACATAATGGTTTTAGTTTTTCAGCAACCAATTTCCTTACAACACTTTCTTTTCGTTCTACGTTTCTACTTCTCGATGCGTTGCTGTTGGATTCTCTTCCTGAACGCTTTGGTTGCCAGAACACCACAGAATTACAGACCCGTGGGCAATATGAATGGGTCTGTCTCCAGGATGGATTACAATGATTCCCAAATGATGCAAGTGAAGGATTTACTATTTATAACATATTTCCCTAATATTTCGTTCTCATTTTCTTTCTTCCCCCGTTCTTCCCCCCCCCCCCCCCCTCCTTTTTAAAAAAAAAAATCTTTGCCACGTTTTTAATGTAATGACAAAGGATTTGTTTGCCTGCACTTGTTTTTTTCCTACTACTAAATTGTTTAACGTAATATGTGTATTTACAGAGAGAGAGAGAGAGAGAGAGAGAGAGACAGACAGACAGACAGACAGACAGACAGACAGAAACGAAGAGCACAAGACTGAATACCTCGTGTTCCTACGGAGCCGTATCCAAGTATGCCAATGGAAAGTGTGGTCAGAGGTCGGATGACTCGGAATAGTCGACTTTTACTGTAATCAATAATATCCTTGTTTTAGAAAAAGAGGGGGTTAGTTACCGCCAAGGACACAGACAAATAAATTACAGGACAAGACACAATGCATTTCGACCTCTTGGGTCTTCTTCAGGCAAAGACAAATAACATTTAGGACAGTGTAAACGAAGAACGAGAAACCATTTCTCTTCTCATTTTCAGCGCAAAACCAAAATGGCCTTCATGACTAAAAAAAAAGAATTTTTTTTTAAAGAGAGAGAGAGAGAGAGAGAGAGAGAGAGAGAGAGAGAGAGAGAGAGAGAGAGAGAGAATGTGAAGTTAGACGAACAGATTGTGAATGATGAACAAGAGGTGGCTGACATCAGTTCATTTCTATTCGCTGTTGCACATGTCTCCAGTGCTTCGCTGTGATCAATTTCTAATTTCTACTGCAGTCGTCAATCAAATGCGGTTTAGCAGAACACGCCAATCAAATGTTGTCAGCAGAACACGTCAATTAAATGCTGTCAGCAAAACACGCCAATTAAATGCTGTCAGCCGAACATGCCAATCAAATGCTGTCAGCTGAAGAATCTCACCGATGGTAAAGACATTTTCTATTGTATCATCATCAACATTATCATCTGTTTACTTTTGTTCTTGATATTTTGTCATCATTGTTATGATGTAATTTTCAAATTACTTTCTTCAACCATTTTATTGATTTTCATTTTTTTTTATTTTTTTTTTTACTTTTGTTGATGTAATCTCATTAATCCATCTTTATTTCTTTATCAATCGTTTTTCCTAAATTAATTATTGCCATTTACGTTTTAATTTTTCATACCTTACACTGGAATGTTTTTGAATGGTGTAGGCCCGCATATTTAGTTTGGTCTCCTCATTTATAGATACATATACATATCAAGAAGATGAAAATAGAAGCCACATAGCACCAATAAGATAATGTCAATATTTCGGTTTCTTTTCATCTTTCTCAAGCCACACTGGCCAACTGACAAACATAACTCTTAAGATTTCTATGCATATCAAGTTTGGTCTCCTTACTTTGCCATATAGTTTTGTATTGTACAACGCTGTGCATGTCACGATCAGGTCAGAGCTTGGAGTTGGAATTTCGTTTTTAGAAAATATTTGTGAAACACAAGATGGAACCAGCTGTCATAGAGCTGTGGCTAGCATCGCAGATTCCCGGCTAGGAGGTCGTGGGTTCGGTTTCCACTGGAACCATTCCTATCTGTGGAATTGTTTGGCCCATGCCCGGCTCCTCCTACAAAGAGAGGATTTTGCTGTGGAATCCACTGGAGAAGACCGGAACCACACAGCCGAGTTTCATCCGCTTGATGGATGCCGTCTCTGAGAGTGCTGCTCTCTACCTGCCTGACGAGCATGCCTGACCAACACTGCGGGTGTCTGTAATTCTCGGGCCTGGTTGACGCCGGGGTATATTATGAATGAAAGGATGCGTGGAGCACAGCCCTGTCATGCAGTCTCAGACCAGAATGGATCTTTGTGTGGCGTCATCTTGGTCATCCCCATCTTCACTGATCGGCATAAGGGAAGTCTCAAATTCTGCGGCCCTTCGTGCCGGGCTCTCATGCAGGTCTCAGCGTCGATTTCCTCAGCACCTCTGCGCCCTCAGTGACTTCGTGTCAGGTCATGGGTCTAGGCAAGTTCAAGAGGACTGTCGGTGGACGGATACAATGGCGCCCTTCGGAGCGAGACGCTCACGCGCGCTGGCTCTGCGACCGAGCAGTTGTCAGCAGGGATGTCCTTCACCGGCTGGATCAGAGCAGGCACCACTGAAGATCATCACAGCAGTGCGGTGTCTTCTTTGGTGGGTTTCCTCGTGACGATTCGACATCATCTCCCCATGTGAACTGCTGGTACACAGGCAACGATAGAACCAACTGGCGTTCAGCTGTGAATCTGGAGTGCGAATGAGCATTGTGAGAGTGATGCCACTGAAGTAGCACACAGGATGACACAGAACAAACAAAAAATGGTGAAAATGGAGATTACTTATCACGAGTATAGAAGGCTGAATACTAATTTATGGGTGGTACTGTGAATGTGGGACATTTTCTACCTATTTCTACCCATTGATGAAACTAGTAATTAATTTTTTTTTTAATTCCATACAAATGTAAACAACTGAAAACTGAACACGCTAAACAAGCTAACTCTTTATTCCTTTCCTGACGCAAATAACTGAGAACTCAACAAGCTGAACAGCCTCACTCGTATTTTTGTCGTTCCTGGTCGGCCCACATCCCTTTGAAGTTTCTCTCCCAGGCGATGATCTGCCCAATGACGTATTCTCCCATGACGTCACCATAGGCCCCACCAGATCGTGTGAAAAGGAAGTCTGCTTGAGGCTGAAATGAAAACGAGGCCCTCTGTCTGTCTTCCCTTCCTTTTGACCGCCAAAAATCATCATCATGTTTAACGTCTGTGAAAACTGTCATTCAGACAACCGTGCCAGGTAAGGGGTAGGGATGGTCGTCATTCTGGTCCTAGTTGATTTTGTAGTTCTTACTGACTTTGTTCTGCAATGATCCTTTTCGGTGTGTGTGTGTGTGTGTGTGTGTGTGTGTGTGTGTGTGTGTGTGCATTATTTTTTCTTCTTTCCTTTTTCTTTATGCGTGTGTGTGACTTTTGGTGTCTGACTGTATGCTACAGGACAACTGGCGGAAAGTCCTAATTGTCCCGATCTCAGCACCAGGAACAGATTTAACAACCCCCACAAACTGTTGTCCAATAGCTCTGACCAGTGGCCTTTGTCAACTGATGTGAAAATGGTTCACCCACGATTTAGGTGGAAGCTGAAAACCGATGGTCTGTGCTAGTTCCGATAGTTTCATCCCACGGGAGACAATTTGGTCGGCCTAGAAACTACTTAGCATAGGTGTCAACCTATACGGTTTTCCCGTATTGCTGTACAGGAAACCTACGATTTCGGGTCTGTACGGCCGTATACAAGTTTCAATACGGGTAAAACTGATTTATACGGGCAAATCTTAAATCACTGAGGCAAACTGCCAGGTGAACAAATTTTCATAGCAGACGACACGGACTCTTAGCACTGAAACGGGAACGAGCTAAATAGATGATCGGTCATGCGCAAAAAACTTTTTTTTTATTGTTCCGGTAATCTGCGCATGCGCGGTTCTTTCATCAACTTCCATGTATGCATTGTTTGAATCGAGAATGGCTACGAACCCCCAGCTAAAAAGGCTCGAGTTAGCAGTGGGCGACACCTCAAGGAGTGGAAAAATCCATCATTTGAGACAGGGAGATACGCTGGCTTGATCAAGCCCTCAGAGAAAGGCCCGGAGTATACGTACTGCATTCCATGTCCCAGAGACTCATGATGTTGGTAAAGTGGAAGAGTGTGTAAACAATGGGCTTATAAACAGTTTTAATTCTGCATCATTGTCTGCGTTTCACTATAGGGTATGTGATTTGATCTACAAACTGCCTCAAATGATCCATTTTGCTTGAATTGAAGAGGAGATTCTGTTGGATGGGTAAGTGTTATTGTTATTCATAAACTGTCTTAAACTGCCATTTGTTTCAAGAAGTTCTGCCTGATACTTAGTATTACATTGTATTCACAGCAATTTTTGTTTATGTTTTTGCATTTTCCGTAATGTATAAGGTTTTGGGGCTCGGAATATGGGGAAAAGTACTTTTCAATATGGGAAGTTGTACAATGAGGAAAATTGGGTTGACACCTATGCTACTACTCGCAACGCTTTTGTCGATAAAACAGCTATGTAGTAGGCATTTTCTTCGACCTGGAGAAAGCTCATGATACCACCTGCAAATCTGGTGTTCTCACATGCTATTATGATCTGGGTTTTCCAGACCTTGGCGGAACACTTATCCAAATCTAGGCAGACCGACAGTTTCCAGTTCGTGTATGATGTAGGCCCACAACGCTGTCTGACAATCCACAAGCCGAAACTGGGTACTCCACAGGGAAGCATACTTTCCCCGGCTCTCTTCAGAATTAAAATGAATGACAATTAATCAGGGTTTTGAGTCAACTCTATTCGTCGATGACTTTGCACTTAACATAGCTCGGCTGGCATTCATGGTCGTTCAACGCAGATTCAGCTTCGCGTGGATGAAATCCGATGAAAACAGCCAGGGAAAACAGTTCAATTTTTTTCAGTGTCGAAAACCGAGTGTATCAGTGTCGAAAACCGAGTGTATCAGAGTCGAAAACCGAGTGTATCCACTTTCATAATTCTGGACAGCCCCTTTGAAAGAAGCAATTTTCATGATTTTTGTTTTCTCAGCGACAAAACTCAGAGTCAAAAGTCACATTTAGTCCTTCAGAACATTTTGCCTGAAACTAATGCGCGTCCAACCTGTGGCGCACAAGAAATCGACAGCTGACTGAAAAAAAAGTGAAACAGGAAAAGACCCTCTAATCTATCTTCAAAGGGCTTTGATCCGCGGGCAATTTTACTGTGCCATTTATAGTTTTGCATGACATCATATTTCAAAGCTCTCGAAGCTCCCTGTACACAGCCTGTATGCGGGGTACCACCACTTTTTCAACCGCTAATTATTCTCTCTCTTTCAACAACTGATTCATCCTGTTATATGAACCTGAACAGCCTGCTCATGACTATTTCTGATCCAAGAGTAGAAAAAAAAAAAAAAAGATGAATCCAAATCAGTTCTACATTACCACACACGTATTTCTCCCCATCTAAAAAAAAACGCAGATAGGCCTACTGATCTTGGAATTGCCTATGCTGCCGAATATCCATTTCGATCTTGCTTCTTTCTGCAAGAATTTCCACCGGATCTCTAGCATACAAGCCTTATTTTGCCGAATTCATTTCAAAATGTTCATCCTTTCAGAATGTATTGATTGACGGCTCCCGGTCTGAACAAGGAGTTGCTAGTGCTGCTAAGAGTTTTCAAATCCTTTCAGAATGTATTGATTGACGGCTCCAGGTCTGAACAAGGAGTTGCTAGTGCTGCTAAGAGTTTTCAGATCCTTTCAGAATGTATTGATTGACGGCTCCAAGTCTGAACAAGGAGTTGCTAGTGCTGCTAAGAGTTTTCAGATCTACTTCCCTCTGAGGCACCAACTTCATCGCTAACTTCACAGCCCGATCCTCATCGCTAACTTCACAGCCCTGATCCTCATCGCTAACTTCACAGCCCTGATCTTCATCGCTAACTTCACAGCCCTGATCCTCATCGCTAACTTCACAGCCCTGATCCTCATCGCTAGCTTCACAGCCCTGATCCTCATCGCTAACTTCACAGCCCTGATCCTCATCGTTAACTTCACAGCCCTGATCCTCATCGCTAACTTCACAGCCCTGATCCTCATCGCTAACTTCACAGCCCTGATCCTCATCGCTAACTTCACAGCCCTGATCCTGACGACCAAGATGATCTGTCAGCCCAAGTCTACAGGTCTACTCATGTTCTCACTCACTTTCTGCACCGGAGGCTTTAGCTACCCGTCACCGTAATCACCCTGCGCTCCCGAGCTTGTTTTCAGCTTGACGTCTTTATGACACCAGAGTGCAGGTAACAACACTGTTCCTGCCAGGGTTCACGCCCATGCTGGCATTAGTGGCCATGAGATGGCTGACCATCTGGCCAAGAATACCACTAATGAAAAACATGTCCGCATCATCTATTCCCTACACAGACCCCAAACCCAAAAGTCAAGGTGACTTCAAAGACACCTGGTAGGAGGACTGGAATGCACAGGCGGATACTAAAACTTTCACCGGTTCGTGCAAACATGAAAGAGTTCGGCCTCCATTGGCCTCTGGTGTGGTCGTAAAGAAGAAACAACCGTATACCTATTGCCCATGGTCCGTTTTTACACAAGCGCGCGTGTGTGTGCGCACGCACGCACACACACGCACGCACGCACGCACGCACGCACGCACGCACGCACGCACGCACACACACACACACACACACACACACACACACACACACACACACACACACACACACACACACACATAGCACTATCGACTAGCGAGTAGTTGAAAAAATTGAAGGACGTCTCACCTTCTGGTGCTGCAATCCTTTCATAATAATGTCCACACCTGCCGAGAATTACGTTTATCAAGACAAGGTCAAATTAAGTAATCTGCAGTAAATTAACAGAATAGGCAATGTAAAAATCAAACTTATGAAATCAGATATACTCCCCCTCCCCCCCCCCCCCCCCCCAACCTCCGAAAAAAGTCAGGCAAAATGAAAGCTACAGAGTGCAATCATACTGAAATGTCATGAACATTGAAATTACTACTTTAAAGTCATCGTATTAGACACTGGCAGACACACAAGATCAAAAGACAAAACATTGCCATGCACAACCACACTTTTGAGCAAAAAAAAAAAAAAAATGAAAATAGAAAACAAACGACGGCGACCACCACCACCACCACCACCACCACAACAACAACAGCAGCAGCGGCAACACATAGAAATTAAAATCCATACATACAAAACAGGACCTATCACTTACAAAAGTGCACAGAATCCACATCAAACACACTTTGGCTAATTCTCTTTTTAAGTCAGCAGGATAGGCACCATAGAAAACTCAAACCTTCAAGACTGATTTAATGTTCAAAACATACACGAGTGGTGAACCCAGCAGGGAAGCTGCATTCCCAAGGTGTAGATACACAGGAACGGCTGGATACGCCACATGCACATGCGCAGTTACATACTATAACATTTGAAAGCGTTGTTATCCGAAGCTGTAATGCAAAAGATATGTTAACTGTTAATTATTTTCGAACAAATGATTATTGCAGAAAACTGCGATTTTCTATGAAAATTTGGATTCTCCTGAATCAGATGGAGCGCACATTAGCCTATAACTCCATGCCTATGTCACTGCATCATGGCGTTGTCCTCAAACTTCGATAGCTCACAGAACTGCGCATTATGCAAATTTCTAAAGAATCCAGCTCTGTGTACTGAAAGAGCCCCGGGCATCCTCATGGGTCAGAATATACGAAATTACCACACTGAAAAAATGCCCTCAAATCCAGAAACTATACGAATTTGTCACCTACAAACATGCTAGAAAACGCACAATGTAAGAACTTGTTATCTACAAATATGATTTTGAATTCTTACTATACAAAATTTAGAAAGAGAGGGGGTTAGTTACCGCCAAGAACATAGACAAAGCACAGGACAAGACACAATGCATTTCGACTTCTTGGGTCTTCTTCAGGCAGAAACAAACATTTAGGACAGTGAAAACGAAAAACGAGAAACCACTTATCTTCTCATATTCGGCGCACGACCAAAGAAAAAATCGATTTTTTTTTGTTTTTTGTTTTTTTTTTGTTCGTGCGCCGAATATAAGAAGATAAGTGGTTTCTCGTTTTTCGTTTTCACTGTCCTAAATGTTATTTGTTTTTGCCTGAAGAAGACCCAAGAGGTCGAAATGCATTGTGTTTTGTCCTGTACTTTGTTTGTCTATGTCCTTGGCGGTAACTTACCCTCTCTCTTTCTAAATTTTGCTTCATTTTTCGCCCTCAGTCACTCCGTTTTGAAACTTAATATACAAAATTGTCATCTACAAAATATTTTAAATCCACAATATGTGACATTTTCATGTTACAGAATCTACAAGCTATAAGACTATCACCTACAAAGTGCTACAAAATCCGCAATACATGACTCTATCATTAAAAAAAATGCTATAAAAAAGAAAGAAAATCTAAAGTGTACGAAACCATTATCTGCTAAAGTGCGGCAGAATTTGTACTTCGAGCAGACATGAAAATACCCCATACAAACATACAAACATGTTTCGGATTCGCAGTACACGACACTATCAGTCATGATTATGGCACAGAATCCAAAATATACGAAACTGACACTGACAACAATATCATGCAATCCACAATATATGGCATTTATCACCTAAAACTGCCATAGAATTTGCACAATCAATAAGTGTTATAAAATTAACAATATGTGAAAAAACATGCTTTCGAATTCACAATATGAAACTATCGTGATAAAAAAAAAAATACTGTGCATGAAATTATTACCTGCCATTGTTTGTTGTACCCATTTCAGATTAGGAAGGGCATCACCTTTCAGCCATTCCAACAATTCTGGGCTATCGCAGAAAAGAACCTCGACCTCTTTAAGACGTTTGGTCATGGATTCTGAATGCAGGTCTTCGACACCACCTTGAAGGACAGACATACACACGCGGGCTCGTGCGGGCGTGAGGCTGGTTCGCACAAGCACATGCGCATGGGCGTGCGCGCACTCTCACACACAAACGCACACACGCGCGTGTTGTATAATAACTGAAAGAACTCGAAATTAGTACATGAAAAACCAATTATCACAACCACTAAAATCCGCTGAATGCATTTCTACGCATGCAACACCCTTTGTGATCGCTAAGTATCAAGCTAAATTTTCACCGTATGCCTGAGATATGAACTCACCCATGTTCTTGGCCAAGTGAATCGAGTAGTTTTAATGTTACTTCCATGAATTTTGACAATTTTCCTAAAGAAAAAAAAAAGAAGAAAAAAAAACGCATAACGCTCATTTCAAAAAGTTGATAATAAAGGACGAAAATCTCTGTATGACATGGATGTAAGCCTATCCATATTTCCAAAAACAAACCTTGTACGCCGTACGTCGTGGATGTGGAACCACTCAAGGATTTTCTTTTTTTCAAAGACCTGTGTGCGTGCCACGCGTATTAGAAAAGACATCGCCGTCCCTGATATTATGACAGAAAGTCATTCTCTTCGCGACTTGGTAGCCTTGTTCCGGCTGCCATTTTGTTTTTCTCCCATCACGGCGTTATTTGTTGAGGATATTGCTTTTCAAGTTTGAGGTGTTTCACAACTTCTTTCGCACATAGTGATGTTGTGAATATCATATGGGGACGACGTAGAGAACGTAACTCGTTAAATATCGCAAACATTTTTGACTATCCCCTTGATAAACTATTTCAAGAAACCAGTGTAACTGTAGTAGATCCAAGAATCAATCCGTGTAGAATAGAATCTTTCCCTGTGAGTAAAATGGGAATCATGATCTCTCTCTCTCTCTCTCTCTCTCTCTCTCTCTCTCTCTCTCTCTCTCTCTCTCTCTCTCATATGTAATTTTGCGGACACTCGGGTCTTAAAACAAAGGAGAGTCTTGAAACCATGCATCTCCGTTATGCTTGATTGATGATTGTGGTTTGGACAGAGATGACGGGTTGGACCCCTGGGAGCTGGAGCACAGATAGTCTGGCAGTCCCAGAACGCCCTACACCAGTCATGCCTCCTGCATTCCTGGGCTTTCCGAGATGTCGGTCAGTGGACGGATCATGCCAGATTGCTTATCAGTTGAGCTCGGCGACAGAGACGATGCGATAGTACACACACACATCACACACACACACACACACACACACACACACACACACACACACACACACACTGACTGACTGACGGAAACCATTTACTGTCAGATTAACATAGTGTTGTTGTCATGTGCACATGTTATGTTGATTATAATGTGCACATGTTGTTTTGTGTATAACTATTGGTTTTGAGACAGCAGGTTGACTGGCCTTGTGGTTTTAAGTGAAAAGTGTCATGTGAATGCACATCGCTATTCTGTTGGCTGTGGCCTGTGTGAGTACTGGTTAGGCGCACTGCTCGCGCTATTGAATTTACCTTTAGGATTTGATAATCACTTGCTCCATGCCAGCCGGAGAAGTCGGAGGGCCTGATCGTTTGTTGGACTGAGACCAGAGCGAGGCTGCGTCGCGGCAGAGGTATTTAAGTATCCATGTTTAATTAGGGAGAAGTGAAATATATAAGCGAAAGTAAGGAAGACGTTTGTATTTAAAAGAAAAGAAAATAATAAGAACAAGTGTGGTTAAAGTTGTAACAATTCTTTTATTTAAGAATGGGAAAAGAAAAGTAACATTCAGAATAAAAGCTTATGCATAGGGGAAAGGTTACTGTTTCACATCTTCATGTTGAGGTGAGTTCCCCTTTAGTAATTATGGAAACTGTACGTGGTTCCGAGTGTGTTGGCAGAGATTGGCTGTCTCACACGGGCCACGGACTTAGGGCCTTGGAGTGGTCCCAGAGGTGCTGGACCAAGTCCCCAGCCCAGGTCGGGTAGCGGGCTACTTCTCCGTAACGAGCCCCAGACCCTGAAAAGGCGGGTTTGTATAAGGCGACGCCCTATTCAGCCCGGAGATGGCTGTCCCCGTGTGTCTTCCCCAAGTATAAGAGAGTGACCAGAGAGTAAAAATTATATATGTCTTCCTGGAAAGGAATTTTGAAAGTGGAAGCATTTGACGAGAAATCTGTAAGGGCGTGACAGAGTGGAACTGAAGTTCCGATTTTTTTTCCCTAGAAGGGGATGATAATTGATTAAGTCACGAGTGGGGAAGGATACCCCAGAACTTCCGTCCTAGAGACAGTGACATTTTTTTTGTATTTTGGGTTGGATGGTAAATGATTTTTACGTGTCTCTTCCCGACGTGAAGGAAAGATGTTGATGTATGCCCCTGATGTTTTCGAATGATGTGAAACATACTCCCCTTGTGCTGGTGATAGAAACTAATTCATCCCCATTATATTTATGAATTCATTGATTGTAGGGGAAGCAGTTGTTCTTTTTCCTCCTTCGTGCAGTGGAGGTATAAACGAAATTACTCAAGTGTTGGTGTTTGATTAATAATATTTGTACTCTCGTAGAAGGAGGGGAAACAAACTTTTCTTGTGATGTGTTTATTATTTGGCGTTCCTTGGGTGAGAGGAGTGATTGCGTGTACGTGCGGAGTGTACTTTGGGCAGAGGTGCATGTGTGTGTACGACCCCTAGAGTATGACAGTGGTGACCCCGACTTAAGGACCCCCAGTTAAGAATTTTGTTTTGTACCCCTGTGTAATTTCGGAATAAAATTCTTTTCCACCCTTTTCAGCCCAAGTTAGGAATAATTTTTTTTATCCCCTCCCCAGTGTGAGTGTGATCCCGTATCCCACTCAAAAGTTCTAAATTGATAGGATTTTCTTTTATCTTGGTTCCCTCTTAAATTTCGAGGCCTTTCCCCTTTGAAAATAATTATTCGTTTATCTGTATTTGTCCATTTTTTTTGTTTAGTGTTTGTGTATTTTTGGGTATTGCATACCTTATTGATGTTTATTATACTGTAGTGTTTATATTAATATTATTCATGTGCTTAGTTGATTTGTGATTTGAAGATTGCTTCCCAGTGTTAGTATATTGATTATTAGTATTTCTCTTGTTTAATTAGTTCATTATATCTTCAATTACCCCATCTCCAGCTTTACGGGAGATAGTTGCTTTTAGGGTGCTATCTGAGGGTTTTCTTTTCCTTGCCTCATTTCCTTCTTTTCTGTACTGGTTCTGCTCTCTCTTGAGTTTCTGCTCACCTCACTTTTTCAAATTTTCTTTTTCTCCTCCATAAGCTCCTGTCTAGTTCCTTCAGATTCACCTCATCTTTTATTAAGGCTTCTTTGTTAGATTTCCTTATGCCCCTCCTTTTTAACTGTCTGTCCTTTCATTTGTTTGTCGTTTGTTATATTCAGTTAATGTGTTAGAGCGCACATTTGTTTAGGATTTTGCATTTTCTATTTTCTTGATTTCTATGTTTGTGCTCTAACTTTTACATAAAAAAAATAGTGACTGTCTGTTGTTTTTTCTCCATATTTCTCATCCCTTGTTTATTTACTTATTTGATACTTCATTGATTCAATTCCAAAATGGATCAGTTCGATAAATTCTTGGATCAGGCGACACGCCTTGGTTACACTGGCGAAAAGCTTAATGAATATATCCAACAGTGTATGGACAGAGAGGAGCGCTATAGGGAGAGAGAAGAGAGGGAGAGAGAGAGAGCAGCTGAAAAGGAAAAGCGAAACACAGAGCTACAGAGAGAGATATTAGCAGCAGAAAGAGATAAACAAGACAGAGAATTGGAAAGACAGAGGCGTGAGCATGAATTTAAGCTGAAACAAATGGAACTTGAGATAGAGAGAGAAAGTAAACTACTCCAAACAAGTCGAGAAACTGGTTTGGACACCTCTATTCAGGTTCAAAATACTCACCCTAAATCTGCTTACATTCCCAAACTTCCCCCCTTTGATGAGAACAAGGACGATATTGATTCTTTTTTATTCCGGTTCGAAAATCATGCCAGTTCTTGTGGTTGGCCAAAGGATAAATGGACTTTGTACGTAGCATCACTGTTCAAGGGTAGTGCCTTGGTTCTTTATCATACATTGGCGGCAAAAGAGGGTCTCTCTTGGGATACTCTCAAGGATGAGTTATTAAAGAAATTTCAATGTTCAGCGGACGGTTTCCGTGAAAAATTCCGTGCTGTTCGTCCGGATAAAGGTGAGTCATTCCCATCGTTTTTTATCCGCATTTCTCATTATTTGGATCGTTGGATTGATCTCTCACAAACATCTCGTGATTTTGATGGTCTTCGCGATTTACTCCTGAAAGAGCAGTTATTGGAAAGTGTTAGTAAAGATTTAACTGTTTTTCTTCGCGAAAGAGAGTTCAAAACTGCGGAAGAAATGTGTCGTGCGGCAGATCAATATCGGGTTGCTCACCCAGATAAAAATACTGCCAGAAAAGGTGAACACTCTGTTTTTGACGCGAACGTCGCTTCATATGCGAAAAATTCGCAAGTCAATCGTTCACAACCTTACTTTCAAAAACCTACACCACGATTTTCTCCTCCCCAACCTCGTTTTTTCAGGTATCCTCCACAGCAGAGGTTTTCACAGCCACGGCAACAGTTCAAGGGTGGCTATTCAGAATCTTCACAGGTACCTTTGTCGCAGGGTGGCAGGAAGTCTTACGGTGCTGGTGTTTCGTCTTCCTCCCCTACCAAGTCTGCTGTTCAAAGTAAACAGGGTGGTAAGCAGGAAAAAGCATGTTTTGAATGTGGCTGTAAGTTTCACTTTCGTGCTCAGTGCCCATATCTTAAAAAGTCTCAATCTGCCAATGTGGCTACTCGTTTGAACAAGCCTGAGGTAACGTATGTGCTTGCCTCTTCTGATGAAGCTTCAGGTTTGCTCTTGGAAAAAGGGACGGTGAACGGATTTGAGGCTTCAGTGCTGAGAGATACAGGATGTACCACTGCAGGAGTCCGTAGATCTTTTGTTCTTCCTGAACAATTGTTGGTGTGAAACCCAGAAGTGTCGCACATTCGGTGGTAAGATCGAAGAATTTCCTCTTGCACGCATTCGTGTGGACACACCTTACTTTAATGGTGTCATTCTTGCTTGTGTGATTGACAACCCAGTGTGTGATCTTGTTTTGGGAAACTTGCCTGGGGTGTCAAATGTTCATGGTGGTGATGGTGGTTCTTATGTTCCCACTACGGTCAGTACACGGGCGCAAGCGGAGAGAGAAAAGAACGCACCTAAACCTTTGACGGTGCCAGATTTTTCAGTACTTGACGTGGATTGTGACTGTTTGACAAAACTACAGAAGGGTGACAAGACTCTAGGAACACTCTTTCAGAATGTGACTGTTGGTAAGGTAGGGCCGGGAACAACTCCTCTGTTTTTTGTTCAAGATGATGTGCTGTACAGGTGTGCAGTGGTGAATGAGACTGTTGTTAACCAAATTGTGGTGCCATTGTCTTTGAGAGATACGGTGTTACACACTGCTCATGATGCTATTTTTGCAGGTCATTGTGGAGTCAAACGCACTTTGCAGCGTGTCCTTGCACAGTTCTACTGGCCTACTGTGCGCAAGGATGTGGTTCAGTATTGCCGGTCCTGTGATGTGTGCCAGAGGACTTCTCATAAAGGTAGAGTTCCTTGTGCTCCTCTTCACAAGATGCCTTTGATTTCCACTCCGTTTCACCGTGTCGCAATCGATTTGGTTGGTCCATTTCAACCGTCTTCATCGGGGAATCGTTATGTTTTGACTCTCGTGGACACGGCCACACGCTTCCCTGAAGCGGTTCCTTTGAAAAGGATTGATACCGTTACGGTTGCTGAAGCTCTTCTTTCCATTTTTTCGCGTGTCGGTCTTCCAGAAGAGATTCTGTCGGACTGTGGTACTCAGTTTCTTTCAGATTTGATGTCTGAAGTATACAGGTTGTTGTCGGTGAAGTCTGTGACTACAACTCCGTATCACCCACAGTCGAACGGGATGGTCGAACGATTTAATGGTACGTTGAAAACCATGCTTCGCAAAGTTTCCTTTCAGGCCCCTCGTGAATGGGATCGGTACATTCCGGCATTACTCTTTGCATACCGGGAACTCCCGAATGAGTCATTGGGATTTTCCCCTTTCGAGCTTGTTTATGGTCATTCGCCACGGGGCCCGCTTGATCTCTTGGCTAACAAATGGACAGGTACCAACACTGAGTCTGCTGCTGATGCTAAACATGTGTATCAATATGTTTTTGATTTGCAAAACAGGATTACGGACGCCTGTGAGCTTGCCCAGGAGACAGCTGATAGAATGGCTGACAGGTACAAGAAATATGCAGACAAGAAATCAAAGGTACGTTCATTTCAGATTGGTGATAAGGTTCTGGTCTTGTTGACAGATGACCACAGCAAGTTACGCATCCAGTGGAAAGGTCCTTTTTCTGTTGTGTCCAAGTTATCACCTGTGAATTACGCCATAGACATGAACGGGCAGGTCAAGAAGTTTCATGTTAACATGCTCAAGTTGTATGTTCAAAGAGTGAATGTTGCTATCAACAAGTCTGTTGACATGACAGTTGTACCAGATTCTCCGTCTTTGTCGTCTGACTTGTTGGATATTTTACCAGTTAACGCTGTTGTCGATGTTCCGTTTCGTGGCAAACCGACTGTGTTCGACATGACAGAGACCGTCTGTTGGTTTGTTGCTGGACACTGACTCTGACACCTCATCTGTCTTACCGACTTTGACAGTAAAGGGAGAGACGTACAAGGATGTTGTGGTTTGTGATGACTTGACTTCTACGCAGAAAGCTGAGTTACAAACTATTATGCAGGATTTTAGTGACATTCTCACAGACAAACCTGGTTCAGCAAAGGGAGTGGATCCACATGCCATTACTTTGTCAAGTGATGTTCCTGTTCGTGTTAAACCTTATCCTTTGCCATTTGCCAAGCAGGAGATTGTACAAAAAGAGATACAGGTTATGTTAGATTTGGGGGTAATTGAACCATCCACTTCACCTTACAGCTCTCCTGTGGTATTGGTAAACAAGCCAGATGGCTCTGTGAGGTTCTGCATTGACTATCGTAAACTTAATCAGCTCACGATTTTCGATGCTGAACCAATCCCAGATGTTGAAAGTCTTCTTTGTCATTTATCTGATGGCAGATATTTCGTCAAAATCGATTTGACAAAGGGCTACTGGCAGATCCCCATGAAGGAATGTGACAAAGGCAAGACTGCTTTCCAGACACCTTTCGGCCTATTCCAGTGGACAAGGATGCCATTTGGGTTGCAAAACGCTCCAGCTACGTTTGCACGTATGATGCGTGCACTGCGTTTGTATGAGTGTGGTGCGGTGAGTTTCTTTGATGATATCCTGTTGTCGCAGAATTCGTGGTCTTCTTTGCTGACGTCTTTGCGTTCTGTTTTCAATAAAATCAGGGACTATGGACTTACTGCCAGACCATCGAAGATTCAGGCCGGTTTCCAGTCCTTAGAGTTCCTGGGACATCGCATCGCTGTTGGTTGCATGATGCCAGAAAGGTCTAAGGTATCAAAGATTCTTTCTTTGCAGGTACCCAAAAACAAAAAACAGGTTCGATCTCTGTTGGGGTTGTTGTCCTACTACAGACGGTATGTATCTCATTTTGCTTCTCTGACAGCTCCATTGACTGATCTGACAAAGGGTGATAAATCTAAACAGATCATTTGGACTACAGAGTGCCAGACTGCTCTGGAACAGATACAACGAACGTTGAATACGTTCCCTGTTTTGTTGTTGCCGTCTCTTGCCGAGGATTTTATCCTCCGGACAGATGCCAGTTCGAAAGGCATGGGAGCTGTGCTTCTTCAGGAAAAGAACGGTCTTCTTCACCCGGTACAGTATGCCAGCAAGAAGTTTTCCGCCAGTCAGCGGAAGTACTCAACAATAGAGAGAGAGTGCCTGGCTATTCTTTGGGGGTGCGAGAAGTTCGCACGCTTTCTGACGGGGAGAGAGTTCATTCTGCAAACAGACCACAGACCACTCACTTTCCTGCAGTCGTCCAAAACAAGGAATAGTCGTCTTTTGCGGTGGGCCCTTTCCCTTCAGGAATTCCGGTTCCGCATTGAACCAATTCCAGGTACTGACAACACATTGGCTGATTTTTTGTCTCGGGAATAGCTTTTGGTAGTTAGTAGCTACCAGCTACTTTTTCCTGACAAATCCGCTGTGATGTGTGTATGAATACTGTCTTGTTTTCATAATTATCGGAATCTACTTTGGTGTACACTTGGAATTGTGTGTCTTTA
>CM065734.1:58575196-58622696 GCA_033310375.1 Conus canariensis
TGGGCGAACGTCTACAACGTCTAGTGAGGAAACGTCTACTGGGCGAACGTCTACTAGGCGAACGTCTACTAGATAAACGTCCACGAGGCGAACGTCTACCGGGCGAACGGCTACTGGGCGAACGTTCACTGGGCGTTCTGGGCGAACGTCCACTGGGCGAACGTCTACTAGGCGAGCGTCTACTGGGCGAACATCCACTCGACAAACGTCCACACGGCGGAAGTCTAGGTCTCCCTCCACTGTCCTTCCCGACCCTACTGCTTATCCCGTAACCCGTCCCTTACCTCTACAACTATCCCCTCTTCCACGGAAGTCTAGGTCTCCCTCCACTGTCCTTCCCGACCCTACTGCTTATCCCGTAACCCGTCCCTCACCTCTACCCGTCCCTCACCTCTACCCGTCCCTCACCTCTACAACTGTCCCCTCTTCCACCCACCCCTCTTTTCCGTGAAGTTCCCTGCCACGGGTAATTATTATCGTAATTATCATGAATACGTACATAGCCCCTATCCTTGGCTAGAGACCAAGCTCTAAGCGCTTTACAATCCACACTCGTATACACGACGGGCTGCCTACCTGGGTAGTGCCGACTAAAGAGCTGCCAGCTGGCGCTTCATCCAGTCGTTTCCCGTGTCATCCAGTCACTATCGTTCACTAATTTCTTCATTCTTTCCATTTCTCACGCATTGTGCATGCTATGTGTAACGTGTCATCCATATCAACGGCCAAACTCGCCTTCTGTTCCGAAAGTTGGTGATGGAATTTTACGTGTGTGCAAGATGTTACGCGTGTGTTCACACACGGAACCTCGGTTTATATTTCATTCGAAGGACTGTAAGGGAAATGGAGTCATAACCAACGTTAACTCCGAGGGAAAAAATCCCACGTACCAAAACGGCCCGGTGGAGATTCGAACGCACAACCCCAGGATGACCAAGATTGCGAGTCCGGTGCTCTACCACTGAGCTCTTCCGGCCCCCGGACAGCAGCAGTATCTAAATAAAGCGTCCTAATGTCGACGCTAACTGTGACACCATTACCACCTCCAGCGGGAACTGGAACTCTCCATTTCTTCTTCTCTTTCCCTCCCCCCCCCCCCCCCCTTGCACACCCCTCTCACCGCTGCTTTCCTTCCTTCCCCTCCCCCCCCCCCCCCACTCTCCCTCTCCTCTCCCTACACGCACTTCACTCACTCTCCAGTTCCTCCCTCCCTTCTACCCTACCTGTCTCTCAACCTCTCCCCACCCACCCAGTTAAGTCCAAAGCCTAGCGTAACTGCACCCATCAAACGACGTTCGGAAATCTGCAAGGGAGATAATCTGTGTTGCAGCTCGCCTTCAACGAGAGTGACGCCGCCGTTTTCAACGGATAAATTGCGCTGTTGGAAAGGCCAAAAAGCAATGTAGCGCTATCAATCAAAGCAATGTAGCACTATCGATCAAAGCAATGTAGCCCTCTCAATCAGTTTACCAGATCAAGAAGAGAGAGAAAATGTTAAAGCGTGGGTGAGCAGCAGTGCGCCTATATAAATAATAATAATAATAATAATAATAATGTATAATACTTATATAGCGCATTTCTTGTTGTACAACTCAATGCGCTTACATCCACCATTTGCACTTATTCATACAATATTCATGCACACAGCAAAAAGAAAATACACAATGGCAGACGCACCTACATGCATAAACTGTCTCACCGAACTAGTCGTGGAGGAATTTAAGAGAGATCTAGTCATCTACAGAAGAGAATAGGCTTTTTTGAAGAGGTAAGTTTTGAGCTGAGATTTAAAAGAAGAAAGAGTACGCTGATTACGAAGGTCTTCGGGGAGGGAGTTCCAAATAGAAGGTGCTCTAAAACTGAAGGCTCTTTCGCCAACAGATTTCAGAGAACGCCTAGGGATTTTCAAAAGTTTTTGTGAAGAAGAGCGAAGGGTACGAGAGCTTTGGTAGGTGCAGAGAGAAGAAGAGAGATAGTGAGGAAGAGATTCATTGAAGTGGCGGAAAGCAAGAACTGCCAGTTTAAATTGCCACCGATACTGTATGGGAAGCCAGTGCAGTTCGATCAGCATGGGAGTGATGTGCTCACACCTCCTCCTCTTCAAAACAAGTCGTGCAGCGCTATTTTGGACTCTCTGCAGCCGAGCAATCTGTTCTGCGGGAAGCCCAGCATAAACAGAGTTGCAGTAGTCCAATCTTGACATCACCATGGCACAGACTAGCCTGACAGCTACTTCCCTGGATATAAAGCGTCGGATGGAAGCAATACGTCTCAGCTCTAAAAAGGATGAGCGACAGACTACAGATATTTGATTCTGCATGGTCAGACACTGATCAATGGTAACACCAAGGTATTTGACAGAGTAACTGAAAGGCAATTCAGTACCATCAACAACCATTGACTCTGACTCAACGAGTTTGAGGCAGGAGGAGGTTCCAACGGGCATGACTTCAGTCTTTTCACAATTTAATTTAAGCTTATTACTTGTCATCCATTCCTGCACACTGCTGATACACCGAGACACCCCAGATTGAACAGAAACAAACTCATCAGGTGTGCCACTCTTAGAAAGCTCAGTGTCATCAGCATACTTGTGAAAATCACAATCATGGTCCGAGATAACATCTGACAAGGGCTGTGAGTACAATGTAAACAACACTGGGCCCAATACTGACCCCTGTGGTACTCCATACAAAAGAGGTGACAAAGTAGACCTTACACCACCCACAACCACCGCCTGCGACCTATCTCTGATGTACGATTCGAACCACTGGAGAACTATCCCATCAACACCAAAAGTGACCCTAAGCCTTTCAAGTAAAGTAGTGTGATCTAGCGTATCAAAGGCAGCACTCAGATCAAGCAAGGCTACGAGAGAAACAAGTTTACTGTCGGATTTGCACAGTAAACAGTCCAGTACGCTCAGTACAGCAGTCTCAGTGCTATGATTCTTCCTATAAGCAGACTGACAGGCTTCAAGAAGACCATGGTCTGAAAGATGAGTCTGAAGCTGCTTCAGCACAACTCTTTCAAGGATTTTTGAGAGGAATGGGAGGTTGGACACCGGTCTATAGTTCTTTAACTTGTTAAGGTCCAGTCCTGGCTTTTTCAAGAGAGGGGTAACCATTGCCTGCTTAAACTGAGGAGGCACTATGCCTGACAAGAGAGATTTGTTTACAATGTTTGTAATCACGGGAATCAAATGAGAGGCACACCGTTTAAGGAGGGAAGTAGGGATGGGGTCAAGGACACAACTTTTGCTGGAGGATTCACTTATGAGATCCCCGATCAGTTTTTCATCCACAGGATTAAAAGTACAAAAAGGTGGTCCACAGTATTTATCGTAAAGAATTGGTTGGGAAGGATTTGCATCAAGATTGTCACGGATGGTTTTGATTTTATCAACAAAGAATTCACTAAATTGTTGAGAGATTTGAGAAGGAGGAATGTTCGTGGGCAAACTTAATTTCTTTTGTTTGCCAAGTAGTTCACTTGAAAGAGAAAACAACTGCTTTGATGAAGAACAAGAGTCAAATTTATCACGGTAGTATGACTCTCTGGCATCCTGGAGGCAGTCCCCTGCCTCACACCTGTTCGCTGCAAAGATCTGGCGGTGGATGGTCAATCGGCTCTTTCTCCAGCGTCTCTCGCTGCGCCGGCGTTGACGTCGAGCAGCTCTCACGTCCTCGGAGAGCCAAGGAGCTGAGGGACGGTCAGTAACACACCTAGTCACTGCAGGCGCGTGTCGGTCCAGGATTTCCTGAAGGCCATCGTTAAGCACTTCAACTAATTGTGTGACATCTGTATTGCTTTGCTGCTTACGCATGCCCTGAGCAAAACTCTTGACCTCTTGGTCAAAAACAGCCACACACAATGCTTTCATGTTCCTAGACGTAACAAGTCTTTTCCGAGGAGGGGGTCTGGAGATCTTCAAACTACACACAACAACAAAATGGTCTGAAAGACCAGCATAGTCACGAACTTCATCCACAGAGAGAACGCTGTCTTCAATGTTTGCCACCACCCAATCAAGGATATGGCCATGTTTGTGTGTTGGTGTTTGAACAAACTGAGACAGGTTGTGATCAGTCAGTAGAGTCTTTAGATGAATCACTTGGCGATCTGAATAGTCATCATAATGAAAATTAAAGTCACCAAGATAACAAACAGTATTACGTGTAGCTGCATAAGAGGATAACAGATCTGGAAACTCCTGTAGGAAGGCAGAGTTAGACAGCATATTGGACTTACTTGGCGGAGGTCTGTAAACACAAACCAAAGAAACAGTAGCAGCAGTGCCTCGTAGTTTCATTTCAACACACTCAAACGAACAAAATTTCACAGGAGTGAAAGAAACACAGCATGAGAGTGTTTTTCGAATCATGAAGGCTAATCCACCACCTCGTGATCCAACACGAGGAAACGAGTGGAAATCATAATCACAGGGAGTCATAGCAGCGATGTAGGACTCGTCACCACGATCGTACAACCAAGTTTCAGTCAAGACGAAAATATCGGCTTTTAAATCAGTCACCATTTCATGGATTTCAGCTGCTTTTTTGCGACACGATCGGCAGTTGAAAAGCAGCACCTTTAATGTCCGTTTGTTGTCTGCCTTCTTTCTCTTGTACCGTTTTCTTGGAAGATTGACACCTATGCCAAAAGTACGAAGCCGAGATGTTAATTCACAGGTCAAACGAGCGGGACTTACATGAAGAAGTTGATCACGTCTGTAATGCAGGAATTTATCACTTTGGCGCACAGGGATAGAGCACTCAACAGAACTAGACGAAAGATCAGGTAGTTGGCTAGCTTGATGCACAGGTGAGTACGATGGCGGACGCACCGAGTTCAAAGCAGTCAACCGTGTTGAAATTGTCGTGCACAGCACGAACCAACGCAGGTAAAGTTCGGCATAAATTGCCCACAACACAAAAGCACCAAACATCACGAACATTTTCACAAACTTTCAAAGCAAGCACGCTTCCTTTTCCTCTTAAACGAAGAAAAGAACAAACAGAGGCGACAGTCACTCCAACCTCAGCGGCGAACGACCTTGACCTAAATACAGTGAATATCCCAATGTTGTCGTGTGCCGTCGTGTGCCGGTGGAAATGGAGGACACGTATAAACAACGCATGCGTCCTATGTGAGAAACTGGAGGAATAAATGAGATAAATGAAAATGAAATATTTGAACGGTACGGGAAACGACTGAATGACAGCCAGTAGGCTGCTCTTCGGCCGGCTCTACCTGGGTAGGCAGCCCGTTGAGTGAGTGAGGTAGTGTGTTTATTGTAAAGCGCTTAAAGCTTGCTCTGTGACCGAGGATAGGCGCTATATAAATACCCAAAATAATAATAATAATAATAATAATAATAATCCCGATCATCATTTGAGCGTGCGTTTCAAATCTAATATTGGACTCGAGATCTAGTTGCTCTGCCCACAAACTGAGAAAAGATAAACCTATTTGCAACAAAGATATGTGTTATCTTCTACAGACACCCCCCCCCCCCCCCCCCTCCCCTTCCCGGAAGAGGTCAATTTCACCCATCAGTCAGTTTAACATTTCAGTCAAAGAGGGGAAAACGCAAAAACGAGTTTGAAACGGTGCGCAAACACTATTACAAACAATTTTAGATCTACTTGTCGATCGACATGTCTTGGGTTCGATGGAACATTTGTTTCAACTACATGACGCTTGCGCAGAATGCGTAATAATCTTAACCCACAAGCTGGGAAAAGGTAACTCTTTGCAATTAAAGACAGGCGTTGTCTTTCCCTGATTTCTTTTTAACCGGAACAGGTTTATTGTCATCCTTGCTTTAACGTCCTTTACTGAAAGATCATGTCTAAATGTCAACATTTTCTAATTGTGCATCATAAAAAAAGCTCTATATCTCTTCATAAACTGATCAGATGCATTATCAATAAAGTGCAAAAAGCTCTGTATCTCTTCATAAACTGATCAGTTACATTATCAGTTAAGTGCAAAAAGTTCTGTATCTCTTCATAAACTGATCAGTTACATTATCAGTGAAATGCAAAAAAACTCTGCATCTCTTCATAAACTGATCAGTTACATTATCAGTAAAGTGCAAAAAGCTCTGTATCTCTTCATAAACTGATCAGTTACATTATCAGTAAAGTGCAAAAAGCTCTGTATCTCTTCTATGATAGAAAGAAACTGATCATAATGCATTTTCACTGATATGCTGGGTGAAGAAAAAAAAAACCTCGGTATCTCATTCGTAAGAGAAAGAAACTGATCAGATGCGTTATCCGTACAGTGCACACACACACACACACACACACACACACACACACACACACACACACACACACACACACACAAACAAAACAAACAAACAAAAACTAAAAACCTCTGTATGTAATTCGTAATAAACGAATCAGTTGCCCTATCAGTTAAAAAAAAAAAAAAAAAAGCATGCAAAGGACAAATAAAAGAAGAAAAATTAAAAAGAAAGAAAGAAAAAAAAAGAAAAACGCTGTTTACCTTTTTCAAACCAAGTTGCGAAACGAGCTGATCAGTTTTACCATTCTCAGTGTAAAGTGCACTAAGCCCTATACCTCTTCTAAGAGGCGATAAACATGCGATTAGCCTTACCAGGCAAGAGAAGATCATCCACCGGGATAGGTAGGGGCAGCTGTCTTCGCACGTGCTGAGCTAGGTCATGGAGGCGGGGGGAAGCCACATGGACACGTGCTACGCATCTACCACCACTGGCCATCATTGCTGCTGAAACTGACAGGGGGGAGGGGGGGGGGTTCTTTTGTCATGGGCAGGCAGTTACAGTGTGTGTGTGTGTGTGTGTGTGTGTGCGTGCGTGCGTGCGTGCGTGCTTGCGTGCGTGCGTGCGTGCGTGTGTGTGTGTGTGCACGCGCGCCAACACAAAATGTAATAGGTGTACTGCTCATTCGTACCCGGACAAAGTGTGAAAGTGACAGGCGGCAAATTAGCATCTCCAGGAAATATTCTACAACTGTCCTTTGAACACATGACATTTTCAGCGCCAGCTTGACGGTCAGGAAGGAAGCAGCATGACGTAGACTGAAAAGGAGCTGTTCAGTTCCAGAGCGTTGCCGGAAAATGGGAGAATACCCAGAGAAATGTGTAGCTTCTGTGAGAATATCCCGGACATTTGCCGCCTTCGGTTTTAACTTAGGACCGAATTCTACTAAAAATGCGGTCAGCACAAGAAGACACGAGGGAACGGGCAGGGACGCATAATTATTTCGAAGAATTCAGACAGACGGGTGCTACACGTACGTTAATTTTGTAACAGACAGGAAAATTCATTCTTAATCATAACGGCTACCAGACTAAACAGTTCACTCAGTTAAAGAAGGCTACTCACTGTGTGCGTAGCTTTCGCCGGCAATCCGGCCGACTTCTTCAGCGCAACTGCTGGGTTGAGAACTGGCTTCAGTGCGCACCGCCGTGTGCGAACTCACGACAATGCGACTGAACGAGTGAGGAGTACACCGATGGCAGGTTGTGTCGGCCCCGGTCGCGGTTAAGGGTGGGGTTCCTGGCGGCGATGTGGACTGCCTCCTTTACTCCCCTCTGGAACCATCTTGCTTCTCTGTCGAGCACGTGCACATTGTCCTTTTCAAACTGATGTGGGGTGTGGGTCAGATGTTCACCCACTGGGGAGGACTCATGTTTGTGTTTCCTTTAGTCTTTTGTGCAGGTTGCGCTCAGTTTCACCAATGTAACTATGGTCACAGTCTTGGCAGTCTATCTTGTATATCACCCCTGATTTGTTCAATTTGTGTTTTGTCCTTGGGGTGGACTAACTGGCTTCTGATGGTGTTGGTGGGCTTAGCGTGGACTCTTGACTCCCAACTTTCGGATCTTCCTGCTGAGAGCTTCAGTGACACCGCTGACGTACGGCATGGAGAAGTGCCCTCTCGAAGGGGTTTGACATTCAGTGGAGGGGTGGGGTATGATTTTCTTGCCCCCCGGGATATCCCAGGCCCACTTCTGGTATCCCGATATACTTATCACTTTCTTGATGTGCTGCACCTCTTCCCTAGCGGTGTTGGTGGAGCAGATGGTCTTCGCTCGGTGGGTGAGGGTGCGAATAACTCCCAGCTTGTGTTCCAGTGGCTGGTGACTGTCAAATTGCAAATACTGGTCTGTGTGGGTCGGCTTTCTGTAGACGGAGAAGGCGAAATCCATCCTGGAGGAATACAAAGCAGGGAAGATCAGACTTCAAAGCATGCTGGAGGACTCAGGAGACAAGGTGGTAGAAGCAATCAAGCCCCAGCTGAAGACAGGCAGAAAATGGAAAGTTCAAGAGGCGATGGATTCTGCAAAAGAAAGTCTCAAGATCAGAGAAATAACAGGACACACACAGACCAACAGACAAGGACTGGGGGTGACCAAAACTGAATGGTGGTCAAAGGCAAAGGAAAAGCCAAAAGAGACATGATTCAGGAGATGAGAAAAGAAGAAGACCAAAAAAGACTTCAAAAAGCAGTCCAGCAGAGCCAGCAAGGGCAATGGACAACGTGGGAGAATGCACTCCAAAGAAGTCTCACTTGGAATGACATTTGGCACATGGCCCCTCTCAGGATCAGCTTCATTCTCAGATCTGCATATGACCTTCTGCCCTCAAATGCAAACCTGGTGAAGTGGGGGAAAACAGACGATCCTGCATGCCCCCTCTGCCATGAAAAACAAACAGTGGAGCATGTCCTAAGCTCATGTAAAGTAGCCCTGGCTCAAGGAAGGTACACATGGAGGCACAACCAGTGCTCAAAGAGATTGTACAAATAGTCTGGGCTAGTACCAACACCACAAAAGGGAAAATCAGGACTCCAAAAGCACCCACAACATTCTTCACGGCAGGAGGCAGCAAATCATGGCCAAGAACAACAGTGCCACTCGAAACATGCAGGCAGAGTCTGCTGGACGGGGCAGATGACTGGGAGTGCACTGCAGACCTCCCAGAATGGAAGAGTCACCCAGAGATCATCAGCAAGAGTGGCATGAGACCAGACATAGTAGTCCACTCTAAGTCAACCAAGCAGCTGATCATGATCGAGCTCACGGTGCCATATGAGAACAGAATGGAGGCAGCTCAAATCTACAAGACTGAAAAGTATGCTGATCTGGCAAACAGCCTGAGGAGAGAAGGCTATCAGGTCAAAGTCCTCACTGCAGAAATTGGAGCTAGGGGATTTGTAGGAACGTCTGCATACAGCCTCATGAAACAGCTCTCAGTTGCAGGGAAGGAAAAAACCAGAGCCCTGAAAGCAATGGCAGAAGCGGCAGAGAGGTGTTCAAGCTGGATCTGGTCAAGGAGGAACAAAAGTGAACTTCATAAGGCTTAATTTCCCTACAAATATCAGGTGTCCCTGTGGCTCAGTGGTTAAAGCGCGAGTCATTAAGTGGAAAATGAGCATGTCCAGAGGGTCATGGGCTCGAATCCCAGCCATGGCTCGTCCCAAGATGGGAAAAAAAAGGGGCAGCAGAGGGACATCCGGAGTCATGAACCGGGTGTGGCCCAACCCCCCTAGAGTGTCAGGAGATAAGGGCCGAAACACTTGCTTGAAGGGGGCTTCTCTTCTGAGGACTCTCTGCTGCCACGCTCTCCACGAGTTTCTACAGGTGGTGTTGAGGCAGCAAGATAGCAGATCACAGATGTGTTCCACTGACAGGTTGGTGCGCTGCTGAAGGCTGCTATCGTCCTGTAACCTCCATCTGATGATGTCAATGCTGTCCTTAACAGGGACACTGGTGAACAGTGCTGTGACGTCATAGGACACCAAACTCTCATCAGGCTGTGGTACAAACATTGACAACTTCTTCACCAGGTCTGCTCTGTTGGCAATGGAGTGTTCCGTCTTTCCTACCAATGGCGAGAGGATGTCCGCAACGAAGCGGGCCGTGTCATACATTAGGGATCCCCTAGATGCGACAATGGGATGGAGAGGTACATCTCTCTTGTGCACTTTAGGCAGTCCGTAGAACTTAGGCACATCCGTAGCTGAGGGGTACAATCTGCGGTACTGTTCTAAAGAGAGTTCTCCTGACTTCCGTAGGCCTTGCAGTAGTTTGGTCAGGCATGCAGTATACTTGCTGGTGGGATCTTTGTTCAGCTGTTGATAGGTCTTCTTGTCTTCTATTAATTATGGGCCTTCTCATAGTACTGTCCCTTGGGTAGGATGACTGTGGCACGGCCTTTGTCGGCTGGGAGGATCATAATGGAATCCTTCTTCTTCAGTTCTTGTAGAGCGAGTCTTTCATCCCTAGAAATGTTGGATTTGGGAAGTTTGCTCCGTTTGAGAATGTTCACACACTCTGATCGTAGGTGTGTGGCCTCTTCTGTCTGAGGACCGATCTGACGACACGCAGTTTCAATGCTGGTGATGTATTCCGTGATAGGGAGTTTGTCTGGAGTAACCGCGAAATTGACTCCCTTTCTCAACACTGACCATTCTGCCTCAGTCAAACTTTGATCAGATAAGTTTCAAAATGGAGTGACTGACGGCGGAGAACGAAGAAAAAATTTAGAAAGAGTGTCACCGATCTGATCAGGTGGAAATCCTACAGACGCGCCGACGGCTCTGTATCTATCCGTAGCATCATTCCACGGTGGGGGTGTAGGCTTACCGGGCCATATATGGTAGTTGCTGGGTTCAGGAAGGATGGTGGGCGATGTTGGATACCCGTACGTTCCATTCATATATTAGGTGTGCGTGTGCTACCATGCACAGGCAGGGAAAGGATAAGTGTGGGGAGAGAGGGGGTTAGCCTCCCGTCTCCGGTTGTGTTTCGTGTGGAGTCCCGTTTCACGTGCGGTTTGTGTAGGGTTCAAAACTCAGCTAGGAGTGAGTGCTGAGTCATCAAGCTTTAAAGTTTGGTGGGGCCGGGTGGCTAGCACTTCGGTCAAAATCCTTGGTGAAGAGCAGTTGGGCTCTCGTCCTGGTGCCAGCGTTTGCGCTGTGGGTCTGACTTCGGTCGACATGGTGAGCCGACCCTCGTGAGCGTGTTGCTCTTGGTCGAGCTGCAGTTGTCGGTGTTTCTGTGTGCTGCGACCCCTGAGGTTCAGGTGCTGGGGTGGCCAGCCGCAGTTGTCGTCGTTCTGTGTTGTAGCAGGTATGTGGAGTTAATTAAGGTGATAGTAATGTAGTGAGTTATGGGTGGCGTTGTCTTGTGCACATCTCTGTCATCTTGTACAAAGGTGTAAATAATATGAGCTCATGTTTTGAATCAATTTCAGGTTTCTTAGGGAAAAAGGAAGAGCGAGAAAATGGGAAAAATAAGGACTAAATCGGAACAGGTTGAGAAAAGTGTTGATGGTGGGTTTTGACCAGCGGGTTGTGTTGGGAGGTGGAAACAGGGAAAGGAACAAGAAAAGAAGGAAATTTGGTTATGAAGTTTTGAATGGAAATGTAATGGTTGTCATTGGTTCGATCCTGGTGTTAGGATTGAGTGGGTACTTATTCGTGACAGGGGGTTCGAACGGATATGCTTTCGGGAAGCATAGACAGGGTGTGTTGGCACGAGTGCTGTAGAGCTTATGATTGTGCCGTGTCATGGAAGCTATTGGAAAGGATAAGTGTTGTGTAGTTGTATGAACAGGTACTGGTATTAAGCAGCGTGGTTTGGTATGGCGCAGGTATCCTAATTCAATAACATAGGTTAATATTGTTACTACATTGCGGGAGATTTGTGGGAGTGTGCTTATGCCTTGGGTGATTGTGCGGAGATATAGCTGTCCTGTCACATTGGTCTTCTTTGGAATCGAAACATAGTATCTATTGTGGACGTGACAATATTACTGAGAATGTGTGTGTTGGAAGGTGTATCATGAAGCAGCTCTTTTGTATACCGTTGTGTAAGAAGTGTAACTTAGTGGTGTAAACAGAGTGAGATGGTGATAGGTGTAACTCGCTTATGGAGCTAGTAGTCTCTGGGGTGCGTAAAGAAAATCCTGGGAATGGGTGAACTAAGGGGTTACCGTTATCAGTGATGTATCTATGTATATCTACGGTTGGAGGGAAACAGTTATGTCAAGTGCAGATGAGGGCGCATTCCCACGATCCTGTGGCCCGGTACACCAGGCGGGTCAGGGCCGTTTTAGTCGGGGAGCTGCGGACAGCCAGTTGCTGGCATTCCTGTCCCTGACTGTCCGGCGATCGTCGCAGGTGCCTGCAGTTACCCCACCTGCACTCCCCATCCTGCTGTGCCCCGGACTGTTGTCCCAGTCCTTCCCCTTTCCAATGCCACACCCCTTTCCCTTCTCCCATCCGGTCGGGTCTTCACGGCCTGGCCATTAACGTCGCAGTTGCTGCTGACGCCGTTGCTGCTGTCGTCGCTGTCTGTGTCGCCGTTGCTGGTGTCGCTGTAACTGCTGGCGCCGTTGCTGGTGTCACTGTTGCTGCTGGCGCCGTTGCTGGTGTCACTGTTGCCGCTGGCGCCGTTGCTGCCGTCGCCGTTGCTGTGTTGCCGTTGCTGTTATCGCCGTTGCTGTTGGCGTCGGTGCTGTTGTCGCCGCCGATGCTGATCCCCCATATCACCGACTTCTCACTCTGTGACCGCCGCCAGTGAGGTGTGTCGTCGCCGCTGTGGGTGAGAGAACTATAAAATAGGCATTCTGGCTCACCCATCTCCGCCAGCTCCAACCGGCTGAAGCCGGTTTCGCTGTTGCTCCGCCGGCTTACCCAGAATGCCTATTTTATAGTTCTCTAATAGTAAACACTTTACAAACATACATAATGTGTAGGATTATCTGTTTTTAACACTAATTTAGAAAACTTTTGAGACTTAAGTTTTTGCTTAATCCTTCGTTTTTCTTGATCGTTTTCAATAACATCATTTTCACGCATACATTCATCAAACATCAAACATACATAATGTGTAGGGTTATCTGTTTTATAGTTCTCTGTCACTGGACCGTTAAGAAGTAAACAAACAAAACAATGGGGACTTGGTTAACCATGCCTTTATTCTTAGGAGGGCTATTTGTCAACCAAGTTGGGATTTCATTCTATTGTGAGGAATGACTGGCTATTGAAAGCTATCTGAATAGGGAGTGTCTGAAAGGGGTGGGATGTGTGTTCACACAAGTGTAGAATCGTGGCACGTTGTTGAAGATTATTCTAAGCAGCCACCAAGTGCACTTATTAAAAGCTTGATTCAACAAACAAGACAATTGTATAAAGTACACCCGGCGGCCGCCTGAATAGGCAGCCTGTTGAATAGGACGTGACAAAGCGACGGTCCACCTAGACCGCGGCCGTTAAAGCGTGGCTTTCTGCTATAGGCTGTGACGTGTGCCTGTTTAATATTCATTTCACGCGCTCTAGCTAGAGCGCGGCCGTTCCCTGCTGTGGCTCTTGAGAAGATCGTGTTTCAAGCTGCATTGGTAGTTGAATGGGAGTGGACCAATACTGCCTTATCTCCTCACTATATGAAAACATTGCTTTTAGTTCTTTTCTCATGGAGTAGACTTCAATGAAATAGCAATTCTTGATGAACGGTTTGTGATTCAAGAAGTTCTATCTCTAATTCAGAAGAGATACTGTCTTGCGACATAACACAACACTTTCTAACTGAAAACACGACTGCACTGCACACCCGCAAATGACAAGACAGCTAGGTTTAGTTGCTAACAACACAAGTGCTGGGCGGAAATGTCGTCACTGTTACTAATCAGCTGATTCTATCTAGTCTTGTGATTGGGGGAAGGTAAGAAACATGTTTTGATATGTTTAGAAATTTAGCCGCCTAAATTTATACAATGACGTCTAACGCCTGTACTGAACGACGCCGTCTAAATTTATACAATGCCGCGTGGTGGCCTGACGCCCTTATGTGTAACTTGACACGAACTAGCAAACAGTGCGGCGCTTCGACTCGGCTATTGTGCAGTTGAGTAAGCCGGGGCCAGACATGTCTGACCTAGATACTACATAAAGGCAGAAGGGAGTTGTCTCCCCGGAAAAGAATGTAACAATTAATTGTGAAAAAAAATCGTCATTAAGTCGTTCTAGGTTCTTATTCAAGTCGGCATCACGTTCTTATTCAAGTTCTTATTTAAGTTCTTAACAAGTTTTTATTCAAGTTCTTAACAAGTCAACATCAAGTTTTTAACAAGTCATCATCAAGTTCTTAACAAGTTCTTATTCAAGTACTTATTCAAGTACTTATTCAAGTTCTTAACAAGTCGTCATCAAGTCGTCATTAAGTTTTTATCAAGTCGTCATTAAGTTCTTATTAAGTTCTTATCAAGTTCTTATTTAAGTTTTATCAAGTCGTCATCAAGTCGTTATCAAGTTCTTATTCAAGTCACTTATAATTATTTATTAAGTTCTTAACATATTATTGCATATCAAATGGATCAAAATGAGATTTTGTTGTTGGCAGTTCTGGCATGCTTTTTTGTTCGGCTTCTGTATTTAGTGGCTGAGATTTTTTGGACTGCTTTGGTTTTTGCTGGCGTTGTTTATATATTTTATAACCGTAATAACCACCCCCAGCAGCGATGACGCCAAAAATGGCAACTGTTTTAAATTCAATATTCCATGACGACTTTGGTGTTGTAGGTCTTGAATCAACTTGTTCTTGTGTATTTACAGCTGGCATTGAAACAACTGTTGGCGTTGGCGATGTTATGTTTTCATTATGAGTTATATTCTGTGCTTGGAACATTAATTTTTTTTGTTTGTTCCACTCTGCTAATTTTTTTCCTGCTGCAACACGCCCAGGATGAGGAGGCTTTTTACTGGTCACTTTCTCCACCTGATTCAATGTTTTCTGATTCTGCTGATTTTCTGGCTCGGTCATTTTGAAGGGAAACAAAATCTATATGATTAAAAGTAATTAATCCCATGATTAATGGCGATAACAATGTTCCAAATCTGTAATATAGATCACATCCTAGAGACTCTAATGACTTTGTTAAAACTGGATCCTGCATTAAATCATACATAAAATCTTGTTCAGAATCAATGGGAGCAAATCTACTAACTAGTTTAGTGTACAAACTAAGAACCGTTTGCCCAACACTTTTTACCATTCTTGACCCCAGTTGCGCTTCATACCTGTTGTGATACTTTACAATGTCTTGTGGCGACATTTGTTGAATCTGTTCTATGCTGAATTCATTTCCAAGGTACTGTTTTGTTTTTCCACATGCTGCTAAAGAATACAGCCTTTCCTTTTGGCGCATAATAGCTTGGTCATCAACTTGATCATTTGTAAGTTCAGGAAGTAAATCATCGCAGTTCATGTTTTATTAATGAATAAATATTATTTTATTTTTTAAAAATGAGCACCGAAAAAACTATTACTAACCTTGTATACCATTCTGCTGTTATTGGAGGCCTAAGTGTAGGATACACAATGCTTGGTAAAAGCCTGTTAAAAATAAAACCAGCAGATCTTGGCAAACTAGACTTTGAAGACTCAGCAAAGCTGATTGCTGTTATTACAGCTTCATTTGCTACGAAAGATTTTCTAGTTAAGCAAGGAATAATTCCAGACAGTATCAATATGTAAAATTAAACAAAAATACATTTATAAAAATGGCTTCACTCGTAATGATGATTGGTGGCGCTGTGGTTAATGCGCTTGCTTTTAGCGGAAGTAATTACGCATTTAGTAAACTACAAAATAACAATGAGAGAAAAAGACATAACAGAGCTATGGAGCAACTAGCTGCTGCACAAGACACCTATGAAAAGCAAAGAATGGAGCAGTTAGATTTTATTAACGACAGACTTAAACAACAGGGACATGCAGCTTACACATTTAAAGATGTTGACCAGGCAATAAAAGAATATTATTTAGTGACAGGCAAACAAGTTGAAACATTGCGTCCACCAAAATTTAGCGATTACTATCAACCATCAGAAAAACAAAAGATGCAAGAAATATTGTTTATTGTCTTTGGCATGACCGCTGTGTATTTTGTTGCACAAAGTATTGGCTGAATAAAAATGTACAAAATCTATTATTCTCCAAAAGGATATTGGAAGGGAATAACAGCAATTAAAAAGCTTAGCCAAGCAGCAGGAGTCAGTGAACAAACAGCAAAAGAATGGTTATCTAAACAAGCGATTTGGCAAATTTATTTACCTGCGCCTAAACGAATACAGAGACCACACTTTGTGAATATAACACCAAACGACACCCATCAAATGGACCTTCTATATTTACCCCATGATACGATTAGACGAAAAAGATTTAAGTACGCACTTACAGTCATTGACATAGCTTCAAGATACAAAGATGCTGAACCATTAACACAAAAGAGTGCTTCTGCTGTTGCTGTCGCTTTACAACTGATATATCAACAAGGCCCGTTAACTTATCCTCGCATGATTCAAGTCGATGATGGAAAAGAATTTAAAGGTCAAGTAAATCAATTATTGTTAAAACATAGAGTTACCATTAAAAGAGGCATTCCAGGAGTTCACAGATCACAGGGTTTGGTTGAAAACTTTAACAAACAGTTATCTGAAAGGCTTTTTTCCTACCAGTATCACAGAGAGCTGGTTGACAATTCTCGCAACACAGAATGGGTAAAAAGACTGCCCTCAGTTCTACGTGCAATGAATAATGAAGAATTTAAAGGTCTAAAACCAGTACAAGCAATCAAAAAACAAAAAATAAATGTTGTTGAAGGAGAGTCTTCATCAAGCAAACTATTACCATTTGGTTTGAAAGTGAGATACCTTTATTTGCCGGGAGAAGCGGAAGGGGACACCCGCATCAGGGCAACAGATCCAGTTTGGAGTGTTGATCCATATGAGATAAAAAAAATTGTGAAAATGAATCCGCCCGTGTATTATTTACGAGAAACTGACACAACAAAACGACCAGCCCCCCGAAGATCTTTTGTGAAGGAAGAACTGCAGATAATCCCTCCAGACACAGTTCCAGTCGCTTAATTATTTTTTAATTTAAATTAAAATGGCGGCAAGAATGGAAAAGGAAGAATCCTTACGTGAAATGGCACTGGAAGCAAGAATGGTGAAGGAAGAGTCCTTAGAAATAATGCGAGAAATATTTGATTATAATCTTGCTATTAGACTAATATTTAAGAAGATTGATCATGCCATGCTAGACAAAACCTCAAATTTTGATTGGGAATATATTAAAAAGATAAAAAAAATTCGAGCGCATTTAGCAGTAATGGATAATGATTTGGTTGAATTGGTTGGTGATATAGTTAAGCTTAATGAACTGTTTTAATCTACGCAAATACATTTGGGTTTAAAATGGAAGCTCAAAGGGAAATGGCAGAAATGGCAAAGGGAAAGTCTTTAAAATTAATGCAAGATTTATTTGAGTATCAGTATATCATTAAAGAAGTATTTGAGAAGATTGACAATCTCTGGCTAGAACAATCGCCAGACAATCGCTTTAAACCCCAAAGCTTTTATTTTGATTTATGGGTATGGGAACATGAATATTGCGAAATGACAAAAAAAATTAAAGCACATCTAGCATTAATAAATAATATTAATTTTGCTAAATTAGATGATGATATAATTGAACGTGCGATTGCTGAAAAATATAAGCCCATATGATTATACTATTCTCCAATGACCAATTGCATATGAAAACTCTGGATTAACAAATACTCTTTTTGTGTTAGTGCGGTCAAGAGACCGTTTTGTTACAACTGTTGTGTTAATCTCATGCAGATTAGATCGCAGCTTGTAATTGTCATGATGAAAAGTCTTATTGCCAAACAATGCTTCTTTGTAGTTGTCATGGGTTATGCTTGACTGCACAACACTACGAGATATTCCCTTTGCTTTTTTAACAACTTTTTTTTGGCTTGAAAGACTGTACATTTTCGACCTCAAACCAACAAACTCCTTGATCACACCTCCAGATAATTCATCCTTCATCTTACCTAAAACCTTTTTGTTAACAGTTGAATGCAAAGGCGAATCTTTAGGATAATCAGATGTGTCGTACCATCCCGCATGCCCTTTAGCTACTTCTAATTCCATGTCTTTATAGATATCTTCAGTAGGGATGTCAATTACAAAGGAATCTGTATCTGTGTACAGAACTCTGGACTCTGGATACAAGGGCTTAAAGTAGTCATAAAGAAATTCTAACATCAAAAGCTTCGACAGCTCTAAAACAGTAAACCCAATAAAAACGGGCTTATCCAATTTGACTTTCTTTTTTTTCATCATTATGCCAAAAAGCTGATCATGAAATCTTCTGAAGTCCTGATAATTAGGTTTAGAAGTTAGCTTAATTGCATCGTTCTCTCTGGTGACCAATCTAATATCTTTACGCTTGTGCGGATTTTCCATAGTCTTTCCAAAACAGCTGTTGTTCATCAACTTGAAAAAGTCTTTTTCTGAAGCATCTGTGGATTTAGTTCTGAGATCAGTGTTCTTCATTATGTATGGTTTCATGAACTGTTCTTGATCAAAAGCAATTATACGATGAACAGCTGTCAACTTTAAACCATGTCTTAAATAAAATTGTAGAAGCCTGTAATGGCAGACATAATTTTTTTTGCCTCGAAGATTAGGCACAAGTTTAGGTGGTTCTGTTTTTGCCATCTTTAGACTTTCTGCTGCTAATGGATAGTCATTATGGTAATCATGGAGTTCCTGAGGATATTCTAAGTCAACTTCTAGAATGTATCCACACTGTTGATCTGGCGTCAAACTGCCCAACCACTTTAATGCTTTTTGAATATTATCCGTATCTGTGTACATTTTAAAGTTGCGTAATGGAAGTGATTGCGCCATTGCCCATCCATACAGATTGTTTGCATCTAAATACATGAGATAGTTAGACCTTTTACTTGGATCATAGTCGTCCAAGTATTTGTTGTTTGCTTTACAGTAATGGTGCGACGCCATACTGATTCCCCCACGCAATCCGTTTTCAATCATCTGAAGCATTGGCAGGTCAGACAATAAATCAATTTGTACTCCAGTAAATTTTAAGAAAGCGTCCCAGCTCATCCCAGGCGCAGAAATATAATGCGCAGGATCTAGACTATAATGTTTCATGCAGGTCTTCCTATAATTTTCAAAGACGTCCGCCAACAAACAGGTATCCGCCATTAAATAAGAATCATGATAGTCTCCCATCGTTTTACACTCTAACTTCTGCCACGCATCTTGAGCATAAGAATAATCAGAATCACTGATGTCCTTTCCTCTAAGACTACTAAAGAACGCACCTTTAGGCGGAAGTGTATCTTCGTCAAACCTTTGCCAACTGTTCATGTACTCATAAGGGTAAACGCCCTTTCTAACAAGAGTTGGGTCAAAATATTCTTCTGTTATTGGGCAGGACTTTAAGGACATAGCCAGTGACTCTAATGAACCCATCATGTGTTGCATAGAGTCGTAGAAAGACATGTTATTTAAAGTGAAACACATGTACTTTTCTGATGACTGTGCAATGCATGACACCCTGAAGTCGCTGGTTACTGCTTGCATTATAAGGTGAGAGTCGTAACCTCGCAAGTTGTGAAAGAATATAGGCAGCTTCCATGTCTTTGGATCAAACTTTAGTTGAAGATTGCATTTACTGTGTGCTGCTCCTCTAAACTTTCCACTAATGTGATCATGGTCTCTTACTGTTGGATTCTCTGCGGTGGCAACCAAGGCCGCCCCACAAATCCAACAGTGAGTGGCTGAGTCATACTGTTGTTGGTCTTCAGGCGTCATTATGATTTCAGATAAGTTTAGATTATTAGAACAGGCATTACGCACTTGCTGCATGCGTTTTAAGAAGTATTTTGCAGCATTTGGTCCTCTGTATAATTCTGGATTTGAATGGGCGCCATCCGACCTAACAATGATGAAGGCAAATGAGCAAATCTGATGATTACTCATTAAGACTGTTTTAGGAAGTTTCTGTGGGGTTGGTCCTTCATAAGGAACAATGAGTGATTCGAAGTCTGCGTAAACAACATATGGACTAGTTTGCAACCGTTTCCAGTTCTTAAAACTAACTTTACTGCCTTCTCCGGGCGTAATTAGTTCTGTATCACAGTCAACTGGGCTAATACAATGTTTCTTATGTTCACTCGCGGCTTGAACGGACGGAATTCTTGTTAAACATTTTCTACAAAATTCTTGTTTGCTATGTTGTTTTGTAGTATGCACTAGTAATCTACTCGTTGTGCGTATTAGAGTGTAGTGCAACCCATTAAGGCTTTGCATTAGGAGTAAGTCTACATGAGTTTTGGTTGGTTCGCCTATTGTTGGACTGTTCTTTGACACTCTAATTGGCAGAAGGTTGGTTTCTTCAGACCATGTGTAGACATTAACAGTTATTGGTGGATTTTGTTTTTCAAACTGATCAATTTTGTCTACAGCCATAGGAAATTCAAGGCCGTTAAAGTTAAGATCATTGGCCCACTGTAAATAGTTAGATACTCTCTCTGCATTTTTGGCAACGTGATGCAGCCTAGCAAGAACGCACCACATAAAACATTTGTCGTCTGAATTTTTTATGTTCAAAACTGCTTTCTTTGCAACCAATGTTGGAGGCAGTGGAATGTAAGACTTGCCAACAATCGGCTCATACTTAGCCTGTTTTAATCTGATGTCTAGGACTTCGCCCTCTGACCAACCAGAGCCTCTCATTTTAGCTGCTTCAGAGGCTTCATCAAACTGTGTAAGCAGCTGGTCTGCCCAACCAGGTGTTAAGTCATTAGAGGAAAGAATAGTCTGCTGTTTAGTTGAGACCCAGACTTCTAGATTTTCTTCATTTATTGTTATATAGTCGATTAAAACAACTAACCTTACTTTAACTGGAGGGTTTATTGTTAGTTTACTTGGAACTTGAGAAATAGCGTGTACAACGCTTTCCCGCACGTTTTTTGGATTAATAACTTCTAAATCAATCTCATTTAGTGCTCTTGACAAACGCTCTTCCTCGAGCATTGCTTCAAACAATTCATCTGAACCTTCATATATCTTATCCATGTTGAGTTTCTTTTCTAACTCAAAATATTTATTTAAATTAAAAAAAAAATACTTAATCAGAATCAATATCAACGGTCTTTTTGTGCTTAGACTCGTAAACTAAAGTATAAACGCCCTTTGGGGTTGTTAATGTGAGCTGTTTAGAACAGAGTTTAATGTTTCGTTTACTTTTTTTAAACATTCCTTTTTTATCTGGTCGGTGTCTGGCTGTTGAGAAAAAGTTGCCCTTGCCTTTCTTTGAAGATCAAACTTTTGTCTTTTGTAGTCCTCAAAATCAGCCTGTAGGCGACTAAATTCTTCATCCGTGATGTTTGAGTCGGCAAGTGCTTTATTTATTGTCAGTTTGAAGGAACTAAGTTTAGCTGTTATTAGTTGAACCATAGCTGTGTGCTTTTGGAGTTTAGCTTTTATTTTTTTGCTGACAGCACTTACAGCCAATGAACACAGGCCAAGAGTTAAAGACACACCACCTAGAGGTATAGCTACCGGTGCACCTACGCCTGTTGCTAAGAGACCTACACTTGTTCCTGCTGTTAAAGCACTAGTGATCGATGCTCCAGTATTAACATATGTAACAGCATTAAAGACAGCAGAATACCTTCGTTTGGTTTTGCTGTATTTTGAAAGGTCCTGCTCTAGTTGGGTTTGCATTTGTGTTATGTTTGTTAATCTGAAAGTTTTTATGTCTACAGCAACAGAGTTCTCTTCTTTGGGCACTTTTGGATAAGTCGTAACAGACATGCTTTTTTAAAATAAAAATAATTTAGTATTGGATATCTTTCAATCTGTTATCTTGAATATTCAGCTGCGCATCATATATTAAAAACAAATGTACATTAAGTGGTTTATCACTCTCTTTTTCTTTATCAATTTGAATGTTTATTACGTCTTTAACTGTTCTCCCACTCCCATGCAACTGATTATCCTCTGTTGACCTTAGGTCAATCCATAAACCGTATTTTGTTGTTAAATATTCATCAAGTCTAACACTGTGAAGGTGTAGATCTTTAGACACAAGGTCTACTGTTGGACTTCTAGACCTCCCGCCTCCAAACAATTTTCTTATTTCCATCAAAATGATGATAAGGTTTAAGCCCGCTACCGTAGACTTGGTTAGGACTACCCTCAATTGAACATTGTACTTTAGTTATTTTAGGATTAATAAACTTTTCACTTTGTCTTTTGAATGGTTCTTCATCTTCACACAGCAATAAAATACCTTTAAGGGATCTTGCTGCGGCGCTAAAACTAAAGTTCCATATTGTGTCTGCCCTGCTTTTAGGATATTTAGTATGATGAATCACTCTTTCGTAATATATTGCTAATTTTGACTGATATTGTTGCTCAATCAGCCTTGCTAAGTTAGGGTTGCTAACAATGTCAAACTCTAACGAGATGTCGAAAATGCTGTACTTGGAATCAGTGTCTGTCGATCTAATGACACGTTTGTATTCATTAAAAGTTAGTTCATATGACAATCTGTCTTTTAATGCTCCTTGAAAGTATGGCGCATGCGCTTTTAACAACTCAAAATCTAAGGGTATGGAAAAGCGATTTCCATAAGCAAAACTTACAGCTTCATACTTGTTGCCGGCTTTAGCATCTTCGGCGTCTATTCTGTGTTTTAGTGCTTCGTTATTTTCGATTCCTTGAAACGCAAGATCGGCCCTTTCATTATCGGTTAGCCATAGATCAGAATAGATTAAAAATATGTCTGCATTGTGTAAAGAAAATATTTCTTGCCCCTCAAGTTTTATAGAAATTTTCTTAACGATTGCCCGTCCCAAATTCTGTACAACTGTCCTGTTTGCGTCTGTTGCTGAATCAAGTTCTATTTTGAAAGTAAGCCGTGCAGATCCCGGCACAATCACTTCATCTGCTCCTAGGTCTGGAAATTTAACAGTAAGAATTTGATCTGAATCAATAGTAGATGGATTATTTGGAACAATAATATTCTGTTTATTTCCCTTCACGCCAAAGGGCTCTTTCAGTCTTCTATGCGGGTCAAGAATCGAACCATATGCTTGTGACATTTTTTTTTATAAAACAAAATAAAAAGTTAATTATTTAAAAACATGGCAGAAGAAGATTATGATGTTTTTGATCCTGGAGACGACATGAGTGAAATGACGCCTTTGACACATCCATTACAATCATTGCGGCGTGAATTAACAGAAAGTAAGGTCAAATCATTTTATCAAAGTTTAGGCCAAGAACCTCCTGATTTTATAGACCCTAATGATTTTGAAACAAAAGATGGCCATTTGATTTTTAAAAACGAGCAAGGACAACCTGTACAGCTTACAACTAAACCAGACCCATCAAAGTTTTTAGCAAAGACTACAATTAGACAAAGGCTCAGTGTGAGCGATCAAAATCGCCTTGGCATTGCTAAACCGCGAAGATTAGACAGTGAGGCAGTTGCTAAACTTCAAAACACACTACAAGAACTCCCAACAGATAACCAAATACAAAACATGGAACTTAAAGATTTAAGCCCAACAGCAGACGAAATAATAGAAGCAGAAACCAGTTTTTCAGAAGAAACAGTATTAAAAACTATGCACGATCCGCCGCTACCTATGAGAGAAATAACGGCCCTTGATCATGCTTTGAAAAGCATCAGAGGCGAATTAACAAACAATTTAGCAAAACTGGGTGAACTAGATGAGCATATAAAAAGAGAAAAAGAAAAACTAGTTGAGGCTGATGACCACAACTTAGGACCTGGTGTTAAAGAAAGAATAACACAAAGACTAAAAGATCTTGAACAAGAGAGATCAGCAAGACTAGAAGTGTTGTCTAATAACCGAGAACAATTACGAACTCAAGTGAGCAGAATAAGAGAAACTATCCAAAGAATTTTATATGAAGACACAACGTTAGCAGAACGAATAAGAACACTGTTTAGAGAGCAAGGTGTCACATTAGCGAGCGTTATAACAGCCTTAGGATTTGCAATAAGTACACTGGTGTTGGCTATTACAGGCGGCGGTGGTGGGGGAGCAGTGCCTCCGCCACCATCACCACCATCAGATAAATCATGGGTAAAAAAACAACTTGATCATCTTGCAAGTTTATTAAAAAAATTAGCCAGTAAAGCAATAGATTCTTTGCCTGGCATATTAGGGGGGATCGTTAGCTGGCTTTTGTCTGCCGCAAGTAAAGTAGTTGGCTTTATGGCTGAGCACTTATGGTCATTAGTTGTCTTAATAGTTGGGTTACTTTATAGTAAGATAAAGACCAAGTAATCCTAGGGCAGTTAATCCAATAACAAGTGCTGTCTTTTCATATTCATGGGGGTCGCTTTTATTCACCATGGGGATTGGTTGGGGGTGGGGTTTTGAGGGGGGTATTGGATGGGGTTTTGGGGCCTTGGGGATTGGTGGGGATTCTTTTTTTATTGCTATTGCTGGCTTAGAATTTATGTCGTTTTTTCCGACCTTCTCTTCTTTACCAGCCACAAGGATTTCATTATTATAGTTTATTATTGTTCCTATCTGGAGTCTGAGGTCAGAAGGCAGCATGTATAAACCAGTGCCAACAGCAAAGTCTACTTTCGATCTTGCGTATTGCAAAACATTTTGGTACCTTTTAATACTTGAAGGCAAATCAATTGCAGAATTAATAGAATCCTCTAAATTTGCTAAATATTGTTTTTGGGCGTCAAAGCCAGTAGAAGGATCAATTATGTTTGATCTCGTTTGTGCTTGCGAACCTAGCAAACACCAAACATAAGTACGAATAGAGTCGTTTATTCGTTCTATTCCCGCTTTTGTTAGACCCTTAGAAGTATCCAAAATAAATGTTGTCCATGCTGTTTTATGCTCTTGCTCTATGGACCCGAGGTGAACAGTTGTGCCTGAAGAGAAAGATGTGTAAGGAGGATTCCAATCATAGTTATACTTTCTATGCACGCCCCAAAAATAAAGGGTGCCTAAACCATGATTAAGATCCAACTTTTGTCTAAAGTCTGTCTTTGGGTCAATATCAAATTCGTTACAGATCCTTTCAAAAGCCTTGTAATCTATTCTGTTGCTGAATGGATTAAACGTTTTGTCATTTGGTAATGGCGCTTGCAGTTCAGATAAAATACGTCTGAAGGTGTAATAAAAATGAAATCTATACACTGACCTCACCAAAGGATCAGGATGATTTAAATGATCAGCATACGATACTCCACACCCAGTTGATGCACGAAACACAGCAAAGTTTAACTGGTTCTGATAAAACTGCATCGGATGACTGAACCACACTTTCGGGATGTAGTCGTTTTTGATAGGAGGGTTAAGATAACGATCCAATGGAGTACTAACCTTTACTTGAAAGGCGTCAGTCTGAGTCACAGAAATGTTGAGGGTATCAGTTGTTATATCTTTAGGACTGTAGTGCGGTCCAACAGAATATTTTGCATTAGTATATTTGAATGCACTCATTTTTAAATTTGTTTTAAAAATGTTTGTAACAATAACAACTCAAGACAGTCCTTCGTTTTTAGAATATGCTATTGATAATAACTGCGGAACCCAAAGGGTCGCACTCCATGAAATTTTTTACAAAGTCGTATGGTTTAATATAACTAAATCCAAGAAAAATAATAAGATTACAAAATTTGACAATAGAGGAAACTTAGTTAGCCAGTTAACCATACCTGATGGTTATTACGGGTTTTGCTCGCTAAAAGAAGCAATGAGTAACTTCGACATTACTCTCAAACTTAACAATGCAAATTTGAAAATAATGTTGACATTCAAACCTGAAGAAGAAGAAGTAAGTTACCTTTTTGATGGAGAGCTAGCTAAAATGTTAGGCTTTGCAACTGACAATTATGCCATTCATGAATTTAGAGTTGCACCAGACGAAACTACTTATGAGGGAGAATATCCGCTCGATCTTGCATTACATTCATTACTCTATGTTCATTTGGACGAGCTGAGCACTGATGAAAACTTATATGATGGAAAGCCCTCAACTGTTTTAAGAGCTCTTTCATCAGGGAAAGCTGCATATTGCGATTATGAAATTATACAATTCCCTAATTTACAGTTTAAAAAATTAGCTTGTGGAGGGTCAGATCATTTAATATAAAGATCACAGATAAAACAGGGAAAGTCGTAAAATGTGATAACCTGCACATTGTTTTAGAAATAAAATAATACGTTGTTTTAAAAAATGTCACGTGGACCAGACGATTCGGGGGTCACATTAGCGCCTGAGAGGTGTGTAACTTTAGAATTAAAAGACCTTGCAGACGTTGAGGACTTTGAACAAAACGGTGAGACAGGCACTTTGTATGGTTTTGAGTACACTAAAGATGGTTATTATAAGCGCAAAGAGGTTGACGACAACAAAAGGTTTCCTAAACTAGAACAACTACGCAATGTAGAAGCAAATAATGCGGGTCAGTATGAATATAAAATAGTTCGAAAAACTGACAACAAATGGCACTTAGAACCATATTTAGAATGGGACATAAAATTTGAATTCTTAAGCCTATTTACATTTTTTGACCGTCAAAAAAGTTTCAGAAAAGCATTGAACTCTGGCCCTTTACATGTAAGTCTTATGCCAGAGGACAACAGTCGGAAAGAGATCGAAATAAAGCCGTTTGGGGACAAACAGTACATCCTCCACAGAAGAGAATCGGTTTTAAAGAAAGCTTCTACAAAATTACAGTTCATTCCACGCACAAAATTAGGAGACACGTTCACAATGATATTTAAAATTTCTGTCTTAAAAGATGAGGCGAGAAATGGAGCTCTGGGCGTCAGTGACAATCTTATGAAAGGAATTCTTATTAGCTGGCAAAACTTAGACGTTGACAAACTTAAAGTTACTGTCGTTGTTCTTTACAATGGCGAGGATATTAAGGTCATAACAACAAGCAACAAAATTGATATTAGTTTAAATAGAAACGATCTTACAGAACTGAACTGGATTAATCTTACACATTTGGGCCTTATAGGGTTTTATTATACTGAACAAGTTTTGACAGAGAGTATGATAAAAACAATAACTGGATTAGATTAAATTCTGTTTTAAAACTATGGAGCAGACAACTTTGGTGTCAATGCCGATGTTAAACTTTATGACAAAAACCCCTCATTGTTCATTGATTTGTGGACAGACTGGTTGTGGAAAAACAATATTTGTCCTCGACCTATTACAAACAGTTTATAGTTATAATTTTGATCATATTGTAATTTTCTGTCCGACACTTAAATGGAACAAAGCATATCACGATAGAAGGTTTATATGGACGGATGATGAAATCTATTTAGTTGACCCTAGCAATAAACTGAGTGAGTGTTTAGAACATTTTTTTAAACTGTTTGAGGGAACGCAGACATTATTTATTATAGATGATTGTTCGGCAGAAAAGGATATAGTCAAAAAAAGAAACACTTTATCAAAACTAGCTTTCAGTGGAAGACATGCTGGGATAAGTGTGTGGATTTTATGTCAAAAATATAACTCAGTTTTAAAAGACTTTAGAGAGCAATTAAAGACAGTGGTTTTATTCCACATGAAAGATAGAGACGCATTTGATGAATGTATGCGTGAAAATGATGTTATTGAAAACGATCAAGAAAAACGAAGGATTAAGCAAAAACTTAAGTCTCAAAAGTTTTCTAAATTAGTGTTAAAAACAGATAATCCTACACATTATGTATGTTTGTAAAGTGTTTACTATTAGAGAACTATAAAATAGGCATTCTGGGTAAGCCGGCGGAGCAACAGCGAAACCGGCTTCAGCCGGTTGGAGCTGGCGGAGGTGGGTGAGCCAGAATGCCTATTTTATAGTTCTCTGGGTGTGTTTCTCTGTGGTTGGTGGCAGTCGTCACTGTCGCCGTTGTGTTGGCGGTGACTGTGAATGCCACTGATATTGTGGGAGCCCTGGGTGTCCCTGTCATATCACACACCTTCGGCTCCGGCAGGCAGATTCGTCTGGTCACCGCCACCGTCGTGAAACTGTCACCGTCGTCGTCGTGTGGCCTTTTTTTTTTTTAGTTGAGTTTTTTTTTGTTTTTTTGGTGACAATGAAACACCTGAAGACATTAGGTTTGGATGTGCATGCATGAAGGATGGATGTTGATTAAAAAGGGTATGACTGAAGGGATGAATGTGCGCAGTGAAGTATATGCAAAATGGATATAGTAATATGAAGTTAGTACAGATTGGTTGTTGTTGTTGTTGTTGTTGTTTTTTGGGGGGTGGAAAGTTGTGGTCATGAAAAGGATTGACTTTTATTACGCTATGTGTAATATATATATAGTATTCATAGAAGATTTCGCTCATTGATTGTTTTGTTGGGAATAAAATTTTGTTTTCTTGTCGGTTCTTGTGTGGCGTGTTGTCTGTTTAGTGGGTTAGTTGTGGGGGGGGGGGTTGTTTTTTTTACGTCCGGCTTAGCGTTCCGTGACAAAGAGAGGGTGTTAGTTACCGCCAATGACATTGACAAACAAAGCACACGACAAGACACGATGCATTTCGACCTCTTGGGTCTTCTTCAGGCAAAGAAATAGATCACATTTAACATTTAGGACAGTACAAACAAAGAACGAAAATGACTCATCTGTTGATGTCCATGTGGTAGGGAGAATAGCCGCCTGGCGACCCTCACTCTTGTATTTTTTTTTTTACTTGAACGTTTTTGGACTGCTTTATATGAGTGTCGATATCCCCATTTGATGTATCTATAAAATGCACATAAAGAAAAATACATAATCCTCTTTACACGCCAGAACAGTGATTTCTTACGAGTTCAAATTCCTGACACTTTGAAACACCACATCGGAGACGGAATGTGAAGTTGAATGCGAACGTTTAAGTATCCGATTTTGATGACTTGTGGTAATGAATGGGTACTAAACGTCAGGAACAGGGTTTTGTGGTGGGCACTGCTTCTATTCCTTTCCGGACTGGTGACCCTATGGATGTCCATGACACCTTGGGATGCAAGTTCTAATTTTATTTCAATCTCCAAGACGCCTCTGAGATCCGGGCATCGGGTGACTCCCTTAGACGTGGTGAACTGTTTATGAGGAGTCATCCCTAATCCCTCTATCCACTAGCTTTGTGGCATTCAGCAGCTGACCCCACTTTCGCTTAGATCTGCACTGGACCAGGAGAGAACCATTCCGAAGTCTTTTCACTGACTGAGGGTCACCTGCAACCCCCTGGAAACCTTTCTGAACAGCAAATGGACTCAGCGCGGAAAGAGGGTTGTCCTGTTCTGTTCATTCGACCATCAACCACGAAGCCCAAACACCTGTCGTCTTCCTCGTTTCTTCTCCAAATCACTGTCCATTTCAGATCCTTGGGATTCTCTTCTTAAATTTGGGTTTACTTTTTTTTTTTTTTTTTTTTTTTTTGGAGGGGGGGGGGGGGGGGAGTTTGTGGTGAAAAAGTCACTTTTGGGGTCTTCAGGAGGGATATACGACAAACAGGAGCCCACCAACCTTATCTCCCCTGATCATGCTCAACTCCCGGGGTCAGAGAGCTGAGCACTACCAGGGTTACCCTGGCCAGCTAGGGGAACTGCCTGTCTTGACCCAGCCCCATGTAGGGGTGGCCGATTAATACACCCGGGCCAGAGTGTACCTCCTGTCTAGAAGAGGTCCGAGCCAAGGAGATGTGTTGAGAGCACCTGCCCTCTCAATCATCAGGATTTCATTCCCTTCCATCACAGGTCGCCCCGCACGGCAAAGGCGGCGGATAAGAAGACCACAGAGAAAAGAAAAATGTGGAAAAGAAGGCTTGAAGGGGAGAAGAAGATAGAAAAGATCCATTGAGAAAGGCAGAAGGTAGAATAGGGAGAAAAAAAAGGGGGGGGGGGTATAATTTGTCAGGGCCCTCCCCTTAACCTGTCTGACAAGGGAGACCCTACCAGGAGCATCAAGTCCTACCACATTGTGCTTAGGCCAGTCAGCAACTTGACTATGTAGGCCTAGAAGTGGTGTTTTTTTTTTAAGCCTTCCATCCAGCTATTGATGCCCCTGCCAGCAGAGCCTAAGGGATCACTGGACCGCGCAAGCCCTCCGACCACAGCAAGGTTGCAACCCCCGGAGGGAAGCCATGAATGACATTTAACGAGATCTTCATCTGTCTGCCGGGTGCCTGTCCAGACGAAGCAGTCATCAACACTAACCTCGACACATCATTCCATCGGTGGGCTCCCCCACCGGGGTCTGCCCTGGGGGACCTGGGTGGGGTGTCTTATTTTTAGTTCTCAGGGTCACCCTCTTGTGCCCCTTGAGGGTGGGACTTTGTTTTAAGTGGGCTTTCTTTTTCTGTTTTTTTGTGTTTTTTCTGCCTACCCATGGTTCTTTCACCTGCATTTCTCTTTCAACATTCTCCTTATTAATCTGCAGTTTTCTGTTTTGTCTATCTTCTGCCTTTACGGATCTTTATCCTATTCTTTTCCTTTTTTCACAAGTCTTCTGTAGCACTTTCTATTTTCTCTGTGGCCTCTTGGTCCACCGTGTTGACCGTGCGGTGCGGCCCGTGTCGGGGGAGAATGGTGTCCTGGTGGTTGAGAGGGACTCGGAGTAGGATCCGCGCCCCTCAACACGCCACTTTGGCCCGGACTTCCCCTAGACGGGGGGCAGCATGGGGCCCAATGCTGTCAACCGGTCGCCTTCACAGTATGAGCATGGCATGGGTCAAACCGTGTGCCACGTTGCTTGTCCTGGAAGCCAGGTGAGTGGCCTCCTGTCCGTTCCCGGCAGTTGGTCATGAGCCTGGTGGATGGGGTGGAGCGCGTGCTACGCGGTGTATACCTGCACTATAACCCTGGTGTTTCCCTTTGCTGGAGGACCGCTTAGGGGCATCGCCCTTGTGGGCACTCGATGGCGGGTGGGGAGTAGGGGAGGTGAAGTTTTTTTTCTTTCATTATGACATCTAAACAACTACCCCCTAACAAAAAGAGAAGAAATGATGATGGACATGGCACGCTTATGGACGAGACTATGAATAGAGATTCAGATTCAGATAATGAGATAAGAGAAGTGGCAAAGAGAAAGGGTATCCAAAACACATGGCCAAGCTTCCTTTTAGTGGAAGCAAAAGATCCGAAAGAATCCATTGCTCGGATTTCTCCGTTCGCTGTTTGCAAGTGGTTCGAGGGAGTTTCGTCCACAGGATTTAAAATGATCAAGACTCCGATCTGGTAGTTACCTTGTTAACTGTGCTACGGAAGCGGCGTCTCGGTTGCTGCTGAAAAGGGATGGTTCTCAACTCATGCAGATCACAGTTAAGGTTTCCATTCACCCCTTTCTCAACTATTCGAAAGGGGTAATCAGATGTGTTGACTTGGCTGGAGTTGCTGAATCAGAATTTCGGACTGAGATGGAAAGTCAGGGTGTTCTGCAGGTCCATAGAGTTAAAATCTCTAAAGGAAGTGACTTAATCGAAACCAACACGCTATTCTTGACTTTTGCTATGCCATCTCCCCCAGAGTTTGTCAAAGTGGGTTATGTCCGAGTGAAAGTTACGCCTTTTGTACCATCTCCTTTGCGGTGTTTCAAGTGCCAACGCTTTGGGCATTCCAGCCGAGCTTGTCGGGGTCAGGAGATCTGTCGTGACTGTGGACAGAAGAAGCATGATGAATCTTGTATAAATGCTGTATACTGTGTCAATTGTAAGGGTGACCATCCAGCAAATTCAAAAAGTTGTCCAGTGTGGAAAAAAGAATGCGAGATTCAGAAAGTAAAGATTGAGAGGAAATGTTCCTTTCTTGAGGCTAGAAGGTTAGTGGAGGCCAGGACTCCTTCGGCTGCGACTTATGCACAGAAGGTGGTTAACGATTCTGCGAACCGGTCATCGGGTGATGATCTGGGAGCAGCTCCATTCACTGCTCTGGAGAAGAAATTGACAGAATTGTTGTCATCGGTTTTGGATCGGCTTACTATACTTGAACAATCAGTTGAGGTTTTGTCTCAGAAATGCAATAGTGTTCCGTCCAGCAGTGTACAACAGGCTTCAGCCCCTGCTGGTGAGGGAAGAAGTGTTTCAGTTGTACAAAGTGCTGTGGATCAGAGGTCAGGGGTGAAGGATCGGAGGAAAGAGATGTCCCCTCACTCACAGGCCAATAACAGCAGTACGAGACAGGCACGCAGTGAGGAGCGTCCTTTTCGGACTCCAGACCCTCCTAGGGGAAAATCTCGAAGTCAGGTATTTGGTGCAGCAGGTTTCAGTCCAGTAAGAGCAAATTCCAAGCATGGCAACAAACAACTTAGAAATTTATCAGGAGCATCGGCTTCTGACCTTGTCTTGAAGAACCGTTTTAGTTCTTTGGTGGACAGTGAAGTTTCTGGAGAAGAGGGCTGATAGATATTCTTTTAACAACCTAACATGGACATACTCCAGTGGAACATAAGGGGAGTTAAAGCAAATTGTCGGGACCTTGAGCTATTATTGACAGAGTATAGATCTTCGGTAATTGCTCTTCAGGAAACCCTTTTAACTGCAAGTAAGAAGCATGAGATTCCTGGTTTCTCCTGCTTACTCAAGCCAGCTTCTGCAGACTTTTCAAGGAGAGGCGTTTCTCTTTATATTCATAATTCGGTACTACATACAGAAATTCCACTTCAGACGGATCTGGAGGCAGTGGCAGCTCGTATCTCGTTAAACAAGGTCGTTACGATATGTTGTTTGTATCTGTCTCCATCTTCTGTGATTTCGAAGAGTCAGTTGGATGGTTTAATTTCTCAGCTCCCTCGCCCATTTCTTTTATTGGGTGACTTGAATGGCCATTCTCCACAGTGGGGAAGTAACTGCACCAATTCTCAAGGGAAAGTTCTTGAGGATTTTATATCGGATCATGATCTGTCTTCTGAATTCAGGCTCACCGACCTTTTGTTCTCCTTCTGGTTCTTTGACTCACTTGGATTTGTCCATTTGCGACCCTTCCTTATTTTTGGACTTAGAGTGGCAGGTTCATTCGGACCTAAGCGGGAGTGATCACTTTCCGATTTTTATTTATTTTACAAAGCAAATGCAGGAGTCCCCTCGGGAAACATGGAAGTTTCGCTCTGCAGATTGGAGTCTTTATCAGCAACAGATTTTAAGTAGACTGCCTATGAATCTGTTGCGGAGTTATGATGATCCTGTTTTGCAGTTCACTAAAGTGATTGTAGAGAGTGCTAAGGAAGCTATTCCCAAGTCCCGTGATAAACCAAATGATGTTAAGACCCCTTGGTATGATAAAGAGTGCAAAACTTTGAAGGGTAAGAGAAAAGGTGCTCAAAGACTTTTTGCTAGGTTTCCTATGGTGGGGAACAAAGTTAAACATCAGGCGTGTAGGGCTAAGTGTCGGTATACTTTTAAAACTAAGAAGAAAGAATCTTGGAAAAAATTTTGTTCAAATCTGTCCTTTAAGGTCAATTCAAGGAAAGTCTGGAAACTAATCCGTAAGATTAAGGGAAAGTCGGTTACATCAGTTATAAAATGTTTGCAAGTAAATGGATCGATTATTACTAATAAAAAGGAGGTTGCTAACTTGTTAGCTGTTACTATCCATCAAAATTCGTCAGCTGATCATTATTGCAAGGAATTCCAGCGTATCAAAAGATCAGCAGAGTCAAAATCTTGTTCCTTCGTGCCAGATAGTTCTGAGGATTACAACTGCGTTTTCAGCATGGATGAGTTAAAGGACGCCATTTTGAAAGCCAACAACTCAGCTCCTGGACCAGATGACATTCATTATCAATTTATTCAACATTTGCCAGCTGAGGGTTTAAAGGTGTTGTTGTCTCTGTTTAATCATGTTTGGTGTTCAGGGTATTTTCCACCTTCTTGGAGAGAGGCGGTTGTTATCCCTATTCCTAAACCAGGGAAAGATCATTCGGACCCTAACAACTATCGTCCTATAGCTCTCACTAGTTGCTTATGTAAAACTATGGAGAGAATGGTATATTCTCGATTGTTATGGCAGTTAGAATGTCTGGGGGCTTTAGATGTTTCCCAGTGTGGATTTCGGAACAACCGCAGTACTACTGATCACCTGGTTCGATATGAGTCTTTTATCAGGAATGCTTTGATTAATGGAGAACATGTAGTTTCTATTCTTTTTGATTTAGAAAAAGCTTATGACACAACATGGAGGCATGGAATTCTCCAGGATTTGAAGGCACTTGATTTCAAAGGTAATTTACCAATGTTTATTGCTAATTTTTTGTCTAACAGGCATTTCAGTGTTAGGCTTCATTCGACCTTTTCGGATCCTTTTGAGCAGGAGATGGGTGTCCCTCAGGGTAGCATCCTTTCTCCACTTCTGTTCAATCTCAAGATTAATAACATCGTCCAGTCAGTAAATTCTGGAATTGATAAGTCATTATTTGTTGATGACTTCTCCATCTCTGCCAAGGGGAAAACTTTGGCTGCAGCTGAGCGTCAACTTCAGTTGTGTGTTAATCGTGTTCAGCAGTGGGTTACTGAAAATGGATTTAAGTTTTCAGCTACTAAGACAGAGTGTGTTCATTTCCATAGGAAAAGATCTCAGGTCTTAGAACCAGCTGTCAGTCTCAATGGTCAAGTAATTAAAGTTTCCAAACAAGAGAAATTTTTGGGGGTTATTTTTGATAATAAGCTTTCTTTTTTGCCTCACATTAAGTACATTAAACAATCTTGCCAGTCAGGTTTGAATGTTTTGAAGGTTATTAGTCACACTGATTGGGGTGCAGACAAGCGAACTTTGTTGCGATTGTATCGGGCTTTGGTGAGACCAAAGCTAGATTATGGGTGTGTGGTATATGGTTCTGCACGAAAATCTTACCTCAAAGCTCTTGATCCAATTCATCATCAAGGACTGCGGATTGCTCTGGGAGCATTTCGCACATCTCCAAAAGAGAGTTTGTATGTTGAATCTGGTGAACCCCCTCTGGAGCTAAGGAGGTTGTGTCTTTCCATGAATTACTATCTGAAACTGAGGGCTAATCCAGAAAACCCTGCCTATGATATTGTCATGAACCCGCCTTTTAGAGCCAAATATGATCTAAAGCCAAATGAGATTCCTCCACTGGGTATTCGTATTTTGCCCCACTTCGGGGCAGCTGGCATTGACCTTGATGCTGTTGATGACGGTCCATTACAGACTGATGTACCTCCCTGGAAAGTCGCCAATCCAGAGATTAATTTATATTTAACTCAATTTCGAAAGGAGGTCACCTCGAGTGCTGCATATAAACAACTTTATCTTGGGCAATGTGAACTTTATCAAGATTTTATCAAGATTTTTACAGATGGTTCTAAAAAAGGTGAGAGGGCTGCAGCTGCCATTGTGTGTGATAACAATTTTCAGAAGCCTACTTTGTTAAGATTGCGGGATTGGTCGTCTGTTTATACTGCTGAACTGAAGGCTTTAAATCTGGCCCTCAGTGCGGTGTCCAGGTCAGATCAGAATGATTTCCTTATTTTATCGGATTCATTGTCGGCATTGTCGGCTCTATCGACAAGAGAAGTTTCACATCCAGTTTTGGCTGATATTCATGATCTTCATACTCGGCTTGTCTCTTCGGGAAAGCATATAGTTTTCTTGTGGGTCCCCAGCCACATGGGAATCTATGGTAACTCAGTGGTGGACAAAGCAGCCAAACCAGCTCTCGGTGCAAGTCTTTCCAGGAGGCCTATGCAGTTTGTTCCTCACTCTGATCTACGTCATAAATCTAGTTTGTATTGTCGTGAACTGTGGCTGAGTGAATGGTGTAATCAAATTCATAATAAATTGTTTAAAATTTGCCCAGATTTAACCAATCCTTTCCCATCGGTGGTATGTAACCGTAAAGAGGAATCGGTTTTGTCACGGTTACATATTGGGCACAGCTATATAACGCACAGTTGGATACTCAGAGGGGAAGACCCCCCATGGTGTGTTGCGTGTGACAGCTTGTTCAGTGTTAATCATTTTTTGACAGAATGTGCTGATTTGATGTGTATCAGAGAGAAGTTCTTTTCCACCAGTGATTTATCAGTTCTTTTTCGTGAGATTTCAGTAGATCTTATTTTTTCTTTTTTGAAAGAGGTAAACTTATTTTATAAAATATAGTGTTTTAATTATGTATACAGGTGTCGTCGGAGTTGAACAGATAATTGTGCTTTTGTCCTCATAAATTTTAAGCGATGTGTTAATACTAGTGTGGGTATTTGTATCTAGAGACTTAGATATGATAGCTGAGGTCCTGATTTGGCTCCTAGTAGTCCGCTGGACGCTATAAACACAAACTAACTAACTAACTAACTCCATCGGTGGGCACCTAACCTTGCTATTCGCCACCCCTTCACGCTCTCTCTCAACAACAACAAAATATCGTCCGTCATTTAAAAGGACTTGACTTGGAATGATGTGTTGAGGTTAGTATTGATGTCTCTGCCCTTGCCAGACTGCAGCAGGCCACTGAACTAACCATCATTCAGTGGATACCTTCACACTGCAACATAGCAGGCAATGAGGAGGCAGACCGACTGGCGAAGGAAGGAGGACAGCAGCCACAAGAGGAACAGGAAATCTCCTATGAAGAGGCCAAGACGATCATCAAGGAGAAGCAGAGGAAAAGATGGCTTCAGCTACATCCAGATTACAACCGGACAGATGCCTACTACCTCCAACCCAGACCAGACCAAGTAAACATTGTGAGGCTGAGGACGGGCCACTCCAGACTACACCATCACATGTTCACAAGGTTCCGCATTGGCGAGTCTGCAGTGTGCCCCTGCGGTACAGCCCCAATGACAGTGGAACACTTCCTACAGGACTGTCCAAAACACCATAACCTGAGAGCAGAGACCTGGCCTGCTGATCAACCGATGAGGGAGAAACTTTACGGATCTCTGGAGGGCCTCCGCCAGACAGCAGCCTTCGTCAGTGTATCGGGGGTTCCTGTCTGAGCGTACGACGACGAAGAAGAAGAATTTAAAAGGACGGCCTTTGTGAGTTTCCGTCCAGCTTATATTTCTATCCGTTAAAAGCTTAGGAGTTTCCGTTTTCGGAATCTTTTACAGGTCTACACTTTATCTAGATCCATGAAAGTCGACGGGAGACACGTAACCAGAACATTTTAGACACTATCGGCCCTTATTCTGCTCGTTAGTAAAAGAGCTATATGTTGATGATGGGAGCTTTTTTTTTTTTTTTTTCTTTTTTTTTTTTGAAAAAGTGCGCGTCTTTGAACCTGTCGGAACCAAGAGAAAATGATATTTGTTTTAATGTGACGCAACATGGTTCTGATTTTTTTTAACTCAACAATACACGATGCGATGGATTTACAGTTTCATCTTACTGTGATTCATACGCCAGTCCACTGGAATATTGATGTAGAGAGCAATCCATTCTGATACAATTTCTAATTTGGCTGCCGATCCCAGCATAATAAAACCGGCCCAGTCGAACCGGCAGCTAAAAAAATGACTAAAAATAAACGGATGAATGAATGAATTAATCAATTAATTAATTGATTGATCAATTGATTGATTGATTAATTAATTAAATAGATTAAAAACAAAGATAAAATGTTCAGTTATCTAACGATCTTTTACCGGCAGTTACCGGTGAACGCGATCACCGGAATAAAAAAAAAAAAAGGGGGGGGGGGGGGGGGAAGTCGAGAATGCAACGTACAAGGAAGTCCTGCTATGCCTGTCGACCGCCACATGTTTGGTGGATGTCAGCAAGAACGACCAGATTTAATTAAAGCACAGTAATCCAATCGACAGAACACTATTGCCTCTGTCCCAGCAGCAGTCGTGAAGAAACTCCTAAAGGACACAACTGTAAGGCACGACACAACAGACCTGCCCGGCAAATGACACTAATAATGATTTAAAAAAAAAAAAAAAAAAAAAAAACAAGATGCACAGCATATAAACGTACTCCCAGTTTATCTTGAATACGCATGAGATATTCCATAAAGAGGAAAAACCGTCTTGGGCTGGTGTAACCGTTAGTAATGGCTATTCTGGTAAACATCGGCCATCATCTGTGACCTATAATCAACATACATAAAGAAGAACCGTTATGGGCCATTAAAGCCGTTAGTAACGGCTATAACGGTAAGCTAAAACATCAGGCATCATCCGTTACCCATAATGAACATACCTACAAATTTTCAGAAAGATCAGCCGAGTACTTTCTGAAATATTCTATGAAGAAGAAAAACCACACACACACACACACACACACACACACACACACACACACACACACACACACACACAGCGCATTTCTTCGTTCCCATTCTAAAGTACTCTCTGTTCTATAAGAACTGGGAGTACAAAAAAAAAAAAAAAAAAAAAAAAAGCGTTAGGTACCTTGCTGTCGGTCGAGAAGAAATCAGTTGAACCAACTGTTGTTGTTGTTGACTGATCACGTTTTGAGGTCACCGAAACAGAGATGCGAAGAAGCGCAGGGGTGCATGGCAAGTGTCATACCAACGTCACTCCTTTTCTGTCTGACGCTCGCGTTTCGCCCACCGCGTGAAGTGACACTGTGCATCATCGGCGTGCATCCGTTCTGTGTCTCTGTCTGTCTATCTGATTGTCTGTCTCTGTCTGTCTGTCTGTCTGTCTCTCTCTCTCTCTCTCTGTTTGAGCGAGGGAGAGAGAGAGAAAGAGAGCGAGAGTGAGAGACAGAGAGAGAGAGGGGGTGTGTGCGTGCGTGCGTGCGTGCGTGCGTGTGTGCGTGTGTGTGTGTGTGTGTGTGTGTGTGTAAATGAAGTTTGAGTACGCATGTGGTGTGACTTGTGTATACAATGTGTTTGAGAATGTGTGTGTGTGTGTGTTCTGTCTGTATGTCTGTCTATCTTTATGTGTGTCTGTGTGTCGGTCTGTTTGTCTGTCTCAGTGTCTACGTGAAAAAGGAATGTAGGTGCACATGCGAACCCTCTTGTATGTGCTTATGCACGTGTGTGTGAGTGTGTGTGTGTGTGTGTGTGTGTGTGTGTGTGTGTTTTGTCTGTCTGTCTGTCTGTCTGTCTGTCTGTCTGTCTGTATTTATGTGTGTGAATGTGTGCGTGTGTGTGTGAATGTGTGTGAGCGCGCGTGCATGCGTGCTTGTGTATATATGTGTATTTGCGCGCACTCATGTACTTGTGTACTTTTGTGTGAGTGTGTGCGTGCGTGAATACGTGCGTGTATGTGTGTGCATATGTGAGTATTTGTGCGCACTCATGTACTTGTGAATGTGTGTGTGTGTGTGTGTGAGAGAGAGAGAGAGAGAGAGAGAGAGAGAGAGAGAGAGAGAGAGAGGAACAATGAACAAAATTTTAATCTATAGGCCACCAGCCCTTAGAAAGGGGTCATGTAACATGAGCAAATATGCACATACATACACACACAAATATATGGTCATGACTAGATAGAGGTACGTTTTAACGATCCAAGTAATTATAGTAATTATAGGCTACGCATGGAAGAGTAAAATATAGCATCGGTTATGATAGATTAAAGACATATGAACAGATTCCATTTCAGAAAACATTACAGGTCTGGACCATCTTCAATGTAAACTTGTCTTTGGCGAAGAGCGTAAAACAGATATATCGCAAGTTTCCGAACGTATTCAATTGAATCATATTTCAGGATTTCTGCATACTGACTATACTGTTTGATAATGTCACCCAAATATTTACTTCTGATTTCTTCATATATAGGGCAAGTGAAAATCAAATGATTTTCATCTTCTATGGCATCGCGTATAATGCATAAGCCAGTCGAATTTTCGCTGAATGTTCTTCTGAACGATGAACGACACCAATCCGTAGCTTTACCAGACAATCTCGAAAACATCTATAATCTAAAAATTCAAAGTATCTTTCCGTTTCAAAAGTGGTTTTAAACAAGTGATACGTCATGTAAGTATCTTTATTCAAAATCGAGCTGTTCCAGTCTTGCATGTAATTATCTACCAGCCTTGTTTAAACATTGAAATGAAAGAAATTTCATGGCCCACTCCTTGGTTTAACCATGCGTAGCCGAATCCCAGATTAAACAATGTATTTTTTATCATTGATGCCCAGCATACTTTACCCTTTTCGTCCATATTAACGATCATTAAATACGCTTGACGAGGTATTCTTGATAAATCCATCTTTAAGAGCTTTAGCCAATACTTGACACATCTAACAGCATTATTGATGTACAATGGATGCCTGCCAGTTTCACCGTACACAAATTTATTGGGTACTTTTAAAGGAACCCTAAGAAAACGTTTGCAGGCTAAAGTATGGACCTTTTCAATGCGATTTAGCCTATGTAGTCCCCACATTTGAGATGCATACATCAATAGAGGCTGAACCTGAGCATCAAAAATCTTGAAAAAAAAAAAAAATCTTCGAGATGTCATTCAATTTAAAGATACATTTGATGCATTCGATACATGCCCTCCTGCCCTTCACTGCAAGAGCCTCAACTCCCCTGTCCAGACTCATTTTTGTTGTAAAAACAAATCCCAAGTAATTGTATTCATTGACTACCTCCAATTTAGTGTCTCCCGAGTTCCACTTTTTGTATCTACCCCAAAAAAACACCCTTTCGGAAAACCATCACTTTAGTTTTGTCTTCATTTATATTTAGAAACAAACTTTTGCAAGCATCGTTAAGGATATCAATCTGATTCTGAAGACCCCTGGCAGTGTTGGACAAGAGGACAATATCATCAGCGAAAAGAAGAAGAAACAGTTCAACAATCCCAGGTAGCAACTGAATCCCATGCACACCATTCTCATTCAGGGATGCTGCAATTTCGTTTATAAATATAGAAAAGAGAATTGGGCTTAATATGCAACCTTGCCTTAGACCCACTGGACAATCAAAAAGATCTGTTAGTTTGTCTTCAACCCTTACACAAGATACCACAGAATTGTATAGGCCATGACAGCGTTCTTGAACTTCCCATGAACACTTTGTTTTAATAGAATATCAAATAGGGGCTCGCGTTGAACGGAGTCAAAGGCCTTCTTCAGAGCTACAGAACAGGCATAAAGCTTCCCTCCTCTTTTTGAAAAAACATTTTTCTATAATTGCATTTAATGTAAATATATGATCAAATGTTGAATATCTTTTCCTGAATCCGGCCTGTGACTCCGTCAACTTATTATGATTTTCAATCCATTTTACTAGTCTTTCATTTAGTATAGTGGTGTAATATTTGCTTATTAAACTCAATAAGGAAATTCCTCTGTAACCGTCAGTCAAGGTCTGGTCACCTTTTTAAAAACAGGAACTATAATTGCTTTCGTCCATTCTACAGGGTAGATCCCTTCGTCAAAAATAGTATTAAACATTCTTGTCATGAAAACAATCGCAGAGTTTCCAGATAGTTTCAACATTTCAGGCACAATTCCATCGCTGCCACATGCTTTACCATTTTTCAGTTTGCGAACTGCTTCAGGTACTTCATTTTCCTGAATAGGTCTATCAAGATCATCGCAAATCGCAATTAAATCATCTCCAGACTGAACAACATCAGGATGTCTCTCAATCATTTTGCCATTGAATAAATGCCGAAAATGATCAAACCATTGATCTTCGGTTATATCAGGGCAGACATTAGTTTTCTTCTTGCCAGATAACTGTTTTACATCCTTCCAGAATGATCTGCAGTCCTTGCCATAAGAAGAAAGCTGTTTAGCCTTGTCACGTTTAAAACAGGATCTTTTCTTCTTGATTAAAGTTTTGTATTGTCTCCTGTCGTCAACATATACTATTCGGTGTTCCGTTTGTTTAGTTCGTCTGAACACTGTTAATGACTGACAAGCTTTAATCTTCAATTTGGTGCATTCGTTGTCAAACCAAGAGGCGTCTCTGGTTTTTACTCCTTTATAGATACTTTTTTTCATGCATTCACTTGAACGCACTAGAGCATCTGTGAACAAACGGAGTGCACTGTTCACGTCAAAATCGATTAGATAGAATGCTCTTGAAAGTATGTCTTGAATTTCATCAGACAAGATACAATCGATAAACCGATGTTCTAAGGTTTGATTCCAAACACATTTCGTTATCCACTTGTTACCATGTGAACTTCCCTTTTCATCTAACTTATCATCGTCATGTTCAGCTGGGTTCAGGGTAATACATACAGATAAATGTGGTGAATCAATCCAAGACAGAACACACAGATCACCAATACGACGTTCTAAGCATAGCTCTTTTGATATAACAAAATAGTCTATCAAACTGCCACCAGTGCTTGTAACATAAGTAAACGAGTCATCAAATCCAAATGTACAAAGACCTTTAGCAATTACACAAGCGAACATTCCACACACTGTCAGTAAATCTTTCCCAAAGTTGCTAATTACTTTGTCGTTGGATTTACGTATGAAGGTAAAGCGATCATCTTGATCAGACTTATCAAAGGGAGAGAACTCGTCACACAACACAGCATTCTCACAGCCTGTCCTGGCATTCAAATCGCCACAAATTATAGTCAAGATTTCACCGAATCTTTCATGCAGATCAATCAAATATTGTTCCAGGATTTCTAAACCAAACCCTTGATGTGATTGTCCCCAGTACCTACTATCATATGGATGAATATAAACACAAATTAAAAATACGTTTTTACTGTTCCAACTAATTCTTTACTTATCTCTAGGACGACCATGTGCTGATAATCCATGTCAGTTTTCCTCACGAATTTTGTTAACTGTTTCCGAACAAAAACGATGACTCCTCCAGAGTATCTACCTTGTTGTGACAGTTTTATGGCTTTGGAAACGAATACATTATATTGGCTGAACGCTGTGTAATTTAAACTATCTGAATAAACAAAAGCTTCATTAAGTGAAAAAAATACCAAATGTAATCAAATTATTAACAACCTCACTTACATCCAGCTTTTGCGGCCAACCTTCACAGTTCCATGTGCAGATTTTTATTCTTGTCGAGCTTCGGCCACACCGTTATTTGTTCGTTTTCTCTTTACCACCCCTCCCACCATTCCCACTATTCCCAATTCTGCCACCATCCCCCTTTCTCATCCCCACACCTCTTTTCCCATTTTGTCCCTTCCCCAACACTCGTGTTTCTTTTTCATTGCTTTCGTTGCTCCGTTTCATCCAATTTTTTTGTGTGTGTTCGTTTGCCTGTCATCTCTGTCAGTACACCTGTTCCTGGACACCGAGCGCACGCGTTGACGCGTGTTCACGGGACTTCTAGCGTGGCAAGGAGTTGACACGGGACAGCTGGCCGATGTACGTGAATCGCGTGCATCTTCCTGTGACAGGTTGGGTGGCACATCAGAGCATCTACTGCTACCGTTGACACACCTGTCTCTTGACTGTATCATTTTCAGGTACTCCGACACTGACAGAAGGTGTAGGGGTGGAGGTTAGAAGTCGTTCTGGTGTCCGGGCATTGTAGAGGCAGGGCACTGTTCTTGTCGTCGTGGTAACGGGTTGTAGTCCCTGTCCAAGTCGTTCTGCGGCTCGGTCTCTTGGCTGACTGCTTCCTGTTCCCTCGTGACGTTCTCTGTGACGTCAACGTCGTACATTTCTTTCGTTTCATCATCGTTTCCATCACGTATTCTAATCAGTTCCTCTGTCACAATGTCCCATGTGTATACCCTCTCCTGTGTGATCAGCTTATCAAACCTCATTTTTGTTTTCTGGCCCATTTTGAACAACTGATTTGCTTTGTCTTTCAGGCCTTTCCTCTTTAGGCACAATTGCTGAGAAATCTTCTCTCACAAATACATTGCTGTACTGCTTAGAAGTCTTCAGTGTCTTGGCATTCTGCAGAATCATGATCTTCTGCTTGTAAGAGAGGAGTTTGACGATGATGGTGTCACCTCTTCTTGCCCTGTGAGCACGTTCAATGTAGATGTCTTCCTTGATTCCCATGCCCTCTCTCATGACAGCCTTCACCTCCCGTTCACAGTCCTCCAACTTTTCGTTCCTGCCTTGCTCTCTCTTGATACCGAAGAACAAGACATTATTCCTTCTGCTGTGGTTTTCTAAAGAGTCACATTTTGCTTGCAGTACTCTAACTTCGTCACGAAGATCGTCATTTACTTGCTGGAGGTCGACACACTGAGAATATGATATGTTCACTTCCTCCTTCATCAGTCTCTGGTTATGCTCTACTCTCCCCAGTTGTGCCGTCAGTTCCTCCTTCATCTGTTGAATGGTATTCTCCAGCCTCCCAGTCTGCTCATCTTGTCCCGACATCATTGTTTCGTTCTGTTTGATCTGCTGATCTTGCAGATTTCTGGCGACCTGGGTCATGGCTTCTCCAGTGCTGTCTGTAATGCATTGCTGCACACTGCCCAGAGTCATGGCTTCTCCAATGCTGTCTGTAATGCATTGCTGCACACTGCCCAGGATACTGTTCTTAACCTCGGACGTCCAGGGTGACTGCTCACAGCTGCCCGTATCACCAGAACTCGCTGTGTATTCAGTTTTCTTTGCAGGTGAGAGTGGCCCCGGATTTGCTTCAACATCACCACAGGATAACAAGTAGCACAACATTAAAACAATGGCGATCACTGTCAGTAGGCCAAGGCGACAATGATTATGATCATCCACGTCAGCAAACTTGAAACACATCTTCTTGGTACTGAACAACACACAGTGAACTGGTATACAAATGTAATGTCTTGCCATTGTGCCACATCCTCGCTGTAGCAACATTACACCAACTGGTATAACAGCAGCGGTTTTCCGCATTAAAATGTCGATTTGAGTAAAAAAAAGAACTCGCCTGTGATATGCCGGTGTAATAAGTAACAACCTGGCATGGTGACTGACTTCGGTACTTGGTTGGGGACTGTAGAAATTCATTTAAACGAACTTCCTTTGGACACAAAAAGAAAACACGTCGCCATTTTGAATAGCCTCGATCTCAACCAGAGAGAGAGAGAGAGAGAGAAAGCTTGCAAGATGTGCACAATAGTGGAGTGGCGATGAGGCGGTAAGAACGTCTCCGAGTGTGAGTGAATACAGCTGTGAAGGTGAATAACAATCATAATCATATATCATCGGTTCGGGTCTGTACGAGTATTTCTATCTGTCTGTGCGTGCGTATGTGGAGAGCGGTGGGGTGCGGACGGTAAACTGTGAGTGCCTGTGTGTCTTTACATAATAACAACAACAACAAAATATGAGACAAGCGCACTCAAATACATTTAAAAAAAAAAAAAAAAAAAAAAAACACACACACAGATGGTGTCGTGCAACAGATTGTTTCGCCGAGACAATATTTTAATGTTGTTTCCCACAAAGTACATGTTAGAGCGTTTGTAATTAGACTGTTTCTCACATTATCAAATACGGTAAGCTTACAGTCATCCACACGGTGAAATTCGCGTTCTACCGCTCCATTGATTTTCTCTGATCTCTCTTCTTTCGGAGTGTGTGTCAACTTTCCTAAGATTGAAATCATGTTCACCCACTCAATGTTTAGACAATACTCGCTGGTGATTAAGACTCATTTAACAACCAAGTACTGCGCAAAGCACTAACAAATGTTTTTCATTTGGTTACGAAAGCAAAATCTACGTGTGTGTGTGTGTGTGTGTGTGTGTGTGGTGTGTGTGTGTGTGGCGCGCGCGCGCGCGTGTGCGTGCGTGCGTGCGTGTACCTGTGTGTGTGCGTGCGTGTGTGCGTGCGTGTGCGTGCGTGTGTGCGTGCGTGTGCGTGCGTGCGTGTGTGTGTGTGTGTGTGTGTGTGTGTGTGTGTGTGTGTGTGTGTGTGTGTGTGTGTAATCCATGCACTGAAGCCCAAAGGGAATTATATTCTAAAAGAGGACATAGGCAAACGCAATGAAATTCCCACCCATGCAAACTGTCCGTGCAGCCAACAGCGATCTTCGATCACACGCGAGGCCGCCCGTCTTGGTCATTGTGATGAAAATTAAATGCCATGTGTGTCTCAGTGCGCTGTTCCCCCGTCACGCTGAACACAGATCTCGCAGTAAGGGGCAATACCACATGCAGGCTGTGCCAGACTTTCACGATCAAACGTGCCCGCTGACACTGTGAGCAGTACCCTTAGTCGCGCACCAGCTGAAGGTGAAACTGACTGCTTGTCACATGACGTGTGGTCAAACTACGGCGGCCAAACCTCTGTTATCTCTGGGTTTATCTTTGTTGTTGTTGTTGTTGTTGTTGTTATTGTCCCATCTTCTGTGCCATCTCAGTGGCATTGCACCCACGCCACTCATCTCGAGCCACCTTCCACAGCCCCAGCCCAGCCCAACCCGCCGCAGCCCCGGCACTGGCAATCCACACACACAGGAAGCAGTCACTGTCAAGTCGTCAAGAGACAACCCACCGGAGAAGACACTGCAACTGCTGCCGAGTCACTTCGGTGGCGTTTAGTGGCGCCTGTTCTGATCCAACATACGCAGGACACCACATACTAAGCCCCCTACTGACGACAATGATTGCTCAGTCGCGGAGCCGACATGAGTGAGCTCTCCCTCCGGAGGGCACCACCACGTCCGTTCAACGACAGCCCCATGAACTTGCCAATACTGGTGACCCGACAGAATCAAACCAAGGCCACAGACGTGGAGAGGACATCAAAACCGAGGTCACCATGAGAGCAGGACATGAAGAGCCACAGAATTTGAGACATTTTTTTTAATGCTGATCGATGAGAATGAGGATGATGAAGATGATGCTACGGATTTCCATTCCGGTCTGAGACTGCATGACAGGGCTGTACTCTATGCTTCCTTTCACAATATATCCCGGCGTCAACCAGGTCCGAGAGATACAGTCACTGCAGTGCTGGTCGGGAAATTTGAGCAAACTCTCAGAGACGCATCCATTAAGTGCATAAAACTCGACTGTGTGGTCCCAGTCTTCCCAGCAAACCCAGCTCTTGGTAGGAGCCAGTCGGGGCAGAAAAATCCCACGCGACTCTGATGGGAATCGAACCCACGACCTCCCAGCCGATAGTCCGCCGACGCTAACCGCTTCGCCAAGGCGGCTGTATTGGTTTTATCTTCTAATTTCTCAGATGGTTTCTCTGACCATCAAATTCAACATCATCCAGAATCAGACTCAGGCTCCAAAGAGCCAGAACCCATGAAGACATCGGTACAAAATATCGACTGCTGTAATGAACAGTGAAATAACGAATTTCCGTCGCTGGTTTTTTTCTTTTCTTTTTTTTTTTTTCATCGTTTTTTTCTTTTTAATGTTATTATGCCATATACTTGCTACGTGTACAAGACGCGAACATGAAGTCGTTTGGGAGATCAGCCAGACGCAGCAAATTTGCTCAGGGGTCGGTAAACTTGCAAAACAACAGAGCTCGCTCGACCACCACGATAGGTCAGCAGACCATTAACCTACCTTGAAGGAAAATGTAGAAAGAGAAGGGGTTAGTTACCGCCAACGACACAGTCAAACAAAAGACAGGACAAAACACAATGCGTTTCGACCACTTGGGTCTTCTTCAGGGCAAAACCAACTAACATTTAGGACAGTGAAAACGAAGAACGAGAAACCCACTTATCTTCTCATATTCGGCGCAAAATCAACATGGCAAATGTGGGTTAATGAAGATGAGAAGTGGCTTACAGTG
>CM065734.1:58625196-58637696 GCA_033310375.1 Conus canariensis
TGGGGGGGTGCTTTGTTTCGTTTTGTTTTGATTTTAATTAAGCATATAGTTTCGTGTTTACATTCCTTCACTGCTTTCAATTGATTCTTTATAATTATGCCAATCAGTGTTAAACTTTATCATGTTAAAGTTAACATAAGCGATGTACTTTTCTATTTCAAATCTGTCTTCTAATAATTTAACGAACACATTAACTTGAGGAAATTCATTTTCTAATTTACATTTCTAAACACAGAATTTAGCAAACAGCAGGATAAAGTTTTTAACACTCTGTCAGATTTAAAATCTGTGTCGTGTCAAAACAGTACTATTTTTTATGTTTAAAAAGATAGAGGTTATATGTACACATCTGTCTTTAATTACTTATTTAAATTGTTCCCAAAATACTTTCGCGTGTATTCATTTCCAGAACATATGTTCTATGCTAACTTTTTCTTGCTGACAAAATGTACATTTGTTATCAGATCTGACACCCATGCACATCAACATTACATTTGTTAGTAGGATTCTATGTGTTAATCTCATCTGAAACCACATCAGCTTTGTTTCATGAATCTCTTGTATTAGTTTAAAAGTGTGTGTGTGTTTTTGTTGTTGTTTTTTTTTGTTGTTTGTTTGTTTGTTTTTTGTTTTGTTTTGTTTTTTGCCAGTTGATTTCTGATTTCAATTCATAGTTTCATTTAAGGCAGCATTTTGATTTTGAAGCGTCCTCTATAAGGATATCATAATGTATTCGTGCTCCCTATTTCACCGAATTTAAAATTTGTACAGTTTTGGAATCTTTAGATTTTTCGTTATTTTCCACACGAATGTTCAATGTGTTTTTCAAAGATATTACTGTTTTATAAGTGCTGCATAACTTAGAAAATTAGTCCGTATGTTGTGTTTCTCGATAAATTCAGCATAGGTCAAGTGACTGCCATCTTCTTTGCACAGACTTCCAACATAACATGCATTTTCATTAATCCAGTCGTTCTTATATAATAATATGCTACTTGTATTTATCTGTAATTAAAAAATAATGGCTGTGCTAGAGTTTCAGACGAGTTAGTGGGTTTAACTTTATTTAAAAACAATATCTTAGAAGTTTAAAACGTGTCCTTCCAAAGCAGTTTTTTTTTTCGTCCCGAGTGTACAGGCAATTCGGTCCGAGTTTATGTAGTTTTTGTACATTCGGGTATAAAAAAAAGTTACAATCCTTTTCCATTTATGATTTGTTGTTCTTAGTTTCTTTATACATCGTAACTTCAAGGCTTGCATGAAACACTTCGAATCTGGAAATCCAATGCCTCCCTTACCTATTCTTTTCCATGCAATATTTCTACTAATTCTGTCTTGTTTATTATTCCATACTTACTTTAGACATAGAAGACGCAATGCCTCCAAGAATTCGTCCGGTGGATTCGGTAGAAGTGTCCATAAATACACAGACAGTATCAAAGATTTCAAAATTGCTGTTCTTCCTAGTGGCGTTAGAATCCTTTTAACCCAAAATTTGTATAACTGTTTTATTTATGAGAACTTTTCAGTAAAATTCATATCCGTGCAATCTGTGAGCTCTGCTGTTAGCCATATTCCTAATATCTTACATTTCGGAGGATTCCATTCCATCCTAAGACGTAGCATATACTTCTTTGTTGACTTTCTCTCACGTCCTAGCCAAATAGCAGATGTCTTTTCACAATTCATATTCAGACCTGATATCCTTCCAAATTTATCTAAGATCTTTATAGTTTCTTCAAAAGATAATTGATCTCCGTTTTGAAAAGATTGTGTGTCGTCAGCAAATTGTGCAATTGTGTATTCAATATGATCTATAACTATTCCCTTGATATTTTTGCTTTGTCGGATCATGTTTGCTAAAATTTCAACACATAAAACAAATAAATGTGGCGAAATAGAATCACCATGTCTACAACCCCTACTGATTTTAAACCAGTTTGATGTTTGTTGATTTATTTATGATTACAGTGGCTTTAGTATTTCTGTATAACGTTTCTATCCAGTTACGTTTATCATCTCCAAAGCTTTAAGTACTTTAAACATAAAATTTCAGTCAATGGTATCAAAAGCTTTTTCGAAGTCAACACATAACAGTTACCCTGGCAGATTTTCTTTATTTAAATGGTATATTAAATCATATATAGTCTAATATTGTCCCCAATATATCTTCCACGGATAAATCTTGTTTGATCTTCACTTATAAGACTTGGAAGAACTGATTTTATTCAGGTTGTTATGCATGCTGACCCAATTTTATATACCATATTCAATAACGTGATAGATCGCCAGTTTCTGATGTATTCCTTAGATTTATCAGGTTTGGGAATACTTTATTATAATTCCTTCTTTCTGAGTCACGGATAATTCTTTTCTATCTAATCCTTCATTAAGTGACCTGACTATAAACACCTCAATTTGTTTCCAGAGGAATTTTTTTTTTTTTAATCAGGTGAATCCTCACTTCCTGGACTTTTCTTATCTTTTTTATATTTTAAGAGCTATGGCTGCTTCTTCTAATGTTATTTTCCCTTCCAGAGTGACTGAAACTTCGTGATCAAGTTTGGGAAGCTTTTCTACAAGCTCGTCGATGTTCCATTCTTCTACTTGGCCTCATTCATGTAACCGACAGTAGAAGTTATTCACTTCACCTATATTGTCTTCAGTATTTGTTAAAGCATTTCCTTGCCTTCTATCAATTTAATCATTTGTTTACCACAAAAGTAATCTGTGATCTTTTCACCTTGAGAAATCCACCTAGCTCCAGATCTTATCAAAACGCCTTCCATTATCTTCTCTCTTATGGCTTGTAATTTTTCATTCTTCGATTTAAGTTCTTTTATATCGTCCGACGATTGTTCTTCTCTCTCTCTCTCTCTCTCTCTCTCTCTCTCTCTCTCTCTCTCTCTTCTCTCTCTCTCTCTCTCTCTTCTCTAATGTATGGATTTCTTTTATGCGTGTTTTTTCTTCTTATTGTGTTTGTCCTTTTTTTTCATGGAATATGTTATAGTTTGGGATCGAACTTTCATCAATAAAACGTCAAGAAACAGTTGTTGTAATATTATAAATTCTAGTTGCTTCAGCTGTGCTTGGTCAAACTCTAGAATAATCGTCATAAGGCACTGCATACTCTTTTATTGTTTCATTAATGACATTACTAATTTCAATGACATATTTAGAGTCTTTTAGTAATGACCAATTAAATTTCCAAAAATTGCTACCTTTATCTTCAGTGGGGTTCTTAAATTTCAGTACTACCATTGTGTGATCTGGTATTCAGCGGGTTGAAAAACATCTGGAAGTCAACTGTCCTGCAAATCAAAACCAAGTTGAAGATCTACAGGTCCAACGTACGCTCAGTACTCCTATATGCCTCAGAGACATGGAGAACCAACAAGAAGATTGAGAGTAGGCTCAGAGCTTCGAAGGAAGGTATCTTCGCCGAATCCTGAAACTTCACTGGCAGCAGCGTGTCACCAACAGGGAAGTGTCAAGGCGCACCAGCATAAACAACATTGTGGCCGAGGTGAAGCAGCGGCGGTGGAGATGGCTCCCTCATACTGCGCTGAGATGGGCACTACCGGGGAAGAGGAAGCGAGGCAGACCACTCGGCACCTGGGGGAGGACAGTGGAGGAAGAGATGAGAGAGGCAGGCAAGACTTGGAATAAACTGAGATGGCTTGCCCAGGACAGAGAGGGCTGGAGGGAGTTTGTTGGCGCCTTATGTCTCGGGTTGCGGGATGAAGAGGATTAAGTAAGGTAGAAAGAAACTCGTGGAGAGCGTGGCAGCAGCGAGTCCTCAGAAGAGAAGCCCCCTTCAAGCAAGTGTTTCGGCCCTTATCTCCTGACACTCTAGGGGGGTTGGGCCACACCCGGTTCATGACTCCGGATGTCCCTCTGCTGCCCCTTTTTTTTTTTCCCATCTTGGGACGAGCCATGGCTGGGATTCGAACCCATGACCCTCTGGACATGCTCATTTTCCACTTAATGACTCGCGCTTTAACCACTGAGCCACAGGGACACCTGATATTTGTAGGGAAATTAAGCCTTATGAAGTTCACTTTTGTTCCTCCTTGACCAGATCCAGCTTGAACACCTCTCTGCCGCTTCTGCCATTGCTTTCAGGGCTCTGGTTTTTTCCTTCCCTGCAACTGAGAGCTGTTTCATGAGGCTGTATGCAGACGTTCCTACAAACCCCCTAGCTCCAATTTCTGCAGTGAGGACTTTGACCTGATAGCCTTCTCTCCTCAGGCTGTTTGCCAGATCAGCATACTTTTCAGTCTTGTAGATTTGAGCTGCCTCCATTCTGTTCTCATATGGCACCGTGAGCTCGATCATGATCAGCTGCTTGGTTGACTTAGAGTGGACTACTATGTCTGGTCTCATGCCACTCTTGCTGATGATCTCTGGGTGACTCTTCCATTCTGGGAGGTCTGCAGTGCACTCCCAGTCATCTGCCCCATCCAGCAGACTCTGCCTGCATGTTTCGAGTGGCACTGTTGTTCTTGGCCATGATTTGCTGCCTCCTGCCGTGAAGAATGTTGCGGGTGCTTTTGGAGTCCTGATTTTCCCTTTTGTGGTGTTGGTACTAGCCCAGACTACTTGTACAATTTCTTTGAGCACTTGGTTGTGCCTCCATGTGTACCTTCCTTGAGCCAGGGCTACTTTACATGAGCTTAGGACATGCTCCACTGTTTGTTTTTCATGGCAGAGGGGGCATGCAGGATCGTCTGTTTTCCCCCACTTCACCAGGTTTGCATTTGAGGGCAGAAGGTCATAATGCAGATCTGAGAATGAAGCTGATCCTGAGAGGGGCCATGTGCCAAATGTCATTCCAAGTGAGACTTCTTTGGAGTGCATTCTCCCACGTTGTCCATTGCCCTTGCTGGCTCTGCTGGACTGCTTTTTGGAGTCTTTTTTGGTCTTCTTCTTTTCTCATCTCCTGAATCATCATGTCTCTTTTGGCTTTTCCTTTGGCCTTTGACCACCATTCAGTTTTGGTCACCCCCAGTCCCTGTCTGTTGGTCTGTGTGTGTCCTGTTATTTCTCTGATCTTGAGACTTTCTTTTGCAGAATCCATCGCCTCTTGAACTTTCCATTTTCTGCCTGTCTTCAGCTGGGGCTTAATTGCTTCTACCACCTTGTCTCCTGAGTCCTCCAGCATGCTTTGAAGTCTGATCTTCCCTGCTTTGTATTCCTCCAGGATGGATTTCAGGGGTAGTTTCAGCTTTGCTTGGCGACAGTACAGCGCTATGTCAGTCAGACAGGGTGGGACACCAAGCCATTTCCTTGTGAACTTGTTGATTTTGGCTTCCATTGCCTCCACTATGCTGGTGCAGATGTCGTATATCATCAGAGGCCATAGCAGCTTTGGTATCAGCATGAACTGCAGACACCAGACCTTGTATTTGCCGGGGAGCCCACACTGGTCAATGGTCTCCAAGCCTTCCTCCGCCATCTGCTTGGTTTCTTTTGCTCTTTGTGTGTCTTTCAGCGTATCATCATACCATCTTCCAAGGCTCTTGACTGGTTCTTCTGTAACTGTTGGAATGGCCTGGTTGGCAACACTGAAGACCACAGATCCGGCCACTTTTCCTTTCCTCAGTGAGAGACTCCGTGATTTCTTTGGCTTGAACTTCATTCTGGATGAGGCAACTATGTCGTCCAGCCTCTCCAGCACATGACGTGTCTCGTCTTCTCTGGATGAAATCACTGTAGTGTCATCCATGAAGGCCTTGAGAGGAGGCATCTTGTATCCATCGCCAAGGTCTGTTTGTCTCGCGTTGTTTGTTGCTGCTTTCAAGATGAGTTCCATTGCCAGCACGAACAGTATTGGGGAAATTGCACAGCCCATTGCAATACCCACTTCCAAGTTGATCCAGTCTGTTGTGTACTCCTTGGTAGAGAACCGCATTGAGAAGCCATTGAAGTACTTCTTGAGCATGTCGCGGATGTTCTTTGGCACATGGTACATCTCAAGAGCCAACTGTATCATCTCATGGGGCACAGATCCATATGCGTTTGCCAGATCAAGCCACACTACGTCCAGGTCTCTCTTTTCTGTTTTTGCTTTTTGGATTGCGTCCCAGATCATTGTGGCGTGTTCTACACAGCCCGCCACGCCTGGGATGCCACCTTTCTGGACTGACACATCCAAGTACTTGTTTTCCATCAGGTACTTGGTCAGCCTTGCTGCCATGACAGAGAAGAAGATTTTCCCTTCGACGTTCAGTAGTGATATTGGCCTGAACTGGCTAATGTCACTTGAGTTTTGCTCTTTGGGGATGTACACACCATCTGCCGTCATCCACTGGCCGCTGATCTTCTGGTTTCTCCAAGCCGATCGCAGCAGCCTGTGGAGCCACTCCAGCACCTTGGGACATTTCTTGTAAAGCTGGTAAGGTATTCCGTTTGGCCCTGGTGATGATTTGGCTCTGGCTTTGTCGACCACCTTCTTGATTTCCGCCAACGTTGGAGGCTTGCCATTGAACTGTTCCTCAGGGTTGGTTGGCCACACCAGACCTTGAATGTCGAGTGGTGCTTTGCTCTGTGGGTCAGAGTATGTTTTCCTCAGATGCTGCTCAAGAACTCCTTTGTCCACACTTAGGGTCCCAGATTTTGGCTGCTCAAACAGTGTTCTGGCAAACTGGAAGGGGTCTCTGAAGAAGCGCTCTTGTGTCTTCTTCTTTTTGCTCTTCCTCTTCCTCGCAGATTCCGCTTTGCTGAGGGCACTGTGTTTTTCTTTCAGGTCTTTCCACAGTTTTTCCAAGCCTTGTTTTTCAGCTGGCAGTGCGGTCTTCATTTGCATCTTGAGGTTTTTCTTTTGGACCCTGATCTTGTCCATCTTTTCTTGGCGTCTGGATTTCTTTGGAGGTGTTTTCTCTTTGGTAGTTTTGCTCCATAGGCGTCTCTACATGTGGCATACACAATGTCCCCATATGTGGCTAGTTTGTGTTCCAGGGTGCTTTTCCCTATCAGTGCATCGAGTCTTTGGACGATTTTTGCATCCAGTTTCTCCCAATCTTCAGTTTCGTTTGCTCGTGGCAGGTTGAGTTTCAGGCGCCTGGCATCGAGGGCCTGTGCAAATTCCTCATCCGAACCAACAGCGTGGATGTCCTTGGCACTGTGGTTTAAATCCTGGCCTTGGTCTTCCGACGTCTTATCTGCTGATGCAGTGCGCTGCTGCTCATTCAGATGAGTCTTCACACATCCCATCTTTGTTCTGTGGATCTTCATGCCACGGGTGGTAGCGAAACGCTTTCCACAGACACATGGATATTCCATTTGGTCCATGTTCATAGTCCGTTTGGGATTTGCAGTCATGATTGGTTGAGCACCGATGGATTCATCATTCTCTCCCCCTTTCGGTGAATCCTGGGAGCATCTTTTCCTTTTATTTTTAGTAGCCACATGTTTAAGGCAAAGTGGGGAGCCAGCCCACAGAGCCCTTGGTTCTGGTCTTTCCCAGTGTCCTCCGGTCTTTCCCGGACGTCCTAGTGATCGGATCTTCTCCAAGTAAACTGTCTTCTATCTGGATAGAATTCTCGCCATATATCTACAGGATCTAAGTTGGCCATCATATCACTAGTAAGTAAGTAAGTATTGTGTGATCTGTTCTGTAGCCTGGGTTTATTTAGCAGTCTGCTATGTCCGACATCATGTGTTCGCTTCTCAAAAAGAAGACTAGTCGGCTCTGTTGCCTGGCTTCGGATCTTCTCCAAGTAAACTGTCTTCTATCTGGATAGAATTCTCGCCATATATCTACAGGATCTAAGTTGGCCATCATATCACTAACGGTTTCACTTGCTGCGATAGAAGATGATCCACTTCGGAGACAGGCTGACTGAATAATTCTTTGAATCTCCCTCTGTCTCCATGTCATCCGCCCCACGCCCACCTCCATACCTCCCAATTTCGATCCAAACACAGTCGAAAAGTGCCCGTGCGTGCTTGACTGCGCGCGCGATTAAAAAAAACTCCTCAACTACAAAAGCACAATCACTTTAGGGTACAATTTGCGAGCGGGTCAAAATTAGTTGTGTTTTTTTTAATTGTAAAGCTCGATATTACAGACACATTAAAAAATTACAAAAACACCATGTTTACCTTGTGAATACACTCACAAAAGTATGCAACTGGGTACTTACTTATACATGTCTGCAAACACTCCATTTTGCAGGACCATTTTTTTTAATGTGATTAAGAAGCTTAATAAGCATTAACTATACATCACAAACACGCATATTTTTTGTACATCATCGTCGTGACACTTGATGGTACATGCACCTGTTTTGCCAGTATATGTGTACAAGAAAGAAAATACATGAAGAAATAATTATGTAAAAGTATCAAAAAATTTATATATATATATATATATATATATATATATATAATGCTGAACAATTAAGTAGTGGGGGAAAACAAGTGCAGGCTAACAATTGTTCAGTCATTATAATAATGACTTGGCAAAGATTTGAACTTTTAGGGAAAAAAAATGAGGATGAAGAAAATGGGGGGAATATATTATAAATAATGAGAAACCCTTCACTAGCTGCCTGAGGGAACCATCGTCATCCATCTCAAAGGCAGATCTATTTGTACCGCCTGCTCCTAGGCCTTTCGTCCGCTGAATCGGACTCATCAGGGAGACACGGCCGATTGTGTCTGCGCTCCTGGTGTCAAATAGAGACACACCACAGTCCATAATTCTGTGGTGTTCTCACCACCAAGAGTTCAAAAAAGAATCCAACAGCACCCCCAAAGCAGCCAGCGAAGGATAGTAAAGTGGAATAAAACGAAAGCGTGGAGAGGAAAAAAGTTGCTGAAAAACCTAAAAGCATTATGCAAACAGTATAAAATGCAGGGGACAATCTTATTATATATATATATATATATATATATATATATATATGTACATCCAAACAAAGAACTCAGCAACAATCACGTTGAATTTTGCCCAATATTTCGACCTCTTTGGTCTTCCTATAAGGACTTTCACACACACACACACACACACACACACACACACACACACACACACACACACACACACATGTAAATATATATATATATATATTATATAATAGACTAATAAATTCCAAGGATAAGTAACCGAGCACCATTCCAGCAACTTACAGAGCAGCTTGGTGTTGCAATGACTGCAAGAAATATTGATTTATAAAATAAAACTTGCTCTTATGTCTTAGAGTGAAGGAATAGGGGGAGATAAGCATTCACATCTGCAGTGGCAATTAATTCTGCCTAACTAACAGTATGTGCTTGAGAGGGTGAATGGGAAACTCACCAGGAGTTATATGTTATTGAGTTTCCTCCCCACTGGAGATTGTCTCCCCCTTGGAGACTATAAGTTTGCTGAAGGCTCATTTTGAGAAGCATTTATTATTCCCCAATCACCCTCTCAAGCACATACTGTTAGTTAGGCAGAATTAACTGCCACTGCAGATATGAATGCTTATCTCCCCTATTTCTTCACTCTAAGACATAAGAGCAAGTTTTATTTTATAATTCAATATTTCTTGCAGTCATTGCAACACCAAGCTGCTCTGTAAGTTGCTGGAATGGTGCTCGGTTACTTATCCTTGGAATTTATTAGTCTATTATAATTTAGTCCCTTGCAGATTCATGCCAAGAACGGCCCTCAGCACTTGTGTCTTAAGAGGTTATCTTTTTATATTTTCTACTTTTCACAAGAAAATGTAGCTTGTTTTGCTCTTTCATGAGTCCCTTGCGGATTCATTCCAAGAACGGACCTCAGCACTTGTGTCTTAAGAGGTTATCTTTTTATATTTTCTACTTTTCACAAGAAAATGTCGCTTGTTTTGCTCTTTCATGATTTTCTTTTGCTTCTTAGGTGGCACCTTTGGTTGGTTTTTTGAAAACTCAACAAACACACTACGGTATTGCACACCAGCCTTTTTCTGGGATAGCATTCTTCTTAAAACCAAAAAAGGCAGAGGCGTCAAGTTACCACTTTCCGCGGTCACTGAGGAGAAACAATCAGGTTTCGAAATGTCGGTATCTGACCAGAAGTTATATGTTAGTGAGTTTCCTCCCCATTGGAGATTGTCTCCCCCTTGGAGACTATAAGCTTGCTGAAGGCACATACTGTTAGTTAGGCAGAATTAACTGCCACTGCAAATATGAATGCTTATCTCCCCCTATTTCTTCACTCTAAGACATAAGAGCAAGTTTTGTTTAATAATTCAATATTTGTTTTATAATTCTATATATATATATATATATAGAGAGAGAGAGAGAGAGGACGTATGCTTTTGTGTCTAAACAGTGTGCGTACGCACCATGTAGAAAGTAAATAGCGCATAATCACACATAATGTGTTGTACACATAAGTCACAAAACTACCTTGTATCCCAATGATTGATTTGCCTCTGGGATCGACTCAATTTTTTTTTTCTGAGCATGAATATTTACATGTATCTAACATGACCATGCCAAGATCGTGTTTACAGCATGGTTATAAAATTCATTACACATTTGCCACACATCACAAATACTTTACTTAATGTAAATTATCATGATGACACTCAATGACACATGATGAGCATGGTCTAGTAATGTGTGTAGATTTTGTTCGAAGAGACAAAGGGGAACATGAAAAAGACGCTCTTGACTCGAAAAAATATCAAACACTCCAATGGTTTATGAAAGCTGTATGCGTGCGCGCGCGTGCGCGCGCATTCCACACACACAACACACCACCACACACACACACACACACACACACACACACACACGCACACAGATACAGACAGACAGAGAGGGGAGAGAGAGAAATAGGCAGACGGGCAGACAGACAGACAGGCAAACCGAGTAAGGGTGTGTGTGAGCGTGCGCGTGCATGTGTGAAAAACTAGTATGAAAAAATAAAAAGCAAGGACAAAATCGAATTAAAGCGTTTACAACAGTTTTTGAATGTGACATAAATAGATGAGCGTAATGTAACATGATATCACATCGACATCAAAAAGTGAAATATCCTTGTTCACCAATCATTTTCTGCGGATGTACTGACAAACGCTGTGAGCGTGAGCATTAATATATCTAAGCCTGTGTTTTTCAGGGTCACGTTTGCAATAATTCACTATTTATGCTTCTGCGTTCTAGCTTGAGGATGGTTTTTTAAAAAAACCGAAAATTTGCAATAACACAGCGTTGGTTATTTTTACTATCCAATAATGTACTCTGCCTCATTTTTTGTACATCGTCATAATATTTAATAACTCTGTGCAATAAGAAAAAAGAACAATTCTCAATATGCAATATCATCAGTCACAACCGTATATCCAAGGCCGCAGAAAGAGAGAGAGAGAGAGAGAGAGAGAGAGAGAGAGAGAGAGAGAGTATCTGTGCGCGCGCACCCATGTATTAAAAAGATTTTTTAAATTAAATTATATTGGAAAGTCAAAGAATGTCCCATTGTCACACATGATAAAATATGCACATCAGAAAGTAGTAAATCCATCTTGTCTGCCAGGGTGTGAGTGTTTGTGTGTGTGTGCGCGCGCGCGCCGCGCGTGTGTGTGTATGTGTGTGTGTGTGTGTGTGTGTGCATGTGTGCGCGCGCGTGTGAGCGTGTGTGTGTGTGTGTGTGTGTGTGTGTGTGTGCGTGCGTGCGTGCGTGTGTGTGTGTGTATGTGTATGTTTGGAGAGAGAGAGAGAGAGAGAGAGAGAGAGAGAGAGGTCTATTTAATGTCAATCATTTTACGGGGACAGGAAATCTTTCCACTTGATCGGATTCGAAAACATTCTATTCCCGTTAATAACAAAGGGACGAGGAGCAAAGAAAAAGAAAGGGGGTGGGGTGGGGCTGGGGATTAGTAACTTTGCTCATCCTGGGAATGCACGTTTTATGAAGATAGATTTTCCACTTCCTACGAGTCCAGTCATTATCAGTGTCATTTGGTTGTCCACAGAACCCCTCCACCTCCAGCTGTCCTTTAGTCGATACAGTCTGCACAATACTGTCACTCCTCTGACAGTGTCCAGAGCTGGTAGTCTTGAGATTTCCATAGACTCCCTCCACGGCTAACTGTCCTTTGGGCGACACAGTCTGCACAATATTATCACTACTCTGACAGTCTCCAGAGCTGGTAGTCTTGAGATTTCCATAGACTCCCTCCACGGCTAGCTGTCCTTTGGGCGACACAGTCTGCACAATATTATCTCCAGTCTGACAATCTCCAGAGCTAGCAGTCTCCACATCTGCCACTGTTGTCTGTCTTTCTTCACTGTGTATCCAAGCAGTCGTCGATTGTCTTTTTTCACACACGGTGTCCTTGGGCAGTATAGATGGGTGGTGAACACCTCCTGGGTAGACGATGGACATGCTTGTCCCCAGCCTGTCCTGTCCAGCGTCCCCTCTCTCCTGACCGCTCCCCTTTCCCCAGGCTGCATGCGTCCCCGGATCCCCGTCTGCCTGTGACCCTGAGACCTCTGGGTGTGGCTGCTGAATCGAACAG
>CM065734.1:58642696-58650196 GCA_033310375.1 Conus canariensis
ACAGTGGCGAGTAGACTATAAGCCTTCTTACCTGAAAACAAGATTACGTAGATCATATTCAGAGCAAATTCATGTAGGACTGGATTTTATCACTATTTGTGCACAAACATACGTGGAGCATGTTAGGCTGTTATTCTTTATTGACAGCATGGCGTGGCTGTAGTTTTACGTTGAAGTGGACAGCTGCATGCCACATAAGCACATATGGTGCAGAGAGAGACATGCAAAACACGCCGAGGCAGTATAAAAATAATGCGGCGAGTCTTGTGTGAAGCTGGCTCGCATCATCATTGGAGAGCGATTATTAACTGTCAGGTGCGTGTATCCTCTGCATTTTGTTTGAGGTGGTGCACTAGACGTGTGCATGCACATTCATAAATTTGTCTTTGAAGTTAAGCTCGCTGAAAACTATATATAATGTGTGCACCATTCTGAATCATACTTATACTACGTGTCGTGTGTGTTCGTTAACGTGCAAAGAATGTTTATTGCTCCTAAAGTTTTGTGCCGCTTGCATAAGATAAGATAATGTTGCTTATAGCCCAGCCGACCGCAAAGGGCCACATCAGGGCTGTCACCACGTTAAAATCAACTCACAAGTCAGTCATTCACACAATTCTTTAAAATACATCGAAAAACCCATCCGAAAGTTTGTTAAAAATCTTTCCACTGTAAAATCTCAGATCCGATGAAAAATGTTAATCTCTTTCAAGAACTCAAAGATCGCGTCAGGCGGAACGTCTCTGAACAAGGTTTTCATGGAATCTGCTGTAAAATGCTTGTGTCTCACATCGTGCAAGTCCCAACACTCTAAAAGAATATGTTTCATTGTGAGTGGCACATGACATGGAATGCACCACGGAGCTTCCTCACTCTTTAAAAGGTATGAATGGGTAAAATACGAATGGCCGGTATGCAGCCGGCACAGAACTGTTTCTTCTTTACGACCACCAGACGTAGATGAGAAGAACTCCTTGAGGTTTGGACGGATCTGAAAGAGTTTGTTATGCGTCTGTGTATTCCAGTCCTCCTGCCAGAGATCTCGGACATAATCGTTAATTTTGGGTTTCAGATCTGAGCAGGGGATATATATGTTGGACAGTTTCTCTGTTGTGGCATTCCTGGCCAAACGATCAACCATTTCATTCCCTCCGATGCCAACATGACCAGGAACCCAAGCCAGAATAATGTTGTAACCCTCCACTTTCAACTTAGTAAAAAGTTCAAAGAAGTGTAAAAGTTCTGGATGCTGAAGGTTGTGGCCAGCTATGGCCTCCAAAGCTGACAGTGAATCTGACAGAACCAGACAGTCCCTCTTCTTAGATTGTGAGATTATCCTCGGTGCCAGAACCAGAGCTGTAAGTTCAGCAGAGTAAGCAGAACCATCTGAAGGAATATGTTCTAACAGTATTTGAGAAGGAGCACCAGGGCAATAGGCTGCACATGCCACTCCATCTTCAGACTTGGAACCGTCAGTGAAAATGTTCTGATAGGATGGGAATTCTGAACAGATGTCAGCATACAATGCCTTGTATGCTAGAGAGCTGGTAGACTCTTTTCGAAAAGCTGCAAGATCAAAACGAATCTCTGTTGTGAAAAAGGTCCACGGAGGCTCATCTGGAAACCTGGAAAAATCGGACACAACTCCTAGGTCTAGACCTGCATTCCGCGCGTGAGGCTGCATACGAAGACCAAACGGCGGAATACAGTTAGGGTTGTTTTCAAATTTACTTTGGAACTGAGGGTCAAAGACACAGTCATAGGCAGGGTTTTCCGGTTCCGAGAACAGTCTGATATAGTAATTCAAAGATAGTTTCAGCCTGCGGTTGGACAGTGAGGGTTCACCTGCCTCTGCATACAGGCTGTACACAGGAGTGCCGCTTGCATGGAATTTGTGAGAACAAACAAACAAACACATAAAAATATCCATCGGAGATACCGTTATTTTTGTTTACAGCGCTTAATTAACTTGTAGCAACTTAACACGCAGAGTTCACCGAAACAAAAAGCAACCCATTTCAAACACGTTTACAGGCAGACTGTTAGCAAGCTATCCCAGAGCGCTGAGTAAACAAACCAGCTTTCATCTTCTCCTTTCCTTTCCCTGCTCAGCTATGCTGGGCAGGAGTACAGTGGTTGCTTCCCTTGTTTACAAAACTAAACGTGCCTCATGATAAGCATGTGGAAGATCGAAAAGATTGTGCCAGTTTTTAAATTAATAAATGTTAATTTGTGTACGTTTATTTTTTCCAGTTCAGTTGTTGTTGTTGTGTCCACATGTCAGTTACAGGGTATATAAGCAAGCTTCAGACACTTTTCTTTTCTTTTTTTTCTTTTTTTTTTTGTGGGGGTGGGGGTGGGGGTGGATCTCCTTCTTTGTTCTGTGTCCACTGTGTTGCCAATTCTGCTTGATGATTTAGTGTCATGAACAGCAAACGTTTCGAGATACGGGCGTGTAATTTATCTCATCGTGGTGCAAGAGTTACCCTCCGTATTCGTAATTTCGAACTAAGCAGCAATCGCTTGGAGTTAGAGGCCTGCATCTCCTTATGGGAGCAAGAGCTACCCTCACCATTAGTTGTTTGCTGTTTAGTATTCCCTTTCATTTCAAAGATTTCCCTTCATATCAATCAAAATCAGGTTATCTGCATTTCTTCCTGTTTGTCCATTTGTTTGACTATATTCAAGATCAAAAAGGTTGTGTCAGTCTTGAATAAACGTTAACTTGTGTTCGTTAATTTTCTCTAGTCGTTTTTGCAGTGTACATACGTCAGTTACAGGATATAATGATCAAGCTTGGAACATCCCTTTTGGGGGATGTCTCCTTGTTTGTTCTGTGGGTTCTGTGTTGACATTTCTGCGAAGCGATTTCATTTTTAAGCAGCAATCGTTTGGAGTTATGGAAGTGCAGTTTATCTCATCATGGGAGCAAGAGTTATCCTACTTATTCTTGTTTTTGTTTGTTTTTTTGTTTTTTTTACTGTTTACCATTACTCGCCCCATTTAAGATTTCCTTTCTATTCCTTTTGCCAACATGAAAATGATGTGCCGATCCCTCGGTGGTATGCATTATACGCAAACATAACTTTGCCAGCCAAAGATAAGACCACAGAAAATATTAGATACAGCATCCACTGCTGTAAAATAGAGACGGGTCTCATATTTCACGTGACACCAGTCCACTGGAACTTCTTCCACGTGCCGTGCACTTAAAAGCACATTACAATAAACAGTGTATCCACAGAACACAAGCGATTAAAAAAAAAACTTCAGCAAATATCTCGATAAAACATATACAATCAAAACAAGAAAGGTAACAAATGAAATCGTGATTATGCATTTTAGAAAGCAATCCATTTACATTCGAAAGAAAAACTGAAAAGGGTTGTGTTTTGTCACAAGTATCAGCATAACACGATTCATTATTTCCTGTGGACAGGGACATCAACTTAAGTATTCTAGAAGACACACCGACATCTGTGTTACTCGAAATTTAACTCGACTCGAGCGTCACTGAGTTCTCTTCAAAACCCGCGCCTTCGGGTGCATCTTTTTCTTTTCTTCTTCTAACGGTTTGTGTCACGTGCTGCCGATGTATACAACACTGGGTTGGCACAACCGGTGTCAGCTTGGTGTTTCTCTTCCCTTTTGAGGACAAATTACTAAATTTAGTTTTGGCAGGCCGAGTACTTACCATTATTCAGCAAACCATCGTTATTATAATAATGTATCACTTGTCGTTCATTAGGAGATAATTAAGGACTAATGTAGTACGTTTACTGTCATTTCCAACTTTTTTAAGATAAGAAGTCCTCTCTGATGAACACGTTGATTCCTGTTAATCTGCATTTCTGCATGTGGCGTTAAGGATGTCCATCTTCTGCTTGTAAACACACACACACACACACACACACACACACACACACACACACACACACACACACACACACACACACACACATCCCACAATCTTGTAATGGGAGAGTCTGGTCTGTTGTTCAGTCGGTGTACCCTCAAACTCAAAATCCTGAGACCACTCGAAGTTTTCGGTAATGATATCCTTCAACACATTCTCACATTCCACGGGGAGTCTTGTTTTCCTTACGTCATGGTCCTTAGTAGTAGTTCTGCTTGATGGTCTCGCTTTGAGGTCATCGTTTTTCTTCTCGAGGTCCTCCATCTTCTTTGTCAAAGTCAGGTTCTGCTGCCGTGGGCTGGTGATTTCCTCCAGTGGACCATTCAGCTCTCCCTGCATGGCAGCATACTCCTCGAGTAAGGCATACGTATTCTGCTTCACGTCGTCGAGCTTCGCATCAACTTTACATTCCGTGGAGTTCAGTTGGCTCATGACGTCGAAAAGCAAAGGTTACTTTCCATCGTGAGGGTGATTTCTCCATACTTGTCCTGCTGCTTGCTGCTCCTCCGCTGGCGCTGGTCAGTCAGGTCTGCCTCGTGCATGTTCTCTCTGGACTGGGATGGGTAATGACCTGGGTTGATTTCCACGTCACCACATCGAAGAACCAAACTCCCCATCAGAACAAACATGAGAGGAGTGTCCTAATACGGCACCGTCACCTTTGCATCACAATCAGTCTAAACATGGCGATATGCATGGCCGATTTCCGTTTGGTTCGTTTCACCAGAAAACTTTGAAACACCAGTAAGAAACAGCCACATGCTACCTGAAAGTTCAAAGGTCCAGAAGACATTGTTCTTCACAAAGTCCGTCAACAATTCTGAAGACTTAAGTTGTTAATGGGCAATATCACGTGTCAGATATCAGAGAGAGAGAGAGAGAGAGAGAGAGAGAGAGAGAGAGAGAGAGAGAGAGAGAGAGAGAGAGAGATTTGCGTAAGGTAGTATAAGAACGCCATAGACCGTCACGGTCACCCTTTGAAACACACACACACACACACACACACACACAACACACACACACACACACACACACACACACACACACACACACAAGCAGCGCGCGCATGCACGCACGCACGCACGCTCGCCACACACACACACACACAACACTCGCGCGTGTGCGCATGCACACATACACACACATCGCCAGAGAGGATACACACACACACACACACACACACACACACACACACACACACACACACACACACACGCCTCTACATACATACATATCATACGTATGTACGTACGTACCTACACACACACACACACACACACACACACACACACACACACACACACACACACACACACACACACACACGCCACACAAAAACACACACAACACCACATACACGCACATAGTACAAGGATACATCCTAAAACACAGGAATGCACCCACAAAATAGAAGTGACAAATCAATCCTCATTGAATGCTAGGCCAAGAAAGATAATGTTTATTACCAAGGTTGGTTTTGGTTGGTTGGGTTTGTTTGTTTGCTTGCTTTTTGTTGTTGTTGTTGTTTTTTTTACTAACGAGAAAAACAAAAAACAAAACAAAAGAAAAAAAAACCCGAAGAAAATAAAAAAAAAAAAAGAAAAGAAAGGGAAGGGGGTAGGCAAGGGAGGCGGTGGGAATTTGTTTCCAGTGCAGAGGAGAGAGAGAGAGAGAGAGAGAGAGGAGAGAGAGAGAGATACTGTTACCTGAAACTGGGTCACAACGTGGCCATCTTGAAGGCCACGGTCACTCGCGAATCAGAGGTGTGAGGACTCATACGGACGGCACATGGTAATCTAAGAATATTATGTTCAGGTGTCACCAGGCTTCAAGATTTGCAACATTCATCGTACTTCAAGACTGGCTTCTAGTGTTTTAAGACCCAAGTTCATGCATGATGAATGTGCGCGGGTACATCTTGATAGATCCCCGTCTCGGTAGATCCCCATCTCGGTAGATCCCCGTCTCGATAGATCCCCCACTACATGTGGACGAATTTCCGTCTCGATAGATCCCCGTCTCGGTAGATCCCCATCTCGGTAGATCCCCATCTCGATAGATCCCCGTTTCGGTAGATCCAAAAACAGTAACGGAGATCCATCGAGATGGGGATCTATCGAGTCGGGGATCTATCAAGACGGGGATCCATCGAGACGGGGATCTATCGAGACGGGGATCTATCGAGATGGGGATCTATCGAGTGCCCCCCCCCCCCCCCCCCCCCCGCGCACATGTGTGTGTGTGTGTGTGTGTGTGTGTGTGTGTGTGGTGTTGTATTCTCTGTTTTTCCTCTTTAATACTCCTTCAAATGTTGTTATCATTAGAAGCAGTTATTACATTTTTGTTATGTCATGGGTAATTGAAAACCAATGTTCAAAATAGCGGCGTGAACTCAAGATAACGAAAATAGTTGAGATTTACGTCCTCATAGCGAAAGCTTTTAGGGACATGTCTTTCATTCACGGTAGTCTTTGTCAAGATAACGGATACTTGGCTGGCTAAGTATGTCTTCACAATGCCTGATGGGAAGGGACGCAACTGGAGCAACCATGGCGAGTCGGGAAGTGTCTCGTGTGTTCGTGGCTTCGCGGGTGCGGGGCCTTGCACACCACGTGCAAAGACTGCTTTCTTCTGTTGGCGTGGAAAATCTTCAGGTCACTGGTAATAATTTATGCACTCGTTTTGCTAATGTGATGAATGAAAAGTACTGTGCTGGTTTCGTGTGAGGTTTGTGGCGGTACTGAGTTGAGTTTATACAACGGCGTCAGCTGGTAGGAACATACAGGGTCACTTGGGTCTGCTGTCCACTGCTCGCCGAACCAATTTCGAGGGTTTTTTCTCGGTTAGGCTTAAACACCCTCCGTATGTTCAGAAACACACACACACACACACACACACGCACGCACGCACGCACGCACCACACACACACACACACACACACACACACACACACACACACACACACACACACCACATATTCCGTCTAATATCACTATGTGGATAGACGTTAAATTGAAGACAACAACAACACACACACACACACACACACACACACACACACACACACACAAAAGATGCGTGTACTATTCTCAGATCTGCACATGTTCGAACTGAGGAAGCTGGCTACGTTGCCGCCTTCAGGCAGGGGGAGGGGGGGGGGGGCGGAGCGTATGGCGATTGGGCTCTCATCCGTTCCCCGCCTTCCTCACACCTCACCCTGGAAAAAAAAATTGGGCAAATTGTCCTAAATAATCCTTCTAAGGGAGGACGCCCAGACCCCCCCTCCCCCATCGCTCTCCATCACCACACTTTGGACATTCATATTCAGTGAAGGACATAGAAGGGCAGTTTTCACCAGCTCTGATATCGCAGCCAGAATCTGAATGACTTGCATGACACCTGGAGTACACAGGACAGGGGGGTTTGTGTTTTGGTTTGTTTTCAACATCCGTCCTCCCCCCCCCCCCCCCCATCTTCTCCACCACCACCCTCACACACACACATTGTCCAACACCCTCCTGCACCCCTCCCTCTTTTTTTTTTTTTTTCATTTTTTTTTTTTCAGGTATGATGTACCTTTCAGG
>CM065734.1:58655196-58770196 GCA_033310375.1 Conus canariensis
GTGCATGTTACTATGTGTTGTCAGTAATTTACAGACTGTACTGTAAGAAATTTCACAATAATGATAATGTGTCACATTAGATATAGTGCATGTTACTATGTGTTGTCAGTAATTTACAGACTGTACTGTAAGAAATTTCACAATAATGATAATGTGTCACATTAGATATAGTGCACGTTACTATGTGTTGTCAGTAATTTACAGACTGTACTGTAAGAAATTTCACAATAATGATAATGTGTCACATTAGATATAGTGCACGTTACTATGTGTTGTCAGTAATTTACAGACTGTACTGTAAGAAATTTCACAATAATGATAATGTGTCACATTAGATATAGTGCACGTTACTATGTGTTGTCAGTAATTTACAGACTGTACTGTAAGAAATTTCACAATAATGATAATGTGTCACATTAGATATAGTGCATGTTACTATGTGTTGTCAGTAATTTACAGACTGTACTGTAAGAAATTTCACAATAATGATAATGTGTCACATTAGATATAGTGCACGTTACTATGTGTTGTCAGTAATTTACAGACTGTACTGTAAGAAATTTCACAATAATGATAATGTGTCACATTAGATATAGTGCACGTTACTATGTGTTGTCAGTAATTTACAGACTGTACTGTAAGAAATTTCACAATAATGATAATGTGTCACATTAGATATAGTGCATGTTACTATGTGTTGTCAGTAATTTACAGACTGTACTGTAAGAAATTTCACAATAATGATAATGTGTCACATTAGATATAGTGCATGTTACTATGTGTTGTCAGTAATTTACAGACTGTACTGTAAGAAATTTCACAATAATGATAATGTGTCACATTAGATATAGTGCATGTTACTATGTGTTGTCAGTAATTTACAGACTGTATTGTAAGAAATTTCACAATAATGATAATGTGTCACATTAGATATAGTGCATGTTACTATGTGTTGTCAGTAATTTACAGACTGTATTGTAAGAAATTTCACAATAATGATAATGTGTCACATTAGATATAATGCATGTTACTATGTGTTGTCAGTAATTTACAGACTGTACTGTAAGAAATTTCACAATAATGATAATGTGTCACATTAGATATAATGCACGTTACTATGTGTTGTCAGTAATTTACAGACTGTACTGTAAGAAATTTCACAATAATGATAATGTGTCACATTAGATATAGTGCATGTTACTATGTGTTGTCAGTAATTTACAGACTGTACTGTAAGAAATTTCACAATAATGATAATGTGTCACATTAGATATAGTGCACGTTACTATGTGTTGTCAGTAATTTACAGACTGTATTGTAAGAAATTTCACAATAATGATAATGTGTCACATTAGATATAGTGCATGTTACTATGTGTTGTCAGTAATTTACAGACTGTACTGTAAGAAATTTCACAATAATGATAATGTGTCACATTAGATATAGTGCATGTTACTATGTGTTGTCAGTAATTTACAGACTGTACTGTAAGAAATTTCACAATAATGATAATGTGTCACATTAGATATAGTGCATGTTACTATGTGTTGTCAGTAATTTACAGACTGTACTGTAAGAAATTTCACAATAATGATAATGTGTCACATTAGATATAGTGCATGTTACTATGTGTTGTCAGTAATTTACAGACTGTACTGTAAGAAATTTCACAATAATGATAATGTGTCACATTAGATATATAGTGCATGTTACTATGTGTTGTCAGTAATTTACAGACTGTATTGTAAGAAATTTCACAATAATGATAATGTGTCACATTAGATATAGTGCATGTTACTATGTGTTGTCAGTAATTTACAGACTGTACTGTAAGAAATTTCACAATAATGATAATGTGTCACATTAGATATAGTGCATGTTACTATGTGTTGTCAGTAATTTACAGACTGTACTGTAAGAAATTTCACAATAATGATAATGTGTCACATTAGATATAGTGCATGTTACTATGTGTTGTCAGTAATTTACAGACTGTACTGTAAGAAATTTCACAATAATGATAATGTGTCACATTAGATATAGTGCATGTTACTATGTGTTGTCAGTAATTTACAGACTGTACTGTAAGAAATTTCACAATAATGATAATGTGTCACATTAGATATAGTGCATGTTACTATGTGTTGTCAGTAATTTACAGACTGTACTGTAAGAAATTTCACAATAATGATAATGTGTCACATTAGATATAGTGCATGTTACTATGTGTTGTCAGTAATTTACAGACTGTACTGTAAGAAATTTCACAATAATGATAATGTGTCACATTAGATATAGTGCATGTTACTATGTGTTGTCAGTAATTTACAGACTGTACTGTAAGAAATTTCACAATAATGATAATGTGTCACATTAGATATAGTGCATGTTACTATGTGTTGTCAGTAATTTACAGACTGTACTGTAAGAAATTTCACAATAATGATAATGTGTCACATTAGATATAGTGCATGTTACTATGTGTTGTCAGTAATTTACAGACTGTACTGTAAGAAATTTCACAATAATGATAAAGTGTCACATTAGATATAGTGCATGTTACTATGTGTTGTCAGTAATTTACAGACTGTACTGTAAGAAATTTCACAATAATGATAATGTGTCACATTAGATATAGTGCATGTTACTATGTGTTGTCAGTAATTTACAGACTGTACTGTAAGAAATTTCACAATAATGATAATGTGTCACATTAGATATAGTGCATGTTACTATGTGTTGTCAGTAATTTACAGACTGTATTGTAAGAAATTTCACAATAATGATAATGTGTCACATTAGATATAGTGCATGTTACTATGTGTTGTCAGTAATTTACAGACTGTACTGTAAGAAATTTCACAATAATGATAATGTGTCACATTAGATATAGTGCATGTTACTATGTGTTGTCAGTAATTTACAGACTGTACTGTAAGAAATTTCACAATAATGATAATGTGTCACATTAGATATAGTGCATGTTACTATGTGTTGTCAGTAATTTACAGACTGTACTGTAAGAAATTTCACAATAATGATAATGTGTCACATTAGATATAGTGCATGTTACTATGTGTTGTCAGTAATTTACAGACTGTACTGTAAGAAATTTCACAATAATGATAATGTGTCACATTAGATATAGTGCATGTTACTATGTGTTGTCAGTAATTTACAGACTGTACTGTAAGAAATTTCACAATAATGATAATGTGTCACATTAGATATAGTGCACGTTACTATGTGTTGTCAGTAATTTACAGACTGTACTGTAAGAAATTTCACAATAATGATAATGTGTCACATTAGATATAGTGCATGTTACTATGTGTTGTCAGTAATTTACAGACTGTACTGTAAGAAATTTCACAATAATGATAATGTGTCACATTAGATATAGTGCATGTTACTATGTGTTGTCAGTAATTTACAGACTGTACTGTAAGAAATTTCACAATAATGATAATGTGTCACATTAGATATAGTGCATGTTACTATGTGTTGTCAGTAATTTACAGACTGTACTGTAAGAAATTTCACAATAATGATAATGTGTCACATTAGATATAGTGCATGTTACTATGTGTTGTCAGTAATTTACAGACTGTACTGTAAGAAATTTCACAATAATGATAATGTGTCACATTAGATATAGTGCATGTTACTATGTGTTGTCAGTAATTTACAGACTGTACTGTAAGAAATTTCACAATAATGATAATGTGTCACATTAGATATAGTGCATGTTACTATGTGTTGTCAGTAATTTACAGACTGTACTGTAAGAAATTTCACAATAATGATAATGTGTCACATTAGATCTGCTTTGCAAGTTATTTGTGATTTTCATGGATTCATACAGTTTTGAAAGAGAAACCTGTTGCTGTCGTTGTATCAACGATGAGAACATGGAGACGCTCAAGCCCACTGCATTTCACGCACGCGCACACACACGGTCACACACACACACACACACTTGCACATGCACACACACACACACACACACACACACACACACACACACACACACACACACACACACACAGTCCTCTCTCTCTCTCTCTCTCTCTCTCTCTCTCTCTCTCTCCTCTCTCTCTCTCTCTCTCTTTCTCTCATTTTCTTGTTGTCGTTTTGTTTAATACAGTTTGATTTAATTTCATTTGTTTCTTTTCAGGAGTGGATCATTTGATGAAACTCTTTAATCATCAGAACGTGAGTTTATGTTAAACATCATAGTCAGTTTGCTGCTGAGTTTGTTGTGATGGCTGTTGACAGCAGTTAGCATATTGTTTGTTTCATTTTTATGCTGATACCAGTTTTAGGCTGTGAAAATGGAATTGTAAGGAGTCTGAATTACCTTATGTGATTTTCTTGTGATTTCAACCTCACCTCTCTGTCTGGGCATAGGCGACTAGAAAGATAACTGTGTGTCATTTTGAACAACCAAAACAAACATTTGAACTTTAAAAAAAAAAAAATTGGTTTCATTTGGCATGTCAGAAAATCAAACAATTGATGAATGTCAGACTCTCACTTGTGCAGTGTTGACACACAGTCAGGCAGACAAACAGAAGATAGTTCCCTCCCCCTCCCCCCTTTTTTTTAGTTTACAACTAAATTTGTGCATCATTTACATAAAGTACTTTTTATCATGTTTTCACATAATTACACATGTTTCAATACAAACATATTAACCAGGCCCTCACGGACTCGCCTGTACTTTTTTTTTTTTTTTTTTTTTAGGAGTTGGCCTCAAAATGTGCCACAGAAAAGTGTCTTTCAGCAAACAAAATATGTGTCCTCACAGACCTTTACGCAGTGTTAACTCCAGGGTTTGGTCTCAACTAACCACAAAATCTTAACAATCTGCGCGACCCCAAGTCGACTTACAAACTATAGACTGCCTGTGCTTCTCTTAGTAAAGAAAAAAGAAATCTTATGTTCCTAATCTATAAGGGGGAGGAGGGGAGGAAATTCCTGAAAAGAAAAGAAAAACAAATTAATCTTCTTGTTTAAAATCAATTTAGAAAATATCAGTGGGATATTTTTAATCTTTGTTTTTCCTCGTTTCATTTCTTTTAACCACATGTAGCCTGGCGGTTTGCTAAGCCTGTCATAGGTCAGTCGTGGTCTTCACTTTATATTTATCACTGACACCTCCCATGTCATTTTAAAAAAGAAAAAAGAAAAAAAAAGAAATGGATCATGTGCCTTCACCAAGGCCTCTACGCACGACGCCATGGACCGGTCTGTCCTTCAGGGCAGCTGACCATCCTGCAGGAGATACACCAATCACCTTGTGTTATTTGTTCACCACATTCATTACATGCATTTATCCATTAGCTTAAAATCGTGGGTAATGTGGTCTCAAAACTTAGCAGATGTGGTGTCGCATATATGGACTTGTCCGCACGCAGTGACGCCTCCTTGATGAAACTGAAACTGAAACATTACATGCAAACTGCACAGTTTCCACCCCCTTCCATTTTTCTCCCCCCCCCCCCCCCCCCCCCCTCTTTCCCCATGTCTTTTCCCCTCTCTCGGTGCTTTTTTGTCTGTCAACCTACCCACCCACCCTCATCCCCCACATCTCATCCCCATTCTCTCCCTCCCTTCCCCTTGTCCCTGCCTTCTCCCACTCCGCCCTTCCTCGGTTTTGGGATAATGGTAAGTTTTGGAAATGTTTGGAATTGTGATGTGTCTTCTCCAGTTCTCAATCATCAAGCCTCTCCCACCCCTCCTTCCATCTTCCCTGTCCCCAATAGTCTGTTTTATTGTCATTTTTTTCTTTAGAGAAAGTTGGCGTATCTATGGATATGTTTGTTGTGCGTCACCACATTCAACTCCCATAGAAGAGCAGCTACATGAACATAGTTCTTGACCAATGCTGCTGGTGGTTCCCATTCACAGAGCACACATGCAGACATAAAGCCAGAAGAATGAATAAGTGGAGGTTTGTTGATATACCTGTTTTACCTCGAGAACAAGTTAGTTTCCTTGTTTGGTATCTGCATTGGACAACTGTTTTTGTGAGGATTGAAATGGTGCAAGAAAGGAAATAATAGAATGTGCCTGTGGTTTCAGCCTAAAGCCAACTTCACATTGACCCGGTCCGGTGAAGCCTATGGTGACCTCATGGGGGAATACGTCATTGGACAGATCATCGCCTGGGAGAGAGACTTCGCTGGGATGAGGGCTGCTCAGGAACAGAGAGAATTTGAGTGAGGCTGCTTTTAGTTTGCAACATTCTCAGTTGAATGTAGAAGTGTTAATGTAAAAGGAAACTTATAAAGCGGATATAAAACTCCAGAGAGGCTGTTCTATTCATTTGTTTTCTCAAAGAAAGGGGTTGGTCATGTACGAATTGGAGAGTTATATGACTGCAGTAGTGTGGTACAACACGTAACGTTACGTTTTGAGACATACCATCTGCAAAATTGATCTCAGTATGCCTATGAAAAGAAAATGTGTATTTCTGGCAGTCAGTTTGCTGTGCTTTTTCTTTTTTTGGCCTTGTGCTTGTCTATAGCATCTGTAAAGTGGAATGAAAGACGAGCTTAGGGGAGGGGAGGGGCTAGGGAATTTTGTCTTGCCAGAGCCTTAGAACGGGCAGTTCACATGGAATGATTGATGTCAGGCTGTCATGAGGGAGGGGAGGGGCTAGAGAATTTTGTCTTGCCAGTGCCTTAGAACGGGCAGTTCACATGGAATGATTGGTGTCAGGCTGTCATGAGGGAGGGGAGGGGCTAGGGAATTTTGTCTTGCCAGTGCCTTAGAACGGGTAGTTCACATGGAACGATTGATGTCAGGCTGTCATGAGGGAGGGGAGGGGCTAGGGAATTTTGTCTTGCCAGAGCCTTAGAACGGGCAGTTCACATGGAATGATTGATGTCAGGCTGTCATGAGGCTACCCACCAGAGAGGACTGTCCCCGCTGGGGAGACACTTTGATATTGAGAATTGGAATCCCCAACGGACAACAGTACTTTCTCAGTCACTGATACCAGCACATCTGTCTGATAACAGCCTCCCACTCCATCCCCCACCCCCCCACCCCCCACCCCCCAATCATCTTATGAACTTGCTGACTTCAAAGACTGACATGCACGTATGTTACACCCTATTTTGAAATCATCTTCTTCATTGAGTTCTATCTTTTATTTTTAGTCTCACCTAGAGCACCATGATAAACATCATCTCACCATTTATGGAATGTCGCCAGTGCCCTGATTTCCTTCAGAGTGCGATAAGATCCTGGATGAATAAGGATAAGAACCAGAGAGAAAAAAAAAAGAAAATCAGCGCTGGGGCTCTTTGGCCAATGAAAAAGAAAAAAGATATCGAAGTGGTCCATGCTTGTAAAGTGATGAAAAACAAATACAGCACATTAGCCCACTTGACTCCCCCTCCCCCCGCTCCCCTCCCCCCTTACCCCGTACAAAAACTTTCTTTCAGAAACTCTGCTTTGAACGTTCATGAAAATCTGGAAGCCACTTCATACATGACAGAAGAACAGGAAAGGGAGCTGAGAGAGAGAGAGCATGATATATGATTAATGGAAGTTCGTTTGATTGACAGTAAACGATTTGCTGCCTTCCGACCTCTGTCTGCTCTGTCCATCGGCATACTGGGGTATGGGACCATAGGAAAACGAGGTACTGAGTGTGGTGTTTATCGTCATGTGTATATGAGTGCTTTTCTGCGTGTGTGTGTCAGTGTTAGCATGTGTGTGTTGTGCGTTCTGCTTTGGTCAGTGTGTGTGTACTGACATGCAGTTCTGCGGAAGTGTTTGGAGATGATCCACAGAGTCTGGAAATGACTGCTGAGATTGTAGAGAGAAATGAGCTGTAAAATGCACCACATAGTTTAGTGTGATGCATATTAAACTGACAGAATTACATTAACAGGAGGGGTCCACAGTTTAGTGGCCGAGGATGTGATGCTGATGACTTTAGAACCACTCCTCATAATCTGATTCAGCACAGGGAAAAGCTAATGGGGCAAAAGGAGGTAAAGTTCCGCATTCCATACTGCCATGCCCTACACATGTTGAACGTTCCATACTGCCATGCCCTACACATGTTAAACCTTTCATACTGCCATGCCCTACACATGTTGAACATTCCATACTGCCATGCCCTACACATGTTGAACCTCCTTCCATACTGCCATGCCCTACACATGTTGAACCTTCCATACTGCCATGCCCTACACATGTTGAACCTTTCATACTGCCATGCCCTACTTATGTTAAACCTTCCATACTGCCATGCCCTACACATGTTGAACCTTCCATACTGCCATGCCCTACACATGTTAAACTTTCCATACTGCCATGCTCTGCACATGTTAAACCTTCCATACTGCCATGCCCTACACATGTTGAACCTTCCATACTGCCATGCCCTACACATGTTGACTCCTTCCATACTGCCATGCCCTACAATGTTGAACCTTCCATACTGCCATGCCCTACACATGTTGACCCTCCTTCCATACTGCCATGCCCTACACATGTTGAACCTTTCATACTGCCATGCCCTACACATGTTAAACCTTCCATACTGCCATGCCCTACACATGTTGAACCTACTTCCATACTGCCATGCCCTACACATGTTGAACCTACTTCCATACTGCCATGCCCTACACATGTTAAACCTTCCATACTGCCATGCCCTACACATGTTGAACCTTTCATACTGCCATGCCCTACACATGTTAAACCTTCCATACTGCCATGCCCTACACATGTTGAACTTACTTCCATACTGCCATGCCCTACACATGTTAAACCTTCCATACTGCCATGCCGTACACATGTTGAACCTTCCATACTGCCATGCCCTACACATGTTGACCGTCCTTCCATACTGCCATGCCCTACACATGTTGAACCTTCCATACTGCCATGCCCTACACATGTTAAACCTTCCATACTGCCATGCCCTAACATGTTAAACCTTCATACTGCCATGCCCTACACATGTTGAACCTTCCATACTGCCATGCCCTACACATGTTGAACCTTCCATACTGCCATGCCCTACACACGTTGACCTCTTCCATACTGCCATGCCCTACACATGTTGAACCTTCCATACTGCCATGCCCTACACATGTTGACCTCCTTCCATACTGCCATGCCCTACACATGTTGAACCTTCCATGCTGCCATGCCCTACACATGTTGAACCTTCCATACTGCCATGCCCTACACATGTTGACCCTCCTTCCATACTGCCATGCCCTACACATGTTGACCCTCCTTCCATACTGCCATGCCCTACACATGTTGACCCTCCTTCCATACTGCCATGCCCTACACATGTTGAACCTTCCATACTGCCATGCCCTACACATGTTGATCCTTCCATACTGCCATGCCCTACACATGTTGAACCTTCCATACTGCCATGCCCTACACATGTTGAACCCTTCCATACTGCCATGCCCTACACATGTTAAACCTTCATACTGCCATGCCCTACACATGTTGATCCTTCCATACTGCCATGCCCTACACATGTTGACCTCCTTCCATACTGCCATGCCCTACACATGTTGAACCTTCCATACTGCCATGCTCTACACATGTTAACCTTCATACTGCCATGCTCTACACATGTTAAACCTTCCATACTGCCATGCCCTACACATGTTAAACCTTCATACTGCCATGCCTCACATGTTGAACCTTCCATACTGCCATGCCTACACATGTTGAACCTTCCATACTGCCATGCTCTACCATGTTAACCTTCATACTGCCATGCTACACATGTTAACCTTCCATACTGCCATGCCCTACACATGTTAAACCTTCCATACTGCCATGCCCTACACATGTTGAACCTTCCATACTGCCATGCTCTACACATGTTGAACCTTCCATACTGCCATGCCCTACACATGTTAAACCTTCCATACTGCCATGCCCTACACATGTTGAACCTTCCATACTGCCATGCTCTACACATGCTGAACCTCTAGCAGTTCCCTGCCCATACAGGCATTAGGCTATGAGGCTGACCTTCCTCATCTGTTTAATGAATGTCTTTTTGAGGTCCAGTTATTCTCTCTCTCTCTCTCTCTCTCTCTCTCTCTCCTCTCTTCTCTCTCTCTCCTCTCGCTCTCTTCTCTCATTTAGTATTATCCATTGAATGTTTATTAAGATTGTCTGTTTTGCATCATGAATACAACAGCAGTATCCATTGTAACCTGCCAGTGAAGCCCTATTGAATAAAGACTAGCCCCCTGTAAAGACTTGCCGTTCTCTGGATTAGTGTTGTCTCTGTCTATGCGATATTTATGATCTAATAAAGACTCCCTCCCATTAGCTCCTACTAGCAGACCTGTTTACCCTTACGATTTTGCCGTAATTTTTACGGAAAAAAATCGAAATTACGGGAATTACAGCACCCCCCAAAAATTACAGAAAACAAAATCAAAGAAAGAAAATTGTTAAATGCGAAGTTTCTTCTGCTACTGTTTCGGTCAAAAGCAGTAAAAAGATATTTCCCAGCATGCCTTTCGTCTTTCACCTTGTCAAAGATGGCGACGAAGCGGTCTTACGCGCCAACGGCCGGCTCTTCCAAATCTTCAAAAGTTGCGAAAGTATTGCGATTATGAAGATTACGTGGTTGTTTTTTTGTCAGATTACAGGTTTTTGTCTGAGATATTACAGGTACACGAATTTGGGGTAAACAGGTCTGTACTAGTTGGAATCCTTGAAGTTGAGTGTGTGCACTAGCTGCCAGTCCCTCAGAAGAGTTCAGTCTGTATTGTTTCAGCAGCCTCAAACATTTTTACTAAACCAGGTTCTGCTGATTACAGATTCAAAATCAAAAGAATGAACTACATTTTGATATATGCTTTGACATGTTTTCATGTATAATTTTCTTTTATAATCAGAAAACAGTCATAACCTGACTCTAAACTCGTAGTCAATTTTGCCTGTGTTATACCAGATCTACCACCCAACAGAAACTTTCTCCATTTCAAGACCCAGTATTTGAGGATTTCTGAGGGTGGTGAAAGAGAAGTCCCCAACATTCTGCATGTTGTGGAGCGTGTGTTTGTTGTTCCACATTTTCAGTGAATGAACGCAAACTAATCGCTGTGTGTCAATCATGTTGTAGATGATGAATGATGAGAGTGGTGGAGATGTTGTAAATGGATGGGGTATGACATTGCTGGTTCTGTTGTTGATGTTGTTTCAGTGGCGGAGATGTGCAAGTCGATGGGGATGACAGTGTGGGCGATGAACCGTGTAAAGAACACGTCTACCTCTCCAAACGTGGACTATTTCAGGTTAGTGATGATGATGAATGGATTTCAGTGTGGAGCCCAGACAGCAGGTGACAGGGGTGCTGCAGGGGATGCTGGAGATCTCTACAGCTCTCTGGCCTCAGTCATGGGCGACAGGGCAGAGGGATTTCTTTGATCTGCCTCTGGGACTTTCACCCTCCTCTGTGCCCTGTAGCATTCTACAGGACAGAGAACCGTGAAAAGAGGTGTCCAAGTCCTGAACTGTCAGATGAGTTGAACAAACATTGAAATGATGAGGAAGTTGGAAATATACTTGGATGTAGGTGTGTGTGTGTGTGTGTGTGTGTGTGTGTGTGTGTGTGTGTGTGTTTGTAACTAATTCTATGATCACTTGTGTATACTGGCACATACATCTATGCTGTCTGGAAGGTTACATGTGTGTTAATCTGTGCAGGTTTATATGCATGGCTGTGCATTTATTTATAAATGCAGAGGGGGGGGGGGGGGGGGGGAGGGGGTAATGAAAAAAAAAATGAAAGAATGAGCTATGGCCTGTTGGTCATCTTCAGGCAGGACAAAAATTTAAAAAAAAAACACATAAAAAAACAACAATGGAAATAAACAATAAAAGGGAATGTCTAACTCTGTTGTTTGGTTTTGTTCTTGTGTGGTGTGTGTGGGGGTGTGGGTGTGGTTGATATTTTCAGGCCATTAGGTCAAGGCTCATTACTTATTTTTGTTACATTCATCTGATATGTCTGTACTCCAACATTTGCTTTCATATGTTGACCTCCACCTGCAGTCATTAGGCAGAGAATCATGGCAAGATTCATGCCTGTACCAGAGAAGATTACTGCGCTTGATAATTGTCAGGAGAGATTTTCGACTGCAGGGTGGTTTGGAAATCCTTCAGGGCATTTCTCTCTTACTTTTATCCGACTGTCCACCTTTTAGTCTCTCTTTAATAACTTTCACACTTATTCCAGTCATTGTATGCATGTTTTTCTTATGATCTTCATGTGCAGCTGATGTCTTTACTCTTGTGTTTGGTGTAAATATATACTTATGCTAAACTCTCTGATAATCTGCAGTATAGAAGCGAAACTTTGATATGAACATCAGAACTATAAAAATGTGTTTATTAATTTGTATCTGATATACAGATCATGACAAAATATCATCCATAACAGCATTACCAAACTGATTTTTCAGATTTGACAAGAGTTCCATGGACTGACATGCATTTTAGTTGTAGAATGACAATGAATATTTTTTTTCTCAGCGATTAAAACCAGAGGGAACGTCTCTGAGCAAAGCTAGCCACTCTAGCAATTAAAACCAGAGGGAACCTTTCTGAGCAGAGTTAGCCACTTCAGCAGTAAAACCAGAGGGAACCTTTCTGAGTAGAGCTAGCCACTTCAGCAGTTAAAACCAGAGGGAACTTCATGAGGTGACATATGAAGTGTATTTGACCAGCTGCTGTCAGCATTGCAGGCTGGGGACCATGAGCTTGTGGTTCGAGTCCAGTCAGTCATTTAAATGAGGGATGTTTTTGGCTGTGGCCAGCAGCTACCCAGAGCTCAGCGTTCAATGGGCTCAGAAAAGGGTTGGAACCTATCAGCCTGCTGTGGTTCAGTAGTTGAGTCATGGACTTTGGGGCTGGGAGTCATGGGTTCGGTTCCCATCACAGGCATTAATCTGTTACTTGAGATTTGTCTTTATTCTGGGTACATCCTTCCAGAATTGGGCATGCTATGGGCACCAATGGGAAGACAGGAACCATACGATTGAGTTTCATCTATGAAATGGATGCATTTCTAAGACTGTCACTCAGATTTCAAGACCAACGCTAGTGTAAGTATCTCTTAGGCCTGGTTAATGTTGGGATATATATTATGAAAGGAAGCAGAGAGTGTTTCACAATCACTAGAGCATTGGGACTGCAAAGCTAAAAGAACATTTGCCTTTTGAAATAAAACATTTACTGCATTGTTTCATAACTCTAGGCATAAGAATTGATTTTTGTTGGGTCCCATCTCACTGTGGTATAAAGTGGAATGAAATACCAGACAGTCTTGCAAAAGAAGAAGCAAATAGAAACGCTGAAACTTTATTAAACAATCCCTTAGATTTGTCCTCTTATGAATTAATCCAAATTATGGACAAGTATATACATAAGCAGAATTTTAGTAAAAAAAATGGCTACTTAAATCGTGCTCAAGACACATTATCAGATTAATTCATAAATTAAGATTGAATACTTGGAACACTAAATATTCCCATGGTATTACTTGTGTCTGCAGAGAAAACATTTCTGTGCATCATATTTCATTTGAATGCACAGTGTTGACCTCACTCTATCAGGAGAAAGGTATTGAGATGAATAACTTTGATAATGTCAGTACTGTCTTATATGGTTCATATGTTGCTGAAATTGCCATGGTTATTTCGCAGTCACAGGTTGCAAAATTTTTATAAAGATCGACAATTTTGTGGACCACTAGGGTATTTCACTCATGTAAATATACATATCAGAACCAGCCGCCGTGGCGAAGTGGTTAGCGTCGCGGACTCCCGGCTGGGAGGTCGTGGGTTCGAATCCCATCAGAAGTCATGTGGGTTTTTCTGCCCCGACCGGCTCCTACCCAGAGTTGAGTTGCTGCGGACTCAGTTGGGAAGACTGGGACCACACAGTCGAGTTTCATCCACTTAATGGATGCGTTTCTGAGAGTGTTGCTCAAATTTCCTGACCAACACTGCAGGTGCCTGTATCTCTCGGGCCTGGTTGACGCCGGGATATATTATGAAAGGAACCGTAGAGTACAGCCCTGTCATGTAGTCTCAGACCGAAATGGAAATCCGTAGCATCATCTTAATCATCCTCATTCTCATCGATCAGCATAAAAAAAAATGTCTCAAATTCTGTGGCCCTTCATGCCCTGCTCTCATGGTGACCTCAATTTCGATGTCCTCTCCGCGTCTGTGGCCTTGGTTTGGTTCCGTCAGGGTCACCGGTATCGGCGGGTCCATGGGGGCTGTCGTTGGACGGACGTGGTGGCGCCCTCCGGAGGAAGAGCTCACTCACGCCGGCTCCGCGACTAAGCAATTATTGTCGTCAGTAGGGGGCTTAGTAGGTGGTGTCCTGCGTATGTTAGATCAGAACAGGCGCCACTGAACACCACCGAAGTGACTCGGCAGCAGTGCAGTGTCTCCTCCGGTGGGTTGCCTCTTGACGACTTGACATTGACTGCTCCCTGTGGATTGCCGGTGCCAGGGCTGCGGCGGGGCCGACCGGGCTGTGGCTGTGGACGGGGTGTCGGAATGAGCGGCGTGGGTGCACTGCCTCTGAGGTGGCGCAGAGGTTGGGACAGCAAAAAAAAAAAAAAAAAAAAAATACATATCAGATGTGCATTTGAAAGTACTAACATGGATGATAAGTTGAGTGCGGAGGTGGGTTGTCTTTGTTTTTTTTTAATTTAAAAGAAGTGTCGAATATCATCTGGCGATGAAAAGACATTAAATAAACCACAGAACTGAAGTGAAGCAGAGAGTACAGCCCTGTCATGTGATCTTTGATCAGAACGGAACTCCATGGCATCGTCTCTGTAATTTTCATTCTAATTCATCATCATTTAAAAAAAAAAGGCTTAGAGTCTGTAGCCATTTATGGCCTGTTCTTGAGGTGACCTTGGTTTCAGTTTCCTGTGACACCCATGCCTGCGATGAGTTTGTGTCAGTGTCAGTGATATTGGCAAGTTTACAGAGACTCTTGTTGGATGGACATGGTGGCGCTCTACAGAGGGGTATTCTCTCTCGTGCTGGTGATGCAACAAACAGTTATCATCATCAGTCGAGGCTCGGTGGGCCGTGTCTTGTGTAGCTGGATCAGAACAAGCAGCATTGAACACCACTGAAGTGAGTTTCAAAACAGAGTGACTGAGGGCGGAAAATGAAGCAAAATTTGGAAAGAGAGGGGTTAGTTACCGCCAAGGACACAGACAAACATAGCACAGGACAAGACACCTGTGCTATGTTTGTCTGTCCTTGGCGGTAACTAACCCCTCTCTTTCAACATACCACTGAAGTGAGTCGTCAGCAGTGCAGTGTCTCCCCCGGTGGGTTCTCCAGTGGCAGCTTGATACTGATGGACTGCTGACTGCCGATGTTGGGACTTTGGTGGGCTACACTTCGGTGTGGCTCTGTATGAGGAGGTGGAATGAATGGCATGGGAGTGATGCCAGTCTCGGCGCACAGAAGGTAACGGGGGGGGGGGGGGGGGAATCACACAGAAGAATCCCACAGTTGAATTTTACCTACCTTCATAGGTGCATCTCTGAGAGTGTTACTCAAATTTCCTAACCAACACTGCAGGGTGTCTCGTTCTTCCAAGCCTTGTTGAATCTAGGATACATGATGTAAAGAAGTGCAGAATGCCGCCCTGCCTCGCAAAGTCTCAGACCGGGTTGAAATCCATGGTATTGTTTATCATCCTTATTTTCCAGGCGCAGATTGGCCTGACCAGCCATCTACGCACTCACCTCCGATCCCAGGATGACTAGATGGTCTTCGTCATCTCGATGGACAACAGCATACTAATTAACCTAGAAAGTGGTCCCACGTTCTGTGACCTTCTGCCCTGCTGTCTTGGGGGACCTGAACTCTGAGTTCCTCCACATTCCATGTCCATTGTGAGAGCTTGTGTCGGAGTCTGTGGTGTCAGCAAGGTCACAGGGACTGTCGCCGGATGGACAGGGTGGTGTCCCTTGGAAGGAGAGGCGCATTCAGGCTGCCTCCACAACCAAGTGATCACGATCCTCAGCAGGATGTTTAGGTGGTGTCCTGTGCAAGTTAGATCAGGTAACGCTGAACACCATCCAAGTGCTCTGGCAGCAGAATGGATTCCCGTTTGGTGAGTTGCCTTATGACCTGAAAGTGACTGCTCCCTCAAAGCAGACTGCGCTGAGGCTGAACCATGATGATGCAGGGTGTGCCTTTGTAAGGGGGAGCCAGGAAGAGCATCATGGGTGTGAGGTCACCGAGAGGACAGGGCAGACAGAGGTCTGTGTATTGGCGTGCTCTTCCCTCCATAAAGTCAGATTGATGTGTATTTGAAAGGTGATCAGTCTTCCTGTATATGTGTCAGTAAATCACTCCCGACCTGTGATCCAGGGGGATGGAGTCTCTTGGAGAGGTGCTGCAGAGCGTGGACTACCTGTGCAGCATCCTGCCCGACACACCTGCCTCCTCAGACCTGCTGTCAGGACAGATGCTGAAACAGTGCCAGGCAAAGGTGGGTGTGGTCAACACGGGGTGGTTAGGATGGTCAGTTTGTGCTTGAACTGGACAAAGAAACCAGCAGTGTTGCCCATACATATACAAACACATAGAACTACACATCTCAACACCACACACTCAAGAACAAGTCAGCGCATGTGCATCATCTCCTGTGTGCGTGTTGTGTGTGTGTGTGTGTTTGGAAATTTAGCAGTTGATTACTTTTTCAATGGATTGAGTGTGTTTTTGGTGTTGTCACAATCATCTATCACATCAGAAGACTCGCTCGGTGTAAGACTCGGAGAATCTGGGGGGAATCAAATTGATTGCTTTTCTAATAGTTTGACCATGTTATGTATTTGTCGTTGTCACAATCATCTATCACATCAGAAGTCTTTTGCCGTGTAAGACTTTAACTCTTCCATTCCTACTTTTCTATGAACCATTACTTCCTCTTATTCCTAGATTCTTATAATACGAGTGTTCACTTCATTCCTGGATTTAGAGAAAAAAAGAAGTGTAAAGTGAGAACTGCCACGTATGCAGTAGCAAACCAACCAGAATAGAGCGGCGACCACTTTCCCACGCTGTAGGATCTGTCTGGCATCCATTCCGTTCATACACTGCCCCACAAGCAACCCAGTCATGATGTGTACCGATGACGCGACTCGCACAAAGTTCAAAGCGCTTACCGCGAGAACCGATTTTCCAGGCTGCAGGAAGGAAAGAAGGGATTTTGTGCTGCCCGGTTTTCCGGGCAGCAGGAAGGAAGGGTACGATTTCTGCAAACCGGAAAACCAGGTTGTAGGGATGATTCATGAAAGAGTTAAGACATGGGGTGAAAATCAAAGTGCTGCAATGGAAGATACAGACATCGAGTCATGCCGAGGGGCATTTGTAACATGTAGTGACCAGACAGAGTCATCAATGAAGAGTTCTGGCAAAGGGTGGGACAGGAGCCAGTCCCCTCACAGAGGAAGTGGGGCTGGACTGGACAGACTTGCAGGAGGCCAGCTTCCAACATCCCCTGTCTGGCTTCGACCCGGGACCTGCAGGGAAGGAAGAGACTACCTTAAAATAGATGGGGACAAGACACGGAAGCAGAAAGGGAGGCAAGTGAACAGAAATCAAAAGTGCAGAGTTGAGTCCCCCTGGAGAGTTGTCGTTGATGGCCTGCGCTGCCTGACAAGGGATGGGCATATGGCAGGAAGTAGTATCCTCCGTACTCCATTAAGAGCTGTAGGGTGACCAAATGTTAACTAGCAGTTTAGACCATATCAAAAAATGTTTGTCTTGCTGAAAAGGAGGAAGCAGTATCCTCCGTACTCCATTAAGAGCTGTAGGGTGACTAAATGTTAACTAGCAGTTTAGACCATATCAAAAACATTTGTCTTGCTGAAAAGGTGGTTGAATGGATGAGGCGGTGCTCTCAGAAATGGCAGAGTTCTGGTCCTTGGTGTGTCAGCTCCCCCCCCCCCCCCCCTCCACTAGACCCTGTACAGGGAGGCCTGAGTCCTAGCCTTTCAGATGAGACCATAAACCAAGATCCTTTGACCAGCATGTGCCCAGCTCATGTAAAATAACCCATGGCGGCAAGAAAGTTGTTCAGCCACAATTTCTTTTTATAAATCCAGTTTAACCCTTACGCTGGTTGTCGCGACATATGTCGTGCCACTACGTCATGGCCACCACTGGCAGTCGCGACTTAAGTCGCGCTGAGGGGTCGGCTTGATTGACCTAGTTTGACACACACACGCAGGTACGAAACTAAGATTCATTCACAAACTAATTTGCATAGATGACTGAGCTAGCCCTGGAACATGGATTTTATAGTATTTTGAACTGGTTTATCGTTAGTAGTAGTTAGTAATGCGTAGCGCGACTTGAAGCGTCTTGCACACAACAATGGCGGCGCCCGCTGGAGAATGTGACAGAGTTAGGAATCTGTTTGATGATTTTTTTGCCGATGCTGTCGTGGAAGAAGCAGGTGAAGAAGAACTTAAGAGATATTTTGAATGGATTGGCTGAGTTTGGTGGTATTTTTTTATCTAGAACAAGCTCCAAGTAACCATGATTTTGAGATCAACATGGACAGTGGCTGGACGAGTGAGAAGGGGGAGGGTGTTGTCAACATGCCATTCATACTACTGCTACTACATTCAGTGGGAACGAAAAGCTAAATGTTGTGCTTCCAAACGATCCTAAACCTTTTGATTTTTTTTCATTGTTCATTGATGATGGTTTGATAGTGCAGCAAACTAACTTGTATGCTGAGAGAAAAATTGAGCAGGGAAATTTGAAAGCAGGTTCACGCCTTCATCGTTGGTCACCAGTTACGTTTTCAGAGATACGTGTTTTTTTGGCTCTGGCTATCACAACAGGTCTCGTATATCACTCCCACATGGACTATAAGCGAGTTCTGCGCAATCTGCCTGATGAAGCTGGTGATCAATAATATGAACACTAACTCACCTGCACATACCTGTGCATACTTGTAATTATGTAGGCAAAATACAGTGACTTTTATATGATAGGTATACTGTGGACAGTGACTATTTTAGTGTTTTTATGCTTTCAGTAAGTGATTTCAGTGTGGAAAGAAAGTTCTGTACTTCAATTCTGGGTTACCTGCTTGGAAGACAGACCTGTATAAAACACAATGACTTTACAGTGAAAAGTTCCATTTTCTGGGGATACTGTGGAACATCAGTGACATTATTAAAACTGTAAGCAGCTCTTGGAGTACATTTTCCTGTCCACCACTCATGAGCCACCTGTTTTCATCTAGAATTTCCACATTTCTGACAGGTAAACACCCACTCAAACACTCACAAGCACACAAGCTTTGTTTTATTTTATTGTTTATTCAATTACTAACAACTTTTATTCTGCATGTCATGTTCAGATACTAATAATTAAAAAGTTATACATGCTATACAAATGTTACTGTTTTTTTCAAACTTTCCTTCTGTTAATTTGCAGACAATGTACTGTTAGTGAGCTGTAAAATAGCCAGTGTAAGGGTTAATAGGTAAACAGAAACATGCACCTAAGAGAAAAAAAAAAGATACTGGGAGCATTAACACTATTTTTCGTTCTTGTTGTTGATGTGGATGCTTTCATTCGTCATATCCTGAGAGAACATTGACCTGACTTCCATACAGATTTATTCTGTATGAACTTGAATAAATATAACAAAAAGAATTTCAACTGGTCTATACACAGGGAGAATCCTGCTGGAAGTGGGGGGGAGGGGTTAAATTGAGGGTTCTTCAGCAGTGCTTTATTGGAGACAAAGAAAGAGAAGCATCTCAGAGCAGGGTAGGGAGATTTGTCTGTTCAACTGATTACAGTGCCGCAGCTGTTGGCAGAGGGTGGTGTTGGTTTGATGCTGTTTCACGTGATCACTATAAGGCAGTGGAACTGTATCTTACCATAAACTTCCATACTATGGCCATGCCACCCTACATGGGGAAAGCAGTCCAAATTTCAGACGGAGAAGTTCAGATGGCGAAGTTATACAATACAGTGCAGGACATGATACATTATTATGCAAAATACAACATTACACATTTCAAAATAACACAGCATAACACAGCACTGTACATTGTGATACAGTACACTACACTACAATAGAATGCAGTGTACAGTGCAATATAGGACAATGCAAAACATTACAGTCCATACAGAAAACGGTGCAATGTAGTATTGAACAGTGCATGCAATGCAATAGAATGTAATATAGTACAATACTGTGCAGTACAATTCAGCTTGTCTCGTTCACTGGAAGAAGATGACGGTGGTGGATGGGAGGACCAGGAGTGGGCAGGACCATAAGTACGTTTGTACAGAGCGGATGAGAAGGAATTTTGTTTTGTTTCAATTCTTTTCTAAGAGGAAATGATGTTGGTCAACATTAGTAGCCATACCTTGAATTGTTATCGCTCTTTTTTTTTTTCTGCAGAGCTGTGATGATTAGCTTGAAAATGATTGGTTTTGTTTTCTGAAAAAAAGAAAGAAAAGAATTTGGAGCGATTTCGTTTGGGGTAACTTTGATTTTCTTTCCTTCTTTTTCAGAAAACCATCTTTATCAACATCGGAAGAGGAAATGTCATCAGCGATGAAAGCCTTGTTCAAGCACTTAGGTATGTGCAGTCGGTCTCTTCATTTTCCCATGTCTGTCTTTTTGGGGGCATACATGAGTCGTATTTGTGCATATTTTCTGAAAAACACCGACATTTTTTTATTTGATCGAAGATTATGTTGAAAATAGATCCAGTTTTAAAGCGTTTTGAGTATATTTGATAGAAACTGGTCTGTTTGTTTTTAGGGTTTTTTTTTTTTAGAAACTAGAGTGGAATTGATTTTGATAATGTGACAACCCTGATGTGGCCTCCTGCCGTCAGTCAAGAGCGTGAGCTGAATTGAAATTGAATGTGTGATGTGTCAGGGAGGGATGGCTGAGTGGAGCCATACTGGACGTCTTTAACCAAGAACCTCTGCCCCCAGACAGTGACCTGTGGACTCTGCCCAACGTGGTCATCACTCCCCACGTGTCTGGACCTGCATTGCCGCAGCCGGTAATGTGTCTGTGTGTGTTTGTGTCTCCATCTCTCTCTGTCTGTTCGTCTGTCTGACTGACAAATCAACCTGGTTTTCAGGTCAAAAGAAAAAAAAACTCAAGTTGCCAACCATTGTGTTTGCTTTTAATTGGAAAACATTGATTAGGCATTTTCAGTTGAGAGTTAGAATATACCCTCTTGTTTGGAGAAGGAAAGAGAGAGTTTGTGGAAAGGAGCGAGTTTGGAGGAGAGAGTTTGGAGAAGGAAAAAAGTTAAAAAGAGAGAGAGAATTTGGAGAAGAAAGAGAGATGAGAAATGTAAGAGAAAAATGATAGAATCTGGAAAATGACAAATTTTAAGGATAAGGAAATTTGAGGACAGATTTGGAGAGAAAAGCAAACAAGTTTGGAACAAAATGAGAATGTTTTGGTGAGAGTGCAATAATCAGATCTTTAGCTTGATTTTGTTTCCTAATGACCAAAATGATACAAACAGTATGCCTTGATTGAAAAATGGTTCATCTGCAATATCGCAGAGCTCAGATCATCAAAATCACAGTGAATGCTTTCCTTGCAATGGTAAACCTTGATTGAAAAACAGTTTATTTGCAACATCACAGAGCTCAGATCGTCACAGTCACAGTGAATGCTTTCCTTGCTATGATTCCCAGGTGGCCAGTTTCTTTATAGAGAACCTGAAGCTGTACCTGGCAGGACAACCTCTTCACAACGTGGTGGACTGGGACAAAGGCTACTAGGTATCACACCATGGGGAAACCAGGTTAAAAGCAACATGCCTGCAATTTTTTTTTTTTTTTATCTCTTGAATCACATTATCAATTTCTTGATTTATACCGTTATGATCGCAAATTATACACATTGGAACTGTGCTTTTTTGTGAGCTTGGTTGAAGGATGGTGGTATTGGCTGCTGTGCAGAAGATACCACAAACCCATGCTTATTCTGAAAGGGGAATTATGTGAATCCATGTTTATGCTTATTCTGAAAGGGATTTTTTGTGCTTTAACTTTTTCTGTTGCAGTGTACTTCACCATTGTACAGCTGTCTGAAAACTGATAGTCATAACATTGATCTTGCCCGAGTTCCTGGCCACATTAGTATTTCAGGCAGTTAACTTTTCTGTTGCAATGTACTTCACCATTGTACAGCTGTCTGAAAACTGATAGTCATAACATTGTTCTTGCCCGAGTTCCTGGCCACATTAGTGTTTGAGGCAGTGGAATAGCTGTCTGTAGTGCTAGGAATCCCACCACAGAAAATATGTGTGAATTCTTCGGTCTCTGCACAGTACTGAAAACCAAAGTACAAATGGATTGGAACCACCAACCAGTCAACAAACTTTACTAGCTTCAGCCCAGCCTCATTTCACCTGTGTATCCTTGGCACCGCTTGTAGAAGAGGCTGTTACGCAAGCTATATGCAGGTCATAAACTTTACACTCACTCATACTTTTTGAATGATAAATGTGCGCAAAGGTGCATACTTTTCGATGAGTTTTCAGCGTTGACCACCTCCTTTTTGAATGCTGGGACTTGTGCACCATGAGACATAACATTATACAGCAGACTCCTTAGAGAACCAATTCAAGGATGCTCCAAATATAATGGGCAGTTGCAACCAGAGATCAATATATCTCATCCTAAATCACTGTTTGTATCAAGAATTAATTCTGTCACTTGTTTTTGTTTTGTTTTTGTTTTTGATGGTGGAGTGCAGTGTCATTATTTAACCAGAACTTTTGTTTCCACTTGTGCTTGCTTCTCATTTTTACTGGATTTATTGGCGTGTCGGGTCAGCTGGGCTATAAACAATGTAAACTGACTTAAAAGTCATATACATGTGTTTTATGCATTGTGGGTGTATGTAGATATGTTTGTAAGCTTTGTGGATTATATTGTGTACAGTTGTCAGCTTGGAAGATATATTTAAAAAAGAAAAAAAAAAAGGAGGAAAATTACACATCCATTCAGCTACGCAGTTGTGGCCCAACTCTGAGGTTAAAGGTTGAAGTCCCGTAGCCTAATGGCTGTAGGGACAGCGAATTGTTCGAGGTTCACTGCGTCTGGGGTGCGGCACGATGGACGACTGAACCCTTCCTCTCATTCCACTCACTTAACCATCTCTGACTTATCCCGGGGACCCATGGTGCGGCACGATGGACGGACTGAACCCTTCCTCTCATTCCACTCACTTAACCATCTCTGACTTATCCCGGGGACCCATGGTGCGGCACGATGGACGACTGAACCCTTCCTCTCATTCCACTCACTTAACCATCTCTGACTTATCCCGGGGACCCATGGTGCGGCACGATGGACGACTGAACCCTTCCTCTCATTCCACTCACTTAACCATCTCTGACTTATCCCGGGGACCCATGGTGCGGCACGATGGACGACTGAACCCTTCCTCTCATTCCACTCACTTAACCATCTCTGACTTATCCCGGGGACCCATTAACCATCTCTGACTTATCCCGGGGACCCATGGTGCGGCACGATGGACGACTGAACCCTTCCTCTCATTCCACTCACTTAACCATCTCTGACTTATCCCGGGGACCCATTAACCATCTCTGACTTATCCCGGGGACCCATTAACCATCTCTGACTTATCCCAGGGACCCATTAACCATCTCTGACTTATCCCAGGGACCCATTAACCATCTCTGACTTATCCCAGGGACCCATTAACCATCTCTGACTTATCCCGGCACTTAACCATCTCTGACTTATCCCGGGGACCCATTAACCATCTCTGACTTATCCCAGGGACCCATTAACCATCTCTGACTTATCCCAGGGACCCATTAACCATCTCTGACTTATCCCAGGGACCCATTAACCATCTCTGACTTATCCCAGGGACCCATTAACCATCTCTGACTTATCCCAGGGACCCATTAACCATCTCTGACTTATCCCGGGGACCCATTTACTGCCAGAAGGTTTTCAGGCCACAAAAACCACACCACATGATCATTCAAGCTCATGACTGTTAGGTCCACAGGCAAATGCTCAAATCATTTGACTGCAAGGCCCTCAACTCTGATTTCAACACAAAACCGGAGCAGCCTAGAAGAGCTTGACGCAAGAGATGCTCCAGAATGAGAACATCAGCAGTAGTGACTGTGTGTGGGGGGGATTTGGAAGTGTTACGGCGAATTAGAAGTGCACATCTACATGTGCGCATAGACACATGTGTCTGATGGAATTGTATTGAATTTTGTAACAAAACTGAAATGGAAGAAAAAATTCTCACAATAATTCTAGCTTGATAGATGGCTTGATCGTAAGGCAGGAGATTGGTACCTACACACACACACACATATCTTTTGGTCACACACACAGAGTAGTGACTGCTGGCGCACAGTCTGAGCTAATTAGTGGTTTGATGTGCGATTCTTCTGTTTCTCTCAGCTCCTTTCCCATGGTCATTTCTAATCATCCAGGATATTTCTTGAGCTGTGTGTAGTTTATGCTGCTCAACAAAATATATGAACCGTTCATGAAAATGTCTTCAAAAATCTAATTGTTTGAATGACACTGAAACTAGGACAACAAGATAATTCGCCAGCAGACTTAAACATTGCCTAGTAAGTGATCGTAATGCGGATTTGTCCACTTTTTGAAACATTCACATGAAAATCTTCACTTTTACGAGTAACCCTACTTTTGATGAGATTATTTTTACAGGCGATGATCATGATCTACACATGCAAGCTCGGTCCATACTGCTGTATTAGGCGATGTGCTCTCGCATTCACACTATGAGCTTGTTGTAGGCTTGCCCCTTACGGAGCACCAAAGTAAATGTCAGTAATCCTTACTGATTTTATTTTTTCCCAGTATAGACCAGTACCCTGTTAAAACCGTATTTCTTGCTTCGTTCTTAATACATATGACCTGGCATTGGTGCAGTCATGCATTGCATGCTGATCACAAGAATTGGATCATTACCGGGGTTTTCAATTAAAACAAAAAACCTGTTGCACTTAGCATACTTTTATGTAATGTGTAGCTTTTGCTACAAGCTGCAGTGTGAGATGACGTGGTAAGTTTGCAAGGACAGTAAGCCTGCCACCCAAGCAAAGACATCCCTCCAACTTTGGGAGGGGTAGACAACAATTGACCTGCCCGTGGTCAAGGGGTGTAACCCATGCAAGGAAAAGAGTTTGTACCACACTCTTGTTATACATGTTCTTTCGTTATTGTTGGAAAGGAGTGCATTATAGTAAATTTGCGTGTTGGCAAGAGACGGTCTGGTTGCGATGCAGGTTTCTTGCTTTTTCTTTGAATAGAATGTTGAAGACTCGCTAATTTGGAAAAGAAAAAGAAAATCAAGTTGATCAAGTTGTAAGGGATGACCTCAATGGAGATGACTTCGATGGGGATGACTTCAATCGTTCAAACTATGCCACACACACACGTGTGGGTTAAGTGCACATTTCAGTGTTGGTGCAAGGGGAAAGAGGATGCAGTTGTGTGAGGGAGTGGGAGAATTTGGCTTGGGGGGGGGGGGGGGGATAGCGGGATGGATGCTCAGTATTCTTTAGTATAAAAAAATTTGGAGCGTTGATATTGGCGTCATTTCAGCGTTGTGCAAGGTCATTCCCACATCACTTCACTCCTGTACAGTCTGTGCCTGTCTGGGCCAGCACCCCTTCATTCTACCTGCAGCCTGTGTTGGTAGAAACCTGCTTTTAGGTTTTTGCTATAATTTTCACTTGTTGGTACTGATCTTTTGACCTTCCTGTGTGCATGGTATATACCTATGTACAAGGTGTGTCTGTGTACAAGATAACTGTAAGGTTTTCAATTGCGTGGATTTGGGATTGCTTGGCATGTCTTATACATAAGTCATAGGTACTGTTCTGCTATGGGTTTGGGTTTTTTTTTGTATTTATGAAATGCTGTAGACCTTGTCTCATTTAAGCCTGGACTCTTTTAATACATTTTGAATGAGCAGTTAAAATGGCTTGGTTCTTTTCTTCAGTGCATGATTTTGTCTTGGTGCTTTCTCTTGTCAGGGATTGTTCATGCTGCATTATTTTGCATTTGGACTTTTGTCAGTATATTTCATCATGTACTAGCTGGACCAGGAAAGGTACAGCTGGACACCGCCACAGTGATTCAGCACCTGTTCAGGGACTCCTCTGGTGGGTTGGTTCACGATGATTCACTGGACTGCTGGCACTGGGCCTGTGACAGAACAAACCTGAATGCAGCTGTGCATGTGGAGCCAACATGATCCCTTTGGGAGTAATGCCACAGAGAAGGCGAAGAGGGGAAGTCAGGGCGTGGGAGATCAGATGGCAAAGCATGATTATGAACACTGTCAACACAGACCCTCGTTCTGCTCTGTGTGCCCAGTTAACACTGCAGTCACAGCACTGAAATTCTCTCAGGACACCTGATTTTGACCATTTTTAACTAATTTCCCTTAAAAGCCTAAATCCGACAGCGACTTTATTTTTGTACAGCAAAATAGAGCTATCTTTCATCTTCTTCATGATGAATGTTTTTAAAAGTCAGAATAATTATTTTGTTGTTGTTTGATTGAGTTGAAAATGATGTACTTCGAACGAGGAACACTGATTCAATGCTTGAATGCGCCAACGGCTGGTTGGTTTCTCTTCAAATTAACCAATGAAATCGACTGTTAGAAGCTTGCTAACTGGTGTGATATGACGTAGGAAGGACTGTATTTTTACGCTGACACCATTGGTTAAAAATTCTGCTTGAAATTCTGTCATATTTATTTTTAGGAGACCATCGCTATCATTCTCGCTTGCAGCGAGTATTTCCGCCTACGTCGCCAAGTGGTAAGTTGGGTCCCGTGATCATTCTCGCAGCTTGCTGCGAAAAAGTTGAAGCTGGAACCAAGAGGGCTGCAAAACCAATATATGACTATAGGGAGTTTGTACACCAAACCAGCTGGTATCCTTCCATTTGGGACTTTTTCTGTTGTAAAGGAAACTGTGGATTTTTTTTTTTTTTTTCAAAACTAATTTGTTCTTAAACCAGTTTTTTTTTCTTGAAAATTCAGAAGGATGTCATGCTTAAATGTACACAGATAAAATCCACATGATCTTTCAGTCTTTGTTGACAGAGGCTTCTTGTTTTGTTTGCCGCCGTTTTTTGACTCTGTACATGACATCCCTCGCCCTGTGTTTTGTTTGCCTCTGTACATGACATCCCTCACCCTGTGTTTTGTTTGCCTCACTCTTGATGAAACTTGTTGTTCCAGAGTGTTAGGATTTGCATGGCATCATTAGATTTGGGCATTTCATAGTTGATGCCGCAAAGGCCCTGTTCATGGATTATCATTTGATTTGGGCATTTCATAGCTGATGCCGCAAAGGCCCTGTTCATGGATTATCATTTGATTTGGGCATTTCATAGTTGATGCCGCAAAGGCCCTGTTCATGGATTATCATTTGATTTGGGCATTCCATAACTGATGCCGCAAAGGCCCTGTTCATGGATTATCATTAGATTTGGGCATTTCATAGTTGATGCCGCAAAGGCCCTGTTCATGGATTATCATTTGATTTGGGCATTCCATAGCTGATGCCGCAAAGGCCCTGTTCATGGATTATCATTAGATTTGGGCATTTCATAGCTGATGCCGCAAAGGCCCTGTTCATGGATTATCATTAGATTTGGGCATTTCATAGCTGATGCCGCAAAGGCCCTGTTCATGGATTATCATTAGATTTGGGCATTTCATAGCTGATGCCGCAAAGGCCCTGTTTATGGATTATCCATCAGATGTGATATTTGTGTTTTACTTTTTTGAAAAAAAAAAGGTCAATATTTTTCATCTAAGATTCTGTGGAAAACATTTTACTTTTAAGCTAGTTTCAAAGTGAGGCAACTACAGGGGGAAACTGAAAGGAACTGAAAAGAAAAATTATTATTCCGCCAAACAAAAGAGACAGACAAATGGCAAGACAAAACGAAAGAGACAGACAAATGGCAAGACAAAACGAAAGAGACAAATTATAAGACAATGGTTTGTCTTGTAATTTTGTTTGTCTCTTACATTCGGCGGAATCGTAATGTTTTAAGTTTGCTTTCAAGCTGTTTTATAAGGTCTTTAGAATATCTTTTCCTTAGCATTTCTGTCCTATTTGATTAAAAACATGTTTTTCTTACACATGCAAGTGTGGAACTGATTTTACTATGGCAACAGTCCTGATATGACCCCCTGTGGTCGACTGGGCTATAAACAACATGTTTGTCTCATTTTGTGACATATCAGTACTACCTCTCCTCTGGATCCTTTTATTGTATTAAATAGACTGATCAGTCTGCACCCTGATGTTTTGTTTTTCTTTAATCAGACTTACAATTATAATCCAAATGAAATAAAATTTTGAGAGAAGAGTAAATATGTGGGCATGCATATGTCACAAAAAAACATGAATGTGTGAATATTTGTGTCCTTTGGGACTTTTTGTTTGGCTGTTTGTCACTGTCTTCAGTGACAGAGTCCCCCCCCCCCCTTTCTGTCTTAGAGACAGAAACACTTCTGCGAGATAAACATTTGAATGTCCACACGCTCATCACAAAGAACATATTTTTAATTCACTGATTTTTACCACAACATGCAGATGAAGATGCAAGCAAGCAGCCATGTGAACACGCTCAAAACACACCTACGTCTGGCTACCAACAAAACACCATGCTCAAAGATCACAATTGACGCTTCTCTTCTGTGGTTCTGTGGCTACTTCTTCCAGACAAAGAACGTGGGCACAGTTGTAAAGGTACAGACATACGAACACACACACACACACACACACACACACACACACACACACACACACTCTCTCTCTCTCTCTCTCACCCTAAAGTGTAGGACAGCAGAGTGGTTGGACACTGCGCTGTTAATTTGAGTCACAGGTCGGGGTCACAGGTTAAAATCCAAGGAGTTCATTACATTGGTCATTCTTTTTACTTTTCCTTTTTTCTTTCTTCTATTTTCTTTCTTCTTCTGTTTGTGTTACCACAGGCCAATCACACACCTACGGCTCCTTCTCTGGACTGCCAATGCGGAGACCAAGAAAGTCTGTACGTAAAACAATTTATAACAACGTTGTTAAACTACAGACATGTTAAGGTGAATGAAACCAAGCTGTGTTGAAGAGCATCCGCTGTTCTGTTGGCCTTTCACCCCCAGGTTGACAAAAAAGGTAAATTATGGCCCCCCACCCCCCCCCCCCCAAAAAAAAAAAACCAACGAAATGTCACCTACAAAAAGTTATTTTTCTAAACTACATACAGCAAACAGGCATTGCAGAATGAACAGGTACTTTCCAGCCTGAACCTTTTTAAAATGTTCGCAACTAGAATCCAGGTGACAACACAAGACAACTTGCATGTTGATAAATTGTAATAAGAGGGTAGAAAAACAAACAAAAAAAAACAAACATTTCTGAAACAAAAACAGGTGAATGGGACAAAACAAAAATAGGTGAATGAATGGGACAGAACAGGTGAATGGGACAAAACAAAAATAGGTGAATGAATGGGACAGAACAAAAACGGTGAATGGGACAGAACAAACAGGTGAATCAGAATGGGACAAAACAAAAACAGGTGAATAGGACAGAACAAACAGGTGAATGGGACAGAACAAACAGGTGAATGGGACAAAACAAAGACAGGTGAATGGGACAGAACAAAGACAGGTGAATGGGACAGAACAAACATGTGAATGAGGCAGAACACGAACAGGTGAATGGGACAAAACAAAGACAGGTGAATGGGACAGAACAAACATGTGAATGAGGCAGAACACGAACAGGTGAATGGGACAAAACAAAGACAGGTGAATGGGACAAAACAAAAACAGGTGAATAGGACAGAACAAACAGGTGAATGGGACAGAACAAAGACAGGTGAATGGGACAAAACAAAGACAGGTGAATGGGACAGAACAAAGACAGGTGAATGGGACAGAACAAAAACAGGTGAATAGGACAGAACAAAGACAGGTGAATGGGACAGAACAAAGACAGGTGAATGGGACAAAACAAAAACAGGTGAATAGGACAGAACAAACAGGTGAATGGGACAGAACAAAGACAGGTGAATGGGACAGAACAAAGACAGGTGAATGGGACAGAACAAAGACAGGTGAATGGGACAAAACAAAGACAGGTGAATGGGACAGAACAAAGACAGGTGAATGGGACAGAACAAACAGGTCAATGGGACAGAACAAACAGGTCAATGGGACAGAACAAACAGGTCAATGGGACAGAACAAACAGGTCAATAGGACAGAACAAAGACAGGTGAAAGGGACAGAACAAACAGGTCAATACGACAGAACAAAGACAGGTGAATGGGACAGAACAAAGACAGGAGAATGGGACAGAACAAACAGGAGAATGGGACAGAACAAACAGGTGAATGGGACAGAACAAAGACAGGAGAATGGGACAGAACAAACAGGAGAATGGGACAGAACAAACAGGTCAATGGGACAGAACAAACAGGTCAATGGGACTGAACAAACAGGTCAATAGGACAGAACAAACAGGTGAATGGACAAAACAGGTCAATGGGACTGAACAAACAGGTCAATAGGACAGAACAAACAGGTGAATGGGACAGAACAAACAGGTGAATGGGACTGAACAAACTGGTGAATGGGACAAAACAAAAACAGGAGAATGGGACTGAACAAACAGGAGAATGGGACAGAACAAAAACAGGAGAATGGGACAGAACAAACAGGTCAATGGGACAGAACAAACAGGTCAATGGGACAGAACAAACAGGTCAATGGGACAGAACAAACAGGTCAATAGGACAGAACAAGACAGGTGAATGGGACAGAACAAACAGGTCAATAGGACAGAACAAACAGGTCAATAGGACAGAACAAACAGGTCAATAGGACAGAACAAACAGGTCAATAGGACAGAACAAACAGGTCAATAGGACAGAACAAAGACAGGTGAATGGGACAGAACAAACAGGTCAATAGGACAGAACAAACAGGTCAATAGGACAGAACAAAAACAGGAGAATGGGACAGAACAAACAGGAGAATGGGACAGAACAAACAGGTCAATGGGACAGAACAAAAATGGCAGAAGGATGGGATGAAACGGGAGGCAGAACAAACAGGTCAATGGGACTGAACAAACAGGAGAATGGGACAGAACAAAACAGGTCAATGGGACTGAACAAACAGGTCAATGGGACTGAAAAACAGGAGAATGGGACAGAACAAACAGGTCAATGGGACTGAACAAACAGGAGAATGGGACAGAACAAAAACAGGTGAATGGGACAGAACAAACAGGTCAATGGGACTGAACAAACAGGAGAATGGGACAGAACAAACAGGTCAATGGGACTGAACAAACAGGAGAATGGGACAGAACAAAAACAGGAGAATGGGACAGAACAAACAGGTCAATGGGACTGAACAAACAGGAGAATGGGACAAAACAAAGACAGGTGAATGGGACAGAACAAACACAGGTGATGGGACAGAACAAACAGATGAATGGGACAGAACAAACAGATGAATGGGACAGAACAAACACAGGTGATGGGACAGAACAAACAGATGAATGGGACAGAACAAAAACAGGTGAATGGGACAGAACAAACACAGGTGATGGGACAGAACAAACAGATGAATGGGACAGAACAAAAACAGTGAATGGGACAGAACAAAAACAGTGAATGGGACAGAACAAACGGGTGAATGGGACAGAACAAAAACAGTGAATGGGACAGAACAAAAACAGTGAATGGGACAGAACAAACGGGTGAATGGGACAGAACAAACGGGTGAATGGGACAGAACAAACGGGTGAATGGGACAGAACAAACGGGTGAATGGGACAGAACAAACAGGAGAATGGGACAGAACAAACGGGTGAATGGGACAGAACAAACAGGAGAATGGGACAGAACAAACGGGTGAATGGGACAGAACAAACAGGAGAATGGGACAGAACAAACGGGTGAATGGGACAGAACAAACAGGAGAATGGGACAGAACAAACGGGTGAATGGGACAGAACAAACGGGTGAATGGGACAGAACAAACGGGTGAATGGGACAGAACAAACAGGAGAATGGGACAGAAAAACGGGTGAATGGGACAGAACAAAAACAGTGAATGGGACAGAACAAAAACAGTGAATGGGACAGAACAAACAGGTGAATGGGACAGAACAAACAGGTCAATGGGACAGAACAAACAGGTCAATGGGACAGAACAAACAGGTTAATGGGACTGAATAAAAACAGGTTAATGGGACAGAACAAACAGGTGAATGGGACAGAACAAACAGGTGAATGGGACGAGAACAAACAGGTGAATGGGACAGAACAAACAGGTCAATGGGACAGAACAAACAGGTGAATGGGACGAGAACAAACAGGTGAATGGGACAGAACAAACAGGTGAATGGGACAGAACAAACAGGTTAATGGGACAGAACAAACAGGTGAATGGGACAGAACAAAACAGGTGAATGGGACGAGAACAAACAGGTGAATGGGACAGAACAAACAGGTCAATGGGACAGAACAAACAGGTCAATGGGACAGAACAAACAGGTGAATGGGACTGAACAAACAGGTGAATGGGACTGAACAAAAACAGGTGAATGGGACAGAACAAACAGGTGAATGGGACAGAACAAAAACAGGTGAATGGGACAGAACAAACGGGTGAATGGGACAGAACAAACGGGTGAATGGGACAGAACAAACAGGTGAATGGGACGGAACTAACAGGTGAATGGGACAGAACAACAGGTGAATGGGACGGAACTAACAGGTGAATGGGACAGAACAAACGGGTGAATGGGACAGAACAAACGGGTGAATGGGACAGAACAAACAGGTGAAAGGGACGGAACTAACAGGTGAATGGGACAGAACCAGAGAGCGGCAACAAAGAGGAAAGGAAATGACTGGCTGTACACTTCCCAGACAGTGGGGATACAGTTTACACTGAAAGAGCCCGCGGCGTGAGGACAGGTCCAGTGTAGGGCACGCTTGTCCCTTGTCCCAGGTATACCAATGAGCAGACCTGCAACTGCTGACTGAGCTCCCTTCATCCACAGAGAAGACCACTGTGACGCAGCAAACAATGACAGATCCTGTCAATAATTGGTGTGTAATGGAATCACCAGCATACCCAGCAGGTACCAATTTACCTGGAGAGACAAACTCCCCCAGGTACCAATTTACCTGGCGAGACAAACCCCCCCAGGTACCAATTTACCTGGAGAGACAAACTCCGCCCTTTCTTCTCCACTGTGCACTGAACACTTAGATGTCAACAAGACTGTTGCTCATGTCCGTCAAGATGTCTCTACAATTAATTTGGTGATCATTGGTTTTGATTATAGGACATGCACAGCATAGTGATAATGGGTTATGATTAAAGTACATGCACAGTTTGGTGATGATCATAGGACGCGCACAGCTTGGTGATGATTATAAGACATGCACAGCATAGTGATAATGGGTTATGATCATGGGACAAGCACAGCTTGGTGATGATTATAGGACACGCACAGCTTGGTGATGATTATAAGACATGCACAGCATAGTGATAATGGGTTATGATCATGGGACACACACAGCTTGGCGATGATCAAAAGAGAACATACTCATCAGTCATAGAATCATCCATCTATAAAGAAACCACTGGAAAAAAAAGTCAGTTTCCCTGGACACCACTTGAATCCCATTTCCCTGACTATGTATGATGACACAAATGCCTGGAGACTGATATCAACTGTGTTGGTTTAGCACAAAACAAACGCCAACAGGAATGGTAATCTCATTTCTGATCAAGTGATTAAGTCTTGAAGGGGGTGGGGGAGAGAGAGCACATGTGCTAGGGGAAACTTGTAGGCAAGACATCCAGCCAAACTATCATATCTGTGGCAGTGTGTTGGGTTTGGAACAGGAACAGCAGTAAGTGCACAGAAAAGACATTCACTGTGTGAAACATGCCCTGAGGAAAACCACTGGCTGTTTTCACAATGACCTCTCTCTCTCTCTCTCGCTCTCGCTCTCTCGCTCACACACACACACACACACACACGCACACACCAATGAACAAGGCTTTCATCACAGACCTCTTAACGAAGTGCATCATTAAACAACACTGATCATGCTTAACTTACCGGTCTCCTGCTACTCTTTTAGTGAAAACACTCATGTTCATACTGCAATACATACTTTTCATTCTAGGTGCCCCATACAAAAAGCAATGCCTAAGCACATTTATTAAAAAAAAAGTCCATGAATCAAACATTTACAATCAACAGATCCACATGTACAGACAGTACACCCTTTCACCAACACACAGCCTGTAAAAAACACCAAGATGCAAACAAAAAGCCAACGTGCAGCACCACCGCATTAATATGAACGGACACTGGGTGTAAGACATTTAATCTCGATTCATCGTCTGATTTTCAGGTGGATGACATGTCCCATTTTCAACCATCCAAGGAGTGTGCTCTATGGTGTCTATGTCGTCCTTTTTCAAACACACGTGTGTGCAGTATTAATTTATGTGACAGCAGGCAGTAGGATACCTCCACATCTGTTCTCACCTTTGGCACAGTTTCCATGCATCTCTCTCATTTTACTCTGCTTTTCTGTCAGCTATGATCAGACCACATCACTTGTTTCAAACCACAATGAAGTGGTAGGGGGTACTGGCTGCAGATGCTCTGCTTTTTTTGTTTGATAACCTATAACCTTATATCACAGCTATCTGACTGTCTTAAGTTTAAGAGAAAAAAAAATTAGGAAGAAAAAACAGAAAGACCAAAAAACAAATAAACAAACAAACAAACCAACCACAAAACAAAACAAAACAAACCCCTCCCCAAAACAGAATACAGCATGCATGAATATATCAACATTCAAAAGGAGCAGCTTGCCTTTCCACTTTTATTGAAGTCTTCAGAGAACACATCTGATCACACATTTGGATTCTTTTCATTCATGTTCACAAAACTAATGAAATTACACACACAAACAGCACAACATGACATCCATATACACATAGCTTCAAAGTGTGTAGTCAAAAAAAAATTGGCTATTTTTTTCCTTTACTCTTCACAACGGATACTTCTGTACTGACTAGTACATTGATGAACCAAAATGGCCCGATGAAACAGAAAAAAAAAAATGACAAAAACAGAACATGTTGCACCATTACTCTTAATATGAGGACCCCAGGCATAAATTAGGTGTGCTAAACTGTGACGGGATAAGCCAAAAAGTGGCTCACTGTGTATCATTTGTGACAGGATAAACCAAAGAATGGCTCACTGTGTATCATTTCTGACAGGATAAGCCAAAGAGTGGATCTTTTCTTCTTTCTTTTTCTTTCTTTCTGCATACGCAGGCTGATACTCCTGCGGACACTGCCTGTATAGACAGGCAGTGGAGTTTTGTGTGTATGACCGTTTTTCATCCCGCCATTAAGGCAGCCATACTCCATCTTCAGGGAAGGTGCATGCTATGTGTAACGTGTCATCCATACCAACAGCCAAACTAGCCTTCTCTTCCGAAAGTTGGTGATGGGATTTTACATGTGTGCAAGATGTTGTGCGTGCGTTCACACACGGAACCTTGGTTTATAGTCTCATTCGAAGGACTGTATGGGGAATGGAGTCAGAACCAATGTTAACTCCGAGGGAAAAATCCCCCTGTACCGAAATTCTAACCCGCAACCCCAGGATCACAAGTCCGGCGCTCTACCAACTGAGCTATTCCGGCCCCCAGTGGATCACTGTGTATCATTTGTGACAGGATAAGCCAAAGAAAGGCTCACTGTGTATCACTTGTGACACGATGAGCCAAACAGCAGCTCTCTGTATGTAATTCTGTGTGCATGTGAGAGAGAGAGAGAGAGAGAGAGAGAGAGAGCATAAAAACACTCAAAGATGCAATTCACGCTTTTGTTTCACCTTAAAAGTAAGTAATAAAAATGCACAGAAATATTAATGTTGCAAAGGTCTTTTCTTTTAATTTACTCTAAACAGGAGGCAAGGAATCTAAAATTCTGTATTGAAAGGGTGTGTGTGTGTGTGTGGTGTGCGTGTGTGCATGCGTGCGTGCGTGTGTGGTGTGTGTGTGTGTGTGGTGTGTGTGTGTGTGTGTGGTGTGTGAGTGTGTGCGTTCCAGAATACTGCTCATCAACTGAAAACACAAAGTCAGTTGATATTATGTGACTCTACAATTAAAAACTGAACAAGAACATAATCAATTCTTCATGCTTATTCAAACTATCGCCTCAATCCAAGATGTTTAACACTAGAAAAAAAAAAGAACACAATCAATTTTTCATGTTTAGTCGTTTGAATAAACTAACATGTATTGCCTCAATCCAAAAAGTTTTCTTCCCAGAGAGATGGACAGAGAGAGAAACGGCTGATAAATGAGTGATTAAAATGTGTTAACAAGTGATAAGAAAAAAAAAAAAAAAGCAAATTCAAGAATGCAACACAAAAAATGTATGAAAATACAAAGTTATACATGTTCTGAAAAATAATCCTGGATTTAGTAGTGAGTGAATAATGAGATAAACATGACAAAAACAACAGTATTGAACACAAATGCATGAAAAAAAAAAAACATATCAGAACCAAAATGCAGGCAGCCGCACAACTTTATTTAAATGCTGTAGTCATGAGGTCATTTTAAATGTGTATCGGTCAATGTCAGTTAATGTACTGACAGCCAGAACAACACATCAGTGTTGTGACTTAATGAATTCAACTCTGACAGGGTTGTTTCAATTTCCTGACCAAAACTGCAGGAGCATCTCTTGGACCTACTTGGTGCGGGGACACACAGAAAAAAAGATGTATGAGAACACCCTTGTCTCCGACCAGAATGGAAATTTGTATCATCTTCACCCACCTCATCCTCACCCTTCAGAGAGAGAGAGAAAAAAAAAAAAAGCAGTCTCAAATGCTTTGACCATCTGATAGTGCTTCAGTTTCAATGTCCTCTCCACTCGCATGCATTTGATGAGTTTTAAGTAGGAGGCAATACATGTCGATACGACATACTCGGGGAGGCTGACTCGATCGTACACACTATCATCACGTTGAGGCTCAGTAAGTGGTGTCCTGCATGTGCTGGATCAGAACAGGCACCAATGAAGTGACCGATGGCAGTGCAGAGTCTCCTCCAGGCACCTGCCTCAGGGTGACTGGACACTGACTGCTGTCCGTGGACTGTGGTGCCAAGAAAGCATTGAGGTGAATCTGAGTGTGGCCGGGTGTGAGGAAGCCAGAATGAGTGGCACGGACATCTTGCCACGGGGAAAGGCAGGGTGGTGGGAGGAGAGAGGCATTCCTTTTATGTACGATCGGCATGAAAGCTAAAACAATTATCAAAGAGAGACTGCAGGGAAACTGGTGAAGTGGGGAACTGATGTAGAAAAAACAATGGAGAAGACATTTCCAATCTGGTGCTGATCTGATTATGGTAAATATTTCAAAGCCTATAGAAAGAAAGAAAGATAATGCTATATACTACAATGTAATATTTCAAAGCCTATTGAAAGAAAGAAAGATAATGCTATATACTACAATGTTAAACAAAATGAAAAAGTGTTGGGTGATTTTGAGATTGGGAACACACGAAATGACACAAAAAGACAACTTGACAACTGTGGCAATTGCAAAAGCTTAAACGCCTGACGAAACAGTGATCATAGCAAGGACATTCACTCAAAATAACATCACATTGTGTGACTTGTGTGTCCGGATTCCACAACGAGTCTGATACAATAATTTCTAACCTGTAATGGAATACAAAGATATGACTGAAGTATCACTGCTCACCAGCAATATAAACACACACCCGGCGCAAAGTGAGGACCCAGGAACCCTGTTGTCTAGAAGCATTGCAGGTTTCCGCACATGTAGAGCACACAGAAGCTGACAGGTTCTGGACTCGCACATTTGTCCGGCCCACAGTTCAGGATCATGAAGACCACCAAGCTGTTTTCCTGCTCAATAACACTCTCAAGCCCAGCTGACCACTATGTTGCCAGTTCACACTCTCTGAACAATCGAACGGAAATGCTGGCTGGATCTAGTTCTGATAACCTCGCTGGACTTCCTTAATGAATCCATCCTTTCACACAGCGTCTGCCCATGCCATTTCACTAAACAACTCCTGCCAGGTTTATGAACACTGACAACCACTCACTTCATGCAGCAGGAAGAGTCCGTGTCTATAGATCTACATGGAAGGACCATGTCACCTGGAAGAGATCGTGGTGGGAACAGTCGAAGGTAATTCATACATTATCACAGGCAAGTCACCATTCAAGCAAGGAATGGGTAGGTCTACCTCTCCCTGTAAAAAAAAAAAAATGAAAATTGGTTTACCTTCAATGGAAGTCATGTAAAAAATCAAACAATGTACACTTGCACTCTGTATGTGATCAGTTCGAGTATCAACCTCACTGCAAAGTACATAGCAAAATTTATTAACAATTAATCTGAGTCTCTTAAGATAAAGTCTGTACAGGGGTCTGATAAAGAAGATAAAGATGACAACTGGGATCACCCAGCTGATAATTTTTAACTACAGGATTCTTAATAAACTTACAGTTCTGTACATATGCTTTCCCTTTTATTTTGTTGGAACTTACTTATACGAATGACATCTCTGGAAAAAAAAAAAAAAGAAAGAAAGAAAATACTGACAGGGTACATACTATATCCAACTAGACTTTTTCATACAGTGTAAACGGCCAGTTTAGGGATTGTTTTTTTCAATGTGAAGGCCATGAATCCTGAGGACCTAGACCCTAGCTGTGCCCACTATGAGGTAGTGTCCCATACATGGACTAGAGGGAGAATCCCTCTAGGAGAGATACAAGAAGAGGAGACAGCATCTGACGGCTTGCTTCTAACCAGACAATGGAACTGCAAGAGGGAAAACTGGATTGGATTTGACACAGAACATAAAGAACGGTATGTATGAGAAGACCTGACTGAGTCAATATTTCCTAAATTTCAGGGAACCACAAAAATTGTCTTCTTCAGTTCTTGCTTCAAGCCTTTCAAGACATACTTGATACTGAGTACTCAGATATAAAAAAAAATCATTTAGTCTCTTCTTACTGACATCCAGCCTTTCCTAATATTTCTTTTTTTTTCTGCTGCAAACCCAATCCCTCTCTATCCAACCCCAAAATGTCCTCCTGCATTTTTTCCCCATTGACACCACTTTTCAAACTCATTCAGAAGATACTGCAATGAATGTCAGCAACATACAAGTTTTTGAAAGAACAATGTCCCCTGTCTGATCCATCTTTTTTGATTTGGTTGTGATGCCATGACCAAAAAATCAGGGTCAGAAGGTAGGTTTAAACTTTTTTAACCTGTCATAATGGCTGACTTTTATGATAGCATACACTTCATTATGTGTTATATGTCTGGACTTTTACCCTTAATCAGATAAATCCAGTTTGAATACATACTGTGCTTACAGCACTCTACACTAGTCTTTAAAAACTGTTAAAAGGCGCCATTTTGCACATGTTCAACAAAGAAAATTTAAGTTTCAAAACGAAGCGACTGAGGGCGGAAAATGAAGCAAAAAAAGACCGGAGGTTAGTTACCGCCAAGGACACAGACAATTAAAGTACAGGACAAGACACAATGCACTTCGACCTCTTGGATCTTCTTCAGGTGAAAACAAATAACATTTAGGACTGTGAAAACGAAGAATGAGAAACCACCTATCTTCTCATGTTCACCGCCCGACCAAAATGGCCACTGGACAGAAACGAGGCCACCCAGAAGAAAATTTAATTACTGGAGGTCACAAAAAAATTACATGAAAATACACTATCTTCCTTCTCCGCTTTTGATGGTTCATAAGGAAAATCAGATGGTATGCAATTTGTTCTGTGTATTACTGTCATTTGGGGAGGTCCTATATTTGTCCTTTATTTTCATGTGCAAATAACAAAAAAGTTAAGATCTGTAGATAAAAACAGGGTCAGTCTGGTCACCATTACCGCAAAGTGTTTTGGGCAGCAGGATGGGGGGAGGGAGGAGGCTAGATGACTAAACAGCAAAACACACACACACACACACACACACACACACACACACACACACACACACACACGCGCGCGCGCGATACATGCGAGCACACACACACACACACAGTGACACACACACACACACACACACACACACACACACACACACACACACACACTTATTCATGGCATAATATTAAGTCTTACTTGTGGCACCAGATTGTCCTCATAGCGTTCCATCATCAAGCGGTTGCCTCTGACAACCTGACGGTAAAATTCGTGAGCTAAATCTCCGTCTTCATCAAAAAACATGGATCTGCAATCAAAAATTTTTCGAAACCCAAATACAACATCAAACAATCAAAATTTTGACAACATTATTTCACAATGTCTTGATTATTTTGAAGAGTTCAGTTTTAAACTAACTTAAAAACAAGTTCACAGCTATGTGGAGTTGCGGAAAAAAAAATTATAACAACATCAGCAATACAAAACTAGAAACAGAGCTTGAAGTTCTACGCAATACTGTTAGTGTTACTAACAGTTCACATATAAAATGATATAAAATAAAACCAGTTTAGAGTTTAATTTCATCATCTAGACTATATAAACCAATAATTATTCATTAATGTGAATAAGGTGAGTGAGGTAGTGTGTCTATTGTAAAGTGCTTAGAGCTTGGTCTGTGACCGAGGATAGGCGCTATATAAATACCCAATATAATAATAATGCATTTTCTTATAACCTGAACCTAAATTTTAAAAAAAAGAAAAAAAAAGAAAAAAAGAAAAAAAAAAGACGGATGCAGAAAGGACATTAATCCGCTGTGGCGCCAGCTTACCGTCATTGTTCTTACATATCTGGCAGAGGTAACAGGCTGCCAGGCTATAACAGCTGGAGTATTTGACCGGGGAGCATTCAATACACCAGCTGGACTGACCTGAGCCAGGATTCCCAATCAGCTAATGCCTGAATTTTGTCTGTAAACTTTATACATGTACCAGATCCGTACACTACAGACTGACGCATTCAAAATTCCACCACTTCTCCATGCCATTTGTATACAGTTTCAGGACTGAAAATTTGCAATGGATCACACAAAAAAGCATTCCTCATTTTCCTGTTGTCAAAATGGCCATTTGGGTCATTCCACTGACAGGCTACATACTTTTTTTTCCACTGACACACATACATCCTCATCATAACTGTCTCTACATAGATCTGGATCAGTATACTGGCAGACACCAATTTGCTTATTTTTTTGCAATGCAGAACTATGGGAGTGATGCGAAGAAATTAACAGATCTATCTATAGGTAAGTGGGAGCTAAAGGAGTGAGAAGTAGAGAGGGGGGAGGACTAAACAGGACACAGAGCTAGTGTGCTAGGAATCTGCCAACCACTGATGAAAATTCCGAGGCAGATGAAGCATGAACGATCTCCATTGCAAGCTGATTCCAGTCAAACTCTGTTTGCCGGAATTAAGAGCACAGATTCCTATACTACCCTGGTCTGCTGCTTTACACCAGGTAACAACAGCTGTTGTTGAAGGCCTGTCAATGATAAGACTCTAGGTTTCATAATCAATAAAGGTGGTGGGCCAGATTCTTCTGCAGGTCTTGCATCTACTTGCTTAGTGGTAGTACTGGTATCAGGCCTGATATTATCTTACTGAAGGCAGCGAGTCTCAGCTGTTTCATGTAGTCTTTCAGTGCTGGAAATCTCAGTTCATGGAGCGCATGTCAGTCCTGTGTGATGAACCAAGTGCTTGCTGATGAAAACTTTCAACCAATCCTCACCCTTCTTATGGGCCCCCCCCCCCCCCCCCCCTCCAACTATGGACTCATACTCCAGAATAGATCAGATGAGAGTGATGCGTGACTCCTGAGTTTGTCTTTCTTGTTGAAGACTTAAAACTTGATTCCATGGCTTGGAACATTACTCAATGACTGAAGTCCCGGTCTCAGAAAACCGCAGTTTTTAACAGCGTGATTTCCGTGGCCTATACAGACCTTATGTATAACTACAAGTACGAGGGTTCCACATCACAAATAAATGGGGTAAATCACATATTTTAAGTTGAAATTCATATTCAGGAAAAATTTTGAAAAAAAAAGGTATTATAAAAAGAAATGTAATTACAGGATCATGATGTTGGGAGGACATATCAATTTCAAAAGGGGTCTTGTTATAGATGATAAATTCAGTTGAAGAACTGAAACTGAAAGGGATGATCGCATGTTAGCCAAAAGAAAAACAACAGGTTTACTTCTGTGAAGAGTTTTTTTACCTATAGTATATAGATACATTCTCTGTTTGTCAGTCAGCCACTCTGCCATGGTTTTACATCTAGTCTGACAGAAGAAATCTGCTGATGGATTCTTACAATTTGCTTTCATCCGGCCTTTTCAAATAAAAATATTCAAAAATAAATGAAAGTCAGATGAAGGCAAAAATGTCAAAAACAGGCAAAAATGTGGTGGAAGACTTTGTCAAAATTTGGGATTTTCAAGTCACTACCACCAGAATCCTCTCCTGAGGCGACTGACAAAACTGCCAGTGCTGACTCACTCAGTCAGTGTCAACAGAGACCAACAGCAAGGTATTTCCAGAACACTATTACCAGTATGTAATAGCAGTATGTAATGGGACTTTGACACCACTTTCAGTGGCTGATTCATTGCACTTTGCAATCTTAATGCTGAGCAAATTTTGCACAAATCAAAAAGCTGAAATTATTTTCACCATAGTAGAATCACAACATTTCCATTAGTTTCAGTGATCTCCACTTGTTTGCCATCAAAAACTAAAAAAAAGTCTAAGCATCACCAATTGTCTTCATGTCAAAATTGAATTCATGTTCGCAGACAAGTATCAGCAAAATCACCACTTGTATTACCAGTGAAGTAGCCTACCCATTTCCATACTGCAGACCATGATCACACAAGGTCATCAGACTCTGCATTTTGCCATCTATGAATCTCAGACCTAACCATACCACTGTTACCAGTCTGAAAATTACTAATACTTGTGTTCAGTTTAGCTGAACAAAAAATTTTTAAAAGCTTATTTTTAGTCATTCCTACTGCAAGCACTATCTTCTGTACCATAGTAATCATCATTTAATAATTCTGCCTTAAGTGCCTTTGAATCAGAAATCATGCCAACCATCTTTGTCTTGGTAGCCAACATCATTTCTTTGGTCTGTAAAATTCCTTACACAGTATCTCTTCATAACTGGATTCATGTTTTCCATCAAGGTCCATTTTTTTTTTTTTTTTAATAAACTTGTCAAAAAAATCATGGAGTGTTGAAGGTAAGTTCTTATCATCTTCACGCCTTTTGGTATTAGATAATTAATGAGTATTAACTGTTTAAAATATATCATGAAATCTGCAGAAAATAAGTTTCAAAAGGAGATGACTGAGGGCGGAAAATGAAGCAAAATTCAAAAACAAAAGGGGTTGGTTACCGCCACAGATACAGGAAGATTGTCCTGTAATCTGTTTGTCAGTGTGGTGGTCTGTTTGTCAGTGTGGTGTTATCTAACCCTTTAGGGGACACACACTGAACTCAATATCTAATATGGATATTTTAAGTTCCCTTATCCTGGCACCAGCGACTAAGCAGAGAGTGTCACTCACTAATTAAATCAATATTACTGTTGCAGAGTGGAACATCCCAATATTCCTTTGTTCTTGGTACCGAATAATAAAATCTTAATTTCACAATTACACCCTTTACCTATGTGGTGATATTAATGTTCTATTCGCCTAAGTATGTTTAAGACAAGCATTTCCAGACCTGAGCCTGTTTAAAAGTCAGCGGTTAAATGTAAAATCTGAGTTTAACCCTCCCTTCTAGCAAGTTCCAGCTCAGGTTCTGCGCACCTAACAAAGAGAATAGATCTAGATCAGTATCACTTATGTAGGTCACGTTTTTCATACTGATCTTCGTGGAGAGAAAAAAAAGAAGAGCTCAATCAATCACCAACACCCTTGATGCGTTGTTCCACCGAGAACAGCGTTACTGCAAAGCTGTTTTACCGAATTAGATTGTATGACTCGACTTACCCTCTTCTTTTGTACACATACAGCGAGGCCCCACATGGGACAAGACCTCTACAGTGTGCGTTGACTTCGTTTTCACTACCAGATCGTCCTAGAAGCCAGGACACTGGTTTGGTAGCTGTACGAGCTAAGGAAGTTGCTGTCTGTCCCATTCTTGCTGTTTGATTCAATCGAAAGGAGGAAAAAAAAACAGTGACGTAAAACCTAAAGATCACCGAGTTTATCAGTCGCACCACAACTGACCACCATTTTTGTTTATTGATAAGGGAGGCGACTGTCAGCATTAATACCTGTCGTCGTTCTAATGACGTCCCTTTAACATTAAACTTTCGATTTCGACCTCGGCAACACTGGAAATCTGCCGCACCTGTCTCTAGGCACCACAGCATCATAAATAATAGATAGAAAAAAGGCAAAATCTCTCTCTTCCTTTTCTTCTCCTTGCATCCACAACGTGCACAATGGGGCAGTATGTGGACACACAGTACAAACAAACTGACAGGACCAAAGCACTGAATACAGCTACGATCTAATAGTGGGGGAAAAAACAAGCGCAGGCCAACAACTTAACTGTCTTCATAGTAGACTTAGCAAAATTTGGACTTAAGGAGTGGGGGGGGGGGGAGGGTGGAAGATGGAGAAACTGGGAACATGATAGTAAGAAAATATATTACAGATATGAAAACACCTCTATTTGACGCCAGGAGCGCAGACACAACCAGCCGTGTCTCCCTGATGAGTTCCGATCCAGCGGACGAAAGGCCTCGGAGCAGGCAATACAAATATATCTGCCTTCAAAAGGGATTGCGATGGTTCCCTTATGCAGCTAGTGAGGTGTTTTCATATCTGTAATATATTTTCATGTTCCCAGTTTCTCAATCTTTCACCCCCCCCCCCCCCCCCCTCCCCCTTAAGTCCAAATTTTTCTAAGTCTACTGTGAAGACAGTTGAGTTGTTGGCCTGCGCTTGTTTTTTCCCCCACTATTAGATTGTTCATCTTTGTATTTGTCTGACTTTATTCAAGTTTAAAAGGCTGTGCCAGTCTTTAATAAAAGTTGCTCTGTGTTAGGTTTTCTTATGGGAGCAAAAGTTACCCCACTTGTTTACTGTTTACTGAATACAGCGCCAGATTTCAAGCGCAAGGACAGGCCGGGACTTAGATTTGAGTCACTGGCCTCTGTGCCATCTCAAATACTATGTGTCATCTATTGGAACATCTGTGTCATCTCAAATACTATGTGTCGTCTATTGGAACATCTGTGTCATCTCAAATACTATATGTCATCTATTGGAACATCTGCGTCATCTCAAACACTATGTGTTATCTATTGGAACATCTGCATCATCTCAAATACTATGTGTCATCTATTGGAACATCTGCGTCATCTCAAACACTATGTGTTATCTATTGGAATATCTGCGTCATCTCAAATACTATGTGTCATCTATTGGAACATCTGTGTCATCTCAAATACTATATGTCATCTATTGGAACATCTGCGTCATCTCAAACACTATGTGTTATCTATTGGAACATCTGCATCATCTCAAATACTATGTGTCATCTATTGGAACATCTGCGTCATCTCAAACACTATGTGTTATCTATTGGAATATCTGCGTCATCTCAAATACTATGTGTCATCTATTGGAACATCTGTGTCATCTCAAATACTATATGTCATCTATTGGAACATCTGCGTCATCTCAAATACTATGTGTCATCTATTGGAACATCTGTGTCATCTCAAATACTATGTGTCATCCATTGGAACATCTGTGTCATCGCAAATACTATGTGTCATCCATTGGAACATCTGTGTCATCGCAAATACTATATGTCATCTATTGGAACATCTGCGTCATCCCAAATACTATGTGTCATCTATTGGAACATCTGTGTCATCTCAAATACTATGTGTCATCTATTGGAACATCTGTGTCATCTCAAATACTATATGTCATCTATTGGAACATCTGCGTCATCTCAAATACTATATGTCATCCATCCATTGGAACATCTGCGTCATCTCAAATACTATGTGTCATCTATTGGAACATCTGCGTCATCTCAAATACTATGTGTCATCTATTGGAACATCTGTGTTATCTCAAATACTATGTGTCATCTATTGGAACATCTGTGTCATCTCAAATACTATGTGTCATCCATTGGAACATCTGTGTCATCTCAAATACTATGTACTATGTGTCATCTATTGGAACATCTGTGTCATCTCAAATACAATGTGTCATCTATTGGAACATCTGTGTCATCTCAAATACTATGTGTCATCCATTGGAACATCTGTCATCTGAAATACTATGTACTATGTGTCATCCATTGGAACATCTGTGTCATCTCAAATACTATGTGTCATCTATTGGAACATCTGTGTCATCTCAAATACTATGTGTCATCCATTGGAACATCTGTGTCATCTCAAATACTATGTGTCATCTATTGGAACATCTGTGCCATCTCAAATACTATGTGTCATCTATTGGAACATCTGCGTCATCTCAAACACTATGTGTCATCTATTGGAACATCTGCGTCATCTCAAATACTATGTGTCATCTATTGGAACATCTGTGTCATCTCAAATACTATGTGTCATCCATTGGAACATCTGCGTCATCTCAAATACTATGTGTCATCTATTGGAACATCTGCGTCATCTCAAACACTATGTGTCATCTATTGGAACATCTGTGTCATCATCTGCGTCATCACAAAGACTATGTGTCATCTATTGGAACATCTGCGTCATCTCAAATACTATGTGTCATCTATTGGAACATCTGTGTCATCTCAAATACTATGTGTCATCCATTGGAACATCTGTGTCATCTCAAATACTATGTGTCATCTATTGGAACATCTGTGTCATCTCAAATACTATATGTCATCTATTGGAACATCTGCGTCATCTCAAATACTTAAGCCTTGGGTCCATGACAGGATTTTCACGTAAAACGGCTTGCTGCAGCATAACATTACCAATGCACAAATTTTGACCGAGATTATCACATATAGCTCCTCAAAGATATTCAGCACAGTGCCATTTGTCATCTCCTATAGACGGTCACAACATCAGAGGAAACTTCCATCTATGACTCGTACCTTTCTCACGCGATGCAGTATGAAAGCTGGTATACAGCAGTCGAAGAGGAAATTCATTACAGGATTTTCGTGGAAGTGGAAACTGGACTCCCTCAAGGCGCAGTCTTGGATCCAGTCTTATTTTCTGCCTCCTGGCTGATCTCTCTGCTTGTGTTCAGTTTCAGATCCCACTTTCTGCAAACGACTGTCCTCCTAAAACGGAGGTCCAGGTTCACGCAATGACAGACCATGCACACGGCTGACTGTTTCCAGACCTCAAAGGGCTGGAAACGGTGTCTGAGGGGTGGGGCATGACATTTTATCATCAAAAGTGTTACATCTTCAGTGCAAGAAACAAAAGCCTGCAATTCTACAATGGAACTAAATAATCATAGACTTTCCTCGAAGGTGCTGTATCCTCAGTGCAAGAAACAAAAGACTGTAAAATTACCACTAAATTAAATGATCATGCACATCTTCCAGGAGTATTCGCATACCTTTATGTGGGCGTATGTCACCCGGTCTGAGCTTATGAACAGATTGGGGGGGGGGGGGGGGGGGGGGGGGGGGGCAATCCCCATCAAGTTTCTTCATCAGATTTGCTGGGGAACGGTTCATGTCACATTTTGTTCGCATCATCTTAGAATACAGTACTAATGTTTGGAATCCCTATCTTCAAATGTACATGCAAGCTCGAAAGAGCCCGGCTGATGCAGGGAAGCACGCTTTTAAAACGTAATTACCAGTCACATCACTCAGTCTTGTGTTTCTGACATATTCGTCGAACTATGCCAATACACTCCACACAAGATGGCTGGGTACAGAGTCGCCTGGCTTATTGTAGATCATCATAGAGCAGTCTCCAGGACTCCAAGCCGAATGATGTCTAGCCGATCATGAACAAAATATCGTCCAGGGACTGGCAAGGATCAACTGCTGCTATTACAGCCCCGTAGAATAACTTACGCGCAGCAACAACAGTTTCTTCCGAAGAACTTTTAAAGACTAAGAACAGTCTCAATGAACAGCACATGTCAAAGCAGTCAGTCGAGCGGTTTAGACTTGATGTTGTTGTTGTTGTTGATTGACCCAACGTAGTCAAATGACTACAGGGGAAGAAAATAAAGACGGCGGGATGGAGGAAGATTACAGCTGTTCTGAAGAACTACAATTAAAGAATTTCGTTTGAACATCCTCTTCCTCGACCCCGCCACCCCCCCCCCCCCCCCCCCCCTTCCCTTTCCTTGCCCTCTACCTGCCCACTCACAACGTCCCCCCCCACCCCCACCCCGCCCCCCTTAAAACAGGAACATGTCATTGATGAAGACTTGCCGTGGTTTCTGCAGTAGGCAGAACTGTGGCGGTAGTGAGTCACCATGGGAATTAACAGCTTTGTGCTGGCCCTGCAGTTCCCTTGCTCAACCTGGCGTGGGAAATACCACAAGGGAAAGTCGGAAATGTTTAGAAGTGTATTGCTTCTTTTAGTAAGGCTTGTGTGTGTGTGTGTGTGTGTGTGTGTGTGTGTGTGTGTGTCTCCCTTTCAAAGTGTTTAAAATCCTATTGTTCGATATCAGTTTATCAATGTACTCATCCATTCCCCTACCCCAACTCTGACATGAAAGTCCCTCCAAAAGTGTAGAAGAAATCATGCAAGGGCTTTTCATTTCAAAGATCAGACTTGGCTGTTCATCCCCTTTTGTGAGAACTCCATTTCCCGACATTTTTCATGAGTCAGGTACAACACTTTTTTTCTTTTACTAAGCACTTGTATAATTCGTGGGAACCAAAACATGCACGGCCATTTAAAAAAAAAATTTTTTTTAGGTCGAGACTTTATTGTAATGCTTTTTCAATTATCAAAGAAGCAGCTCAGTCTTATAACCGTAAAGTTAATTCATATGGACATGATGTTCATGCCGTTTAGTTATTTTTCAGTGGCATACGGTAAGTCGCTGGTGGATTTTGTTTTCCTTTCTGTTCCTTTGAATTATTGTTGTTGTTGTTGTTGATGGTGTTATTATTGCTGTTATCATCATTATTATTATTGTTACTTTTTTGTGAAAAAAAAAAATCACAATGGTGAAAAAAAATGATTGATTTACTTGTAGATTTCTCATTGGTTTTTGTTCCTATACGTTTCTCGGCTTAAAAAGCAAGGTTCATCATTGGTGGGATTTTTCTGCACACGACACCACTAAGGTTTACTACATTTCACCAATGGGTGGAATGTTTGCACACGACACCACTAAGGTTTACTACATTTCACCAATGGGTGGAATGTTTGCACACGACACCACTAAGGTTTACTACATTTCACCAATGGGTGGAATGTTTGCACACGACACCACTAAGGTTTACTACATTTCACCAATGGGTGGAATGTTTGCACACGACACCACTAAGGTTTACTACATTTCACCAATGGGTGGAATGTCTGCACACGACACCACTAAGGTTTACTACATTTCACCAATGGGTGGAATGTCTGCACACGACACCACTAAGGTTTACTACATTTCACCAATGGGTGGAATGTTTGCACACGACACCACTAAGGTTTACTACATTTCACCAATGGGTGGAATGTCTGCACACGACACCACTAAGGTTTACTACATTTCACCAATGGGTGGAATGTCTGCACACGACACCACTAAGGTTTACTACATTTCACCAATGGGTGGAATGTTTGCACAAGACACCACTAAGGTTTACTACATTTCACCAATGGGTGGAATGTTTGCACACGACAGAAGTGGACGTTTTCTGTTTTCTTTTTCTTCCGTTTTTTTTTTTTTTTTTCACCCTATATCGGCAGTCTCACTTGCACACGTTGTCTTTCTCTTTTAAGGATGAATTGTGTACACAAGGTTTTTGGTTGTGTGTTTTTTTTTTTTATCTATGTGTTCACACATGGAACATCACATTAAAGAGTTATCCAAATGACTTGGATCTGGCTGGACCTTGTACGGATGTCAACTCCAAAGGGAAATCACCTCTAATCTGGCTGTCATGAACGGGAATTGACCCCCGTTTTCTTAAATCAAAGGACCGAGGCTTTGCCCACTAGACCAAGCAGGCCCTGCATTTTTTCAGCGATTTTTTTTTTAACACTTCATATTTGGCTCAGTCTTGGCATTGGTGGTGAAATGGTTTGTGATGCTGTACAGCATAGTTTGTGTGAAGTGACCCTGTATTTATCCATCTCTGAAAGACACTCTTCGCCTGTATTCATGCATGTTCTGCAGGACCCACACAGTGGGTGCCAGACATTAAGCTAGCTGTTTTGTCATTTTACTTGTTCTACTTCTTTTTTTTTTTTTTTTTGAAAAGTTCAATGAGGTGACAACTCTGATGTGACCCTTGCTGTCGGCTGATCTGTAAGCAACATGAGTCGAACCGTTTCCAGTGCTTCAAGCAACTAGTTAAGCGGGTTTTTTTTTTTTCATGGACTTGCTGTAATCATTGTTGCTGGAGGATTTTTGTTTTTGTTCATTTGTTTTTTGGGTGGGTGGGGAAGTGTGTGTGTGTGTGTGTGTGTGTGTGTGTGTGTGTGTGTGTGCGCGCGCGCGCGCATGGGTGTGTGTCTCTTTTCTTTTCTTTTTTTTTTAGGAAACAAGTACAATTTTGGGTTTGTGAGCGAGGTTTTTGTTTTGTTTGTTTTTACCTTTCACATTTTTTTTGTGATCAGTCTATCGTTTTTATCAATGTAGACTGGGGAGGCGGGTTCAAGGCCAATGTTAAAGTAATACAATCTCAACCTTTTCTTTTTCTTGATCTGAGTGCATATCACTTACTCAATGGGCAAAACAAATTTCCTTACCAATATCACAGTTTGTGCACTGCAAAGTTCAGCTTTCCTTCAAGCGTAATGGTCTCAAACAAACGACCAGTGACTTATCAACAAATACTACAAGGTACCATTCTTATTCTAATTCATATAAGAGACAGTTGAGACACCCATGGTCAAATGGTCAGTGATTTTCTGTGGAGCCGATGACTTGAGTTCAAACCACTCGCGAGGTTGTATTTTGGGGGGTTGAAAATCCTCCCTGTCCATCTACCAGCAAAATGAGTACGTAATTCAATTCAGGGAAGGTTAAAGGCTGCAGAAGGTGAGGGGTGAACTCCAACTTTCATCATGCCATGCCTTACACATGGTAAATCTCGAACAGCTCACTGGACCTACAGCCAATAGGCTATGGGAACTTCAACCATAACTTTACAGACAGTTATTAACATATTTTCAACAAAATTACATGTGCATTTCTCGAGTCAAAATTTAAGAAAATGTTCAGGTGTGCTTGGATTTGAATGACAGTGTTGTTATTAAAAGTGTAATGGGTTAATGTAATTAAAAGTGTAATGCATCCACTGAACAGATTTATTTCTATGTCCCTGACAATCTGATCTGTCAGCCCATCTGTTACAGTCCCTCACCAACGAATATCCTGGTCAGCAGCACTAATTGGTTTATCATCTTCCGTCTTATCATCTTCTACTGCTGATGCCTGCAAACATGAATCATACTATTTTGCTTTCATGCATTGCTTGCCTTTGAGGAAAGTCTGCAACTTTTTGTGTTTGAAAAAATACCTGTTGATAACGAAGATAAAATGGAAGTATACAGAAAAGCTGTTTTTGTTGTTTTTTTCACTGCCCATTTTGATTCTGTGGCTATTAATAGGAATTACAGACTAGAAGTTGCAGATTTAAACTCCATGACCTCGTATGAGATGTTCAGCCTTGGCCAATTCCTAATCAGGGTTGTGTGCACTATAGCTGAAATGAAAAGACGGACCACATCTTTGAATTGGAACCGCTATATGGCTGCACAGCCAAAACCAACCCTATAGGCATTTGTATTTCTCCAGTCTTATTTCCATCGGGATACATTAAAAGCAAGCACAAATCATAGCCTTGATATGGGATATGAGACCAACCAGGAACTCCGTTGTGTCATAGTAATCAACCTCAAACATAGGACCACTTCTCACTGGGTGGCTTCAGAGTTCCATCTCCCCCCTCCACACCCATGTCTGTGGAGATTTCCTGTGAGGGTCTGAAGTGTCATCTGCCTCATGGAAACAGTTGAAGAAGTTATCTCACGCCATGATGGCTGCAAACTCCCGTCTGGTCCCCCCACTAGGCAGTTACTGTCAACAATCAGGGCAGGGATGCACGACAGTTTTCTGCACAGGTCAGCTAGGACCAGATACTGCTGAATACCATCCAAGAGATCCAGCACCTCACCAAAACCCAGTGCTTTTCCTTATCAACGGCTGGCTGAGTGTGCAGAAACAGGCCGAGCTGGAGTGTGGCTGTGTAGGAAGTGGGAATGAGTGGTATGAGAATGTGGGTGCCCTGAAAGGGAGGAGGAAAAAAAGGTTGGGAAAATCAAGGCATTGAAACAGAAAAAAAAAGAAAAGAAAACAGGAACCATGCTATAACTTTCACACACTGACGAACACGATGACTTGGTGGTTTTCCAATAATTCATTTCAGAAAAAAAAAGAGAAAAACACATGACACATAAAATTATGCACATACTTTTCTTTTTTCACACACACACACACACACTCACACATACATGCACGCACACACACACACTCATACATACATACACAGACACATACACATGTACTCATGAATGTTTATACACAAAACACAGACTCTGCAGAATCATGATCTACATTTCCAAAAACCCTAGCACTGAAAAGAAATCACAGAAATGATGGCCCTTAACATTTAAAAAAAAAAGAAGAAAAAAAAAAGAGGTTTCAACTCTGAAATTACCATAGCTTGTATTCTTGTAAATTGAACCTATAGAGCATTAAGAGTGAATTCTGTTGAAAGTGGAGACTATTTCCCCACAACTCTAAAAAATCTTAACACTAGAGTTCTAAATGGGAGTCTTCTCCCTTTCACTGAAAGTGGCTCTGGAGTGCAGCACCAGCTGACTGTTCAGTCATCCTCTTTAAACGCTCATAACTCATAACCTCAGCGATTCTGTTACCACCATCTTTTGTCAAACAAAGAAATGTGCTAATATTTTTACAAATTTCGTCTTTCTTCCATGACAAACTGCAAAGCAGTTTCACAGCAGCATCCCTTTGGAAGGTATACCAATGTAACATCAGGACACTGGTAAGGTGTGCCACACACCTGTGCTGAGAGGGTTAACTGGCAGACACATTAGTGTGGACTCATGGAACATTTTCCAGAAAAAAGGAATCTTTTCATGGGAGGTACTCAACAGGTTTAGGAGCTTTCACATATACTTTTGAACAATTACTTTCTGAGAAAAAAAGAAAGTTAAGATTAAAAAAAAAAAAAAAACCTGTGCTGTAGGCCTGCAAACACCTCTCCCATCATGAACAAGAAAAAAAGACCTAGGAAACCGAGGTACAGTCCATATAATACACAGCTACTGAACCATCTTGAAGGTTTGTCTGAACTGGCGCCACATCATTTCTGGCACATCTGCATGTAGCCCTTTCCTCCTCCTAAGCTAGAGAGGGAAGAACAGGGACTTCTGGCTTGTACGTCCACTTGGGGTAGACTCGCTTGTACAGGTACATCAGCACCACGTCTTGGGACTTGGGCTGCCCGTTAAACTGGCATTTCATGTGTCCATGAGTTCCTGCAAAGACAGCACAGATGTTCGTTCATCCACAGAATACAGTCTGTGTCCACCACATTCAAGGTCATGTCAGTTCTAAAAAAAAGGTCTGTCCAGAAAAAGGTTTGTGTCTATGTTGAGAAAAGTTTGTCTGTCCAGAGCAAAGTTTGTGTCTGTTCAGAGAAAACTTTGTCCGTCAAGAGAAAACTTAATGCATGCCAAGAGAAAAAAATTATCCGTCCAGAAAAAAGTTTGTGTCTGTTGAGAGAAAACTTTGTCTGTCCATAGAAAAGTTTGTCCTGTCCATAGAAATGTGTCTGTCCATAGAAAAGTTTGTCTGTCCATAGAAAAGTTTGTCTGTCCATAGAAATGTGTCTGTCCATAGAAATGTGTCTGTCCAGAGAAGAGTTTATCTGTCCAGAGAAAAGTCTGTGTCTATCCAGAAAAAAAGCTTGTGTCTGTTCACAGAAAAGGTTGTGTCTATCCAGTAAAAAAGTTTGTGTCTATCCAGAGAAAAGTTTGTGTCTGTCCAGAGAAAAGTTTTTCTGTCCAGAGAAAAGTTTGTGTCGGTTCAGAGAAAAGTCTGTCTGTCCAGAAAAAAAAGTTTGTGTCTGTCCAGAGAAAAGTCTGTCTGTCCAGTGAAAAGTTTTGTCTGTCCTGAGAAAAGTTAACCTATTCAGAGAAAAGCCTGTCCAGAAAAAGTTTGTGTCTGTCCAGTGAAAAGTTTGTCTGTCTGAGAAAGTTTGTCTGTCCTGAGAAAAGTTTTGTCTGTCCTGAGAAAAGTTAACCTTTTCAGAGAAAAGTCTGTCCAGAGAAACGTGTATCCAGAAAAAGCTTTGTGTCTGTCCAGTTCAAAGTGTGTTTGTCAGGAGAAAAATCTGTTTCTGTCCCATTAAAAGCTTTGTGTCTGTCCAGAGAAAAAAATGTGTCTGTCCAGAGAAAAGTGTGTTTGTCAAGAGAAAAGTTTGCGTCTGTCCAGAGCAAAGTTTGAGTGCCCATACAAAATTTGTGTATTTCCACAGAAAAGTTTGTGTCTGTTCATAGAAAACAAACTGTGGAAACAGGTTTGTGTTTAACCAGAGAAAAAAATAATTGTATTCATGGTATTTGTCCTTAGTACAGAAGTCTGCATTTGTCAAAAGAAAAGAACTTAAAGTACTTTGTGTTTGCCAAAAGTTCAGTTTGTGTCTGTCCAGAGAAAACAAGTTGTCTAAAAAAAAGTTTTCATCTCAAAGAAATAAATTGTGTACCCATAAGATATTAAATCTGTATAGATAAAAAAAAAAAAAAAGTTTGTGTCTGGCAACAGAAAACACCAAGTCAAAACTGATGTGTGTGTCACAGTAAAAACCTTAAGGTTTGACAGATACCAATCATCCTCTAATGGTTTGACAGATACCAATCATCCTCTAATGGTTTGACAGATACCAATCATCCTCTTTATTTCCATATAATGCAACTGACATATTGCAAAAAATGATATAAGCCATCTTCTTTGATTACAATTAAAAATAATAAAATGATGAAAGTAAACCTTTCTGTATGCTTTTGAGTCAATCAAAATGAGAGAACTGTTTTGGGGAATTGAAGAAAATTACCCAAATCAAGAAGGGCACTCACCAAGAGGCTCCAAGATGCGGCCATGTCTTCCCATTTTGGTTCGCAGTTCTATTGGTTTGAACCAACTGATGTCCTCTGTAACATTTAAACATACATGTTCAACTTCCTTTGCAAAGAGACAGAGAGAGAGAGAGAGAGAGAGAGAAACGGTGTGTGTGTGTGTGTGTGTGTGTGTTGTGGTGTGTGTGTGTGTGTGTGTGTGTGTGTGTGTGTGTGTGTGTTGGAGTGTGTGTGTGTGTGTGTGTGTGCATGTGTGTGAATGTACATTGCCCTGTGTTGTAGTTACTAAATTCCCTGAAGATGGAGTATGGCTGCCTTAATGGCGGGATAAAAAACAAGTCATACACACAAAACTCCATTGCCTGTCTATACAGGCAGTGTCCGCAGGAGTATCAGCCTGTGTCAGTGAACGCAGAAAGAAAGAAAGAAAGAAAGTATTTACTAAAGTGTACTCTTTTCATCAACAAATTCACAGAATGGGACCGACATTTAACTGAAAAAGAAAAACTGATCAAGTATTCCAAACAAATCTCACTGAACAGATGTTTGTCTTCTGATCTCAGAATTTAGACACACAGAGAAAAGGTTACACTCTTCCCATTTTTACCACTGCTTCATATATCAATGCTACAGCTGTGAGTGTGAGTGTGTGTATGTGTGATTGTGCATGTATGCTGGTGCACGTGCGCATGCGTGTGCGTGTGTGTGTGTGAGTGTGCATATGGTTTTGTAAGGGTTGTTATCACTCTGGACTCTATACAAGCAGTGAATACAAAGTATGGCATTTAGAGACCCATTTCCTGTTCACAGACGCACAGTATGCTATGACCTGACAACCAGATGGATTCTGTATGTGTGGGAGTGTATGTGTGTGTGTGTGTGTGTGTGTGTGTGTGTGTGTGTGTGTGTGTGCGCGCATGCGCGTGCGTGCGTGTATGTGTGTGTGTGTGTGTGTGGGCGCATGTGTGTGTGTGTGTGTGTGTGTGTGTGTGTGTGTGTGTGTGTGTGTGTGTGTGTGTGTGTGTGTGTGCGTGCGTGTGTGTCTCTGTGCAGGGTTCCCTGGGATTTCAGCTTATGCCAAGTAAGGACCTTGTAAGGACCTATAAGGACCATTTTCTAAATTAGTAAGGACCTCTACATTATCATTAGCAGCATACATATTACAAAACGTACTTGTATATCTCTTCATGGAAATGCACTAAACACAGCATACACCCAACACAACTTGGCTGCTGTACTGCAGAATCAAATCACACTGAAAACTGTTTGTTCCCTTGTTCAGTCTTCAGTAAGAACAATGTCTTGAGTCTCTTGTCTTCAACTTCAATCCACTCTTTTCACACCTAAACCTAACACCAGCTGATACTTTAACTTGACAGTCATAGCTGATGCTTAAACTTGAATGTCAGTCTTTCACAACAAAAGAGATAAGTTAAAAAAAAAAATGACACCAAGAATGAGAAACAAAAAAAACCCAAACTGTTATTAGTGGTCATAGGCACTTTCAGATCCTGTATAGATGTTGGAGAAAAAAAAAGCGCACACACACACACACACACACACGCATACATACACACACACACACACACACACATACACACACACCACACACACACACACACACACACACACACACACACACACACACTGGCCTTAATCAGCATTTTTTTCTTTTTTTTTTTACCCTTGTGATGTCCTGTAGAACTGTCTCTGTTTCATTGTTTCTGTCCTTGGCTAACAAGCGCAGAGTGTTGGATCGTTCAACCAGACTGAAACTTCTCTGCTCCTGAGCCTGGAAGCTTAGACGGTCAGCCTCTTCAAGGAGATGACGTGCCTCATCACTGGTGCATTTATGTTTCTTCCTCAGGTTGACCAGTTCTTCTCCTAACCTCTTTCTCTTCTCTTTTTCCACAGCTGCCTCTTTCTCTTGCCTCTGTTCAGCAAGGTGTCTGTCATATCTTCCCCAGGCTCCTGATGCTGAGACAAGTTTTTTTTTGTCAATGACAACTTCCTCCACACCTCCCATATTGTGAATATGGTCTAGCACAACCCTACATGCCATTGACGCCAAATGTAGCGATCTTTCGCACACAGAACATCGAGCATAATGTTTGTTTTGGGGATCCTTCAGCAACCAGTCCTTGTACTGCTTTTCTTTGACCCAACGACCCTGAATTGCACTTTCCTGGCATTTCAATTGCCTTGAGCAAAGACAGTGACAGTTTACTAATGCCATGTGTCCCTTACGGTAACGGACTGGCTATGGTTTATGGACAATGAGAATCACAGTGAACGTGATCACAATGATCGGAGCATACAAATGAACTCCCCCCCCCCCCCCCCCCCCTTATGTGCCAGAATGATCGTCCTCAAGATCGTGGGCACCAAAGGAAAGAAGAAGAAGAAAGACTGGAAAATGGCGGATGTAAGTATCGCATCTTCACACGAAACGAGACTATGCAAAACTAGGAGGAGACCTTGAGAAAAATCAATACTTCCAAGCTGAAAGTTGTCTGCTAGGCTAGGGCCGTTCGTCGGAACCCATTGGCGAGCAGATTTCAGAGTAAGTACCGCTTGCTTCCGAGATTTTCTGACCAGCATTTCGCCATCGACAATTTTTTGGGCTGTCGTAAGGACTTGTAAAGACCTTGATGCTAATATAAGCACTTGTAAGGCCTTACTTGAGATGTTTCAAAATGTAAGGACGTGTAAGGACCAGTAAGGACCCTATGAACCCTGTCTGTGTGTGCGTGCATGTGTGTGTGCATACTTGCAGCTTTGTTCCAGTAAAAAAAAAAACAAACCCAAAACAGGGGAAGACAGTGATTGTTTTGTTACTGCAAACAGGATTATCCCCTCAGTGTTAATGGGTCAAGCAAATAGATCTAGAGATTCAGACCGTAAATTGAATAAGGCAGAAAAGGCTTCACTCCCACAGAAGATAAATCATGTACAGATTGTACTAGGAACATATCAGGAGATGAATTTCATTTCATCAAGGAATGTCCAAAATTTCAAGTGTTCCAAGACATTCTTCAGCCAATTCACAGGAAAACCATATCTGTTTTGATTTTTTGGTCATATTTTTTTCACATAAAATGAACATTTTTTTTCTTCTCAATTCAACTGAATAATGGAGCACAGAAAGCACACCTACATCACTTTTTTTGTATGGTCGAGTTCTTTAGTGTAGGTGCTTACTTCTTGTGTTTTCAGTCTGTCAAAACGTGTTCACCACCCTGCATCCTCTGTGACCCAAACACAGGTTGAAGGCGAACAAAATTTGAAACTTCAGTGTCTGTACTAATCACTCCACATTTGTGCACGCACAGCGGCAGCTATATCCTTCTAACTCTGTCCATGATACAATGTCTGATGGTCTCCAATGCCCCCCTCGCATCTCAAGCGTACCTGCATGAAGTACTTGTTTTGAGATGTCCTTCCTAGTGTGTATCACAAGCGAAAGCTTCACAAATTGCTTTGCTAATGCATCGGCTAATAAAAAAACAAAAGATCAAAAAAGAACACAAATCTGATTCCTGAAACAACTCCCCCAAGCCCCCTTCAGGGTTCCCACAGATGTGACCAAACAAAATTCCATACTTTTTCCAGACTTTTTCCAGGGCTTTTCATAATTTTTCCAGACCCCAGAATGTGTGTGTGAGTGCACCTCTGTATGTGATTACTATGCTAAACACATCAGAAAAGAACTGATTTAATGATAGCAGGGCATTCAATACTTACCAAAAAATTTAGTGTGTGTGTGTACGCATGCGCGCACATGCGTGAAAAAGTCAGAGAGACACAGAGAGAGACAGAAAGAGACAGACAGAGACAGATAGATAGACAGAGATAGTGAGAGAGAGAGAGAGAGAGAGAGAGAGAGAGAGAGAGAGAGAGAGACAGTGTGTGTGTCTATGTATGTGAGAGAGAGAGAGACATGTGGTGTGTGTGTGTGTGTGTGTGTGTGTGTGTGTGTGTGTGTGTGTGTGTAGGTGTGTGAGAGACAGTGTTGTGTGTGTGTGTGTGTGTGTGTGTGTGTGTATGTGTGTGTGTGTGTGTGTGATATGGTCAGGTCAGGTCAGGTCAGGTAATTAGGACACTAGGCCTCGCAACTGTCCTTTCATTTTAATTTGGATGTCCAACATGGCTGAGTACTTACAAGCCAATGTGCTCTCTGTTCAATTTCGTATTTAAATTTTCAAATTTTTTGATAAGAGAGAGAGAGAGAGATAGAGAGAGAGAGTGCATTAGAGGCAGTGTGTGTATGTATGTGTCTAAAAATAGGCCAGTGTATCGCCCTTGGGCCCTTTGAGATTTTCTCCACCCCCACCCCACCCCATTCAATGCATGATCGCATCCCATACTGAATTAAAAAAAAAACCTTTCACAATCCTTGGGCCAAAAATAATCAGTCACGGTCATTGTTGGAGTCCGAGTCGTTTTGTCTGAAAGCTGCATCATTTCTTGATGTTTCTTGCCTGCCGTGTGGCTTTTCAGAGCAGCTCGCCCATGTTCCTGATGTCGAAGTCTTTTTTGCACAGCAGGCACCGTGCTTTTGTCTTGCATCCATCGGAAGCATGAGCAATCCATTTGCGATAATCGGTATTGTCTAGCCAGGCTAGGCTAAACACACATTTTCCCATGTTTTCTTTAATACTTCGACGCTATTTTCCCTCGCAGCGCTGTTGACTCAAAAGGAAGTTAAGCAATGGTACCAACTGCGCATGCGCAACCCTTTTCACAGTAAAGGGGAGGTACTCTGCAGAAAAAATGTAGTCTGCTAAACCTCCGGCCAGAGGAAATCTGAAAACCGCGATCACTGTGCATGATTTAATTTCTGCTTTATTCCTATTTCAATGTTTTTGTAAAGAAACTTAAAGTGAAATTTGACATCATGAAAAAGTTTGCACAGCTTTTACAAAATTCCAGGACTTTTCCAGACCCATGGCCACAGATTACAAAGTTCCAAGACTTTTCCAGCCCTGGAAATGATTTTTTCATTTTTCCATACTTTTTCCAGACTTCCAGGACTCTGTACGAACCCTGCCCCTTCAAATCTGAATCCTAATGAAAACCTGCCCCCTTCCCTCTCCACCAACCCTCTCATCGCTCACGCACTGACCTCGGTTGAAGAACATGAAGCGGACGACTGTTTTCCTCTTGCCCATCTTCAGAATGTGTCCGCTCAGGATGACCCTCTTCAGGATGATGCGGTCAGGGTCCACGGAGTGGAGAGAGCCAGTGCCCAGCAGGTGCTCCTCACCTGCATCACAAGTCATGGGATCCAGTCACCACAACACTTCAAAGCAAACTGTTGTTTTCACGTAGGCACTTCTTTCTTTCTTTTCCAAGTTTTAAGAATAACTCTTAGTGAGTCCACCAAAAACAGACAAACACGTTACAAGACACAAAACATGACGCATTTTGACCTCTTAGTCTTCTTCAGGCAAGGGATAAACAACATTCAGGACAATGAAAACAAAGAATGCGCAATCACTGATCCTCTACATTCAGAACAAAATCAGCATACAAAATTTCTTTCAATTTCCACCTGCTGTCACCTCACTTTCTTGATCAAGGTATGCATGTTTTTATCAACCACAAACATTCCATTCGCTGTATGTCATGAAATACTGAACAAACTGATTTCGTCTAATGATATAAGCACTGATATCTTATACAAATACTGGTACAATTATGCATTTCTTTATTTCTTCTCTTGGACTGTCTTTACCACAGTTAGATTTCAGATTTACCATCCACGTTCACCACAGGTAGAGAGAGAGATATATATATGTTGCTTATAGCCCAGTCGACCGAAAACGGCCATATCAGGGCTGTCACCATGTTCAACTCACAAGTCATTAAAAAAAAAACAACCAAAAAACAATTATTCACCACAGATGAACATACCGATGCAATTTTGTACTTCCCTTTATATTTGTTATTTTGTGCCTTTACCACAGTTAGATTCAGGCTTAATGTCCAAAGTAAGCACAGATGAACAGCAGACAGGGATACCCATCCCGAAACAGTGAGGGAGGGGGGACGTATCTCACACCACATGATACCATCAGAATGGCAACACACTGAGATGAGCAGAGAGAATGGCGTTTTTTTTATGCTGTGTGTCGTCAGGATTCAAACTTTACAACATCTGACCACAAACTCAGGGCTCGACCACTGTGCCGACCAGGTACACGCTGCTGCTGTTCAGCACTTGCGATTACCGGTCCTGCATTCTAAAAGAACTGTAACTTCGTTAAAGGGAACAATAACAGCAATTCAGCAGAAAGAAGGAGGTTCACCAGACAGAAAGAAATGCAGGTGGAATTGCAGAAAGAGAGAGAGAGAGAGAGAAAGAGAGAGAGAGAAAAAAACAACTCCCCAACATTCTCACCAAAAGCATTGTCCTTGAAGACCAGAACGGGGCAGGTGCCGATGGTTATTGGGGCATACACCGACATCACCACCACGTCATCATAGGGCAGAAACCTCTCCATCTGAAAACACCATCATCACAGGGAACCAACAAGTAGTCAAGAGCTAGACTGTCAAAATTTTTTTTGTGATGTGCGAGAAGTGTTCATTCGAAAACAAACAGTAAGCATTGTGTCACTCCTTCCTTTTCTATAATCAGCTTGACACCTTGAAATAGATTTTACTGAGATGTGACTTGAGCTGCAGTTGTCCATCTTTAAACACATATAACATGTAAAATAATGTGCCTCCATTCCCTACACTTAATAATCAATTTAAAGATATCCTGCTAAAAAAAAAAAAATGGCATGAACAAAAAATTATGTCTGGACATATAATTTTTCATGGGAATGGCTGGCAGTTATTCAAACTTTTCTTTGGTGTGTGTATATATGTTATTGATTTGTGTCTGTTGCTCTGTCCTTTATTCTGTCCAGAGTTAGTTATATTTTCCTTTATCTTCTCAATTGTGAAATATTGAAAGTATATGTAGAGAAACTTGAATGGAAAATAAAAGTGTATTTGGAAAAAAAAAAAAAAAAATTATGTCTGAAATAGCATTACCTTCAATTTTTTCACAAAACTGCAATAAACCAAGAAGGAAACACCTGACTGCCAAAATATCAGAAAACTGTCAAGTTCTTGAAACATTGGAAAATACTGAGTTCTGAAACATACCGAGTTCTGAAACAAATTCTTTCAATACGGTAAAACGGCAAGTTCTGCATTGCAAAATACCCAAGACAGGAGCCTGAAAACACTACACACACACACACATACACATACACATACACACACACACACACGTATTTAAATCCGCACTCAGAGAAATATGTGACCATTCTGAGACCTGGATTGTTGGGACTTTTACAAACACACAACCCCACCCCCCACCCCCCTCCTCCCCTCGTCTAAACAAAAAAGTCCGAAGTCAAGTTATTGACTGAACATCTAAACAAACATTCTCACCTATTTGCATGGGTGTTAAAGATTCAGAACTTCATAACAAATTAGACTCCAAGCCCTTCCTATGACATTTGAAAAAAGCAAAGGAAAGAAAGCAGAAGAGTTTGCCTAAATTTTGCCCCTCAAAAAACGGAAGACAGCATTTGAGAACCGATCATTTCAGGATTGGTTACAACACTCTAGGACAACAACCAAAAGCAAAACAAAAAGCCTGTAGTGCGCCCACCCCCACAATCATCTTGTACATTTGTTGCCCACCACACCTGACTCACCTTGTGCTTGTCTCCCTTTCTCATCTCGGAGAAGACGGGAGAAGCAGAGAAGCAGCGGAATCCCAGCTGGAAGCGGAGGGGAGTCTTGGACTTGATGGTGTCTTGGCAAGCAGCATTCCGCTTGACCGCTATGTGGACCACTGTCATCTTCTGCTCAAAGGGGAGTAACCCAAACAGCACCACAGGCGTGCCGGGGGTGTAGTGTTCTGCAGATTGTGGAAAAGGAATGGGAAAAGTCTGAGGCTGGGAATCAGCTTGCAACAGGTAGCAGCAATCAAAATGATGTTGCTGCACTGAATTGTATGCACTGGAGGGCAGACTTCTACATTCAACATTGGCTGTTGTTCCTCTCATCCGACCCAGCCCCTCTTTTTCTGTCTAACACTGTGTGTGTTTACCTTTGTAGGCATGCATAGCACATGTTTGTGTGTTATGTGCGTTTTTTCTCTGTTTATTTATGCATCTTCCTTTCACTCTAACCCCCACCTCTCCCATTTCCCTGCTTTGTCTATCCCTTCTTTCCACCCTTCTTCAGGCCTTTTGGCCCCCGACACTTTTTCCCCCTTCCTCCAACCCCCCCCTCCCTGATACCCATCCTCAGCCCTAGCCACTAATCCAGAGTGTTCACCTTGATTGCCCATCTCCCTGTGTGCTCAGTTTCTTGCTGCAGAGTGAGCTATCGTCACAGACACTAGTGCTCCTCACTCTCCCACCTGGTCATACGACACTATCAGTGTTAAAGGAGAGCTGTACAGGAAACGTTCTTTGTTCAAAGGATCCCGCCCTGCATCCCCACCTGTATCTCTGAGTTTTTTGTCATAAGGTTGCTTTTTTTTTCCATCTGGGAGAAAAAGCAGATCTCTGAGTGAAACTGAGACCCACGGCCTGTGACTCTCTTTCTTTCTAAGCAAGTGCGTCATCAAGCAGGCCATTTTCCCCACGGGAACACACACACACACACATCAACTCTGTGGTAAAATGGTGGACCAGAAGTTGCACTGTATGGTGCATTGAACGCAGACAGTAAAAGTCAAGGATCAGGCTTGCATTACGCATTCTATTACACTGTATACAACTTAAACTGACAAGACGACAACGCAAGGTAATCTTTCCCAGCATGTTACAATCCCCTGAAGCAAACTACATCAAACGATGGTCCACATGCTTCCAGATTATACCAACAAGGGAAACATTATCTGCAGACATTCATGCGACGCTCTTCTCAATATCTGGAGTTAAAGACTGGCAACTCTTTGGTGACATACCACAATAATGCATGACTCACCCATGTAGGCTTTGGGGACCCCCTTGATGTGCACAGTGACATACCGACCCGTCTGCAACAACACGATATAAGTACCATCACCCATCTACTAACAGCGAAGTGTAGCAATGCACAAGCTTCACCTGTCGTTTGTGTGGATGGAAGAAAGAGGGAATGAGGGACAGGTTGAGGGTTGGGGGCAAGTTCCTATGCGTTGAGCAAGCCAACATGGAATCAAACAATGTATACTGAATCGTTCAGACAGCATTAAAAAATGATACTGAAATACTATCAGATACGCACCATCACCAAGTTTATGAATGCTACAGATAAAAAAGTGAAGAAAAAGGTGCAAGTCAAAATGCAAATGGGGCCAGCCCCTTTCATTGAAAACAACAGTCAGACCCTGTAAAGAAATCCCCCCATCCCCCTACCTAAGAACACGGCTACAGTGTCCTTAATTCAATCATGTGGTTAAAACAAATCATGTTCTTCACGTCTTGTTCTAAAACCTTACAACAAAAATGTGAACAAAGAATCTGATGCATCCATTTCTTAAACTGGGAACTAATCCGATGTGTTTGTCTCACAAACAGAAAACTTCTCCCTGTTTGTCTCACAAACAGAAAACTTCTCCCTGTTTGTCTCACAAACACAAAACTTCTCCCTGTTTGTCTCACAAACAGAAAACTTCTCCCTGTTTGTCTCACAAACAGAAAACTTCTCCCTACCGTCACACTGTTGGTCAGCTCTGCTTTCACCACTCTTTTCTTGAAGGCTTTCATGTCACCCGGTTTGAAGATACGCTGATAATCGGTCGGCAGTTCCTCATCTGATGGCCACGGTGAGGTGCGGAAGCTGGTGAGACCCCGATACCTGACGACACAAACAAACAGTATGAACCAACCTCCAAGTCCTGGTGACCTATGATACGACAGGAAGTAAGAAGAAAACTTCTGGACCTGGATACCTATCATATAATGACAAAGTATAAACCAAACCCAACATCTGAGTATCTTTAACAAAAACAGGAAGTATGAACCAAACCTCAAATCTGGATACCTATGATATAAGCAGTAAGTGAGAACAAAATCCAGGAACTGAATACAGGTGACATAAACAGGAGGGATGAATAAAACCCAAGACCTGGATACCAATGATATATACAGAAGGAATGAAACGAACCGAAGATCTGGATACCAATGCTATATACAGAAGTATGAGTCAAATCCAAAACCCGGATACCCATTACATAAACAGTTAGCATGAACAGAACCCAGGCCCTCCATACCAGACAATATAAACAGTAAATGTGAACAACATCCACACATACACAGTGCTTTCAAAACATGCTAACATTGCAGACAACAAGACATCACTGCATTTTTGGAGAGTCACATCCAATTTCAACAGATCAGCGAATTTCATCTCTTGTGAAACTCGCGTACAAAGCCACCCATCCCATGCACACCAAGAGCATATCACTCACACACTGACTCTCACATCACGGAATTACAAATTTTTTGTTACATTATTGAGAGACAGATATGACTTGGAACGTCACATGGCAATCATAAATGGAATTTGTACACAATTTGAACCAACTTGGCTTTTGTACAATCGATTCTCAAACAATTTGAATGTTAGAGTTCAAAATAGAAGGCATGTATTTCATCTGTGATCTACCACATTCATCAAGATCTACTCCAACTGCCTGTTTTTGAAAATGGTTGGATATTTGTACATATGTATGATTTATGTTCTGCATGAGAATGTTAGTGGACCTCACCCCACCCCATCCTCTACCCTTGCCCCCCACCTCCCCTCCAAGCCCCCAGTCCCCCCTTTTGTTTTGTGTGTATGGATGTTTGATTGTTCGATTGGCTTTTCTGTTTTTTGTTGTCGTTTTGTTTTTGGAATCAACTGCTATATACGTCATAGGTTTGTAATGTATGTGTGTTTGAAACATGATTTGTTACTTTAAAAAAAATTCATTTAAAAAAAGGGTAAAGAAAATGGTTACTTGGCAAAGCGTTCTCGGGCGGGCACATCCATGGGGGTGTCCACTTCATCAGGGAACATGGCATTCTCCCGCTCTTCTCGCAGCTGTTTTAACCTGCACACATTGCACGGAGAGTCCCACACTTCTTGCTTATCCCTGTCAAGTGTCTTTCTCTTTTCTCTTCGTCTCTCACTTACTGCACTCGAGTGTTCTTCTTTTACTCCACCCTTTTCTGCCACAGTGCAAACTACATGCACTGGTAGGAGGAACAAGCTGTTTCAGTTATTCTGAACTATCAAGAGTACTGATGGCAGATCCTGCCAGGGTCCGCTGTGGATATGGGGATTACCAACATGAACTTTTTAATTTTTTTTAACCTCTTTTACACTCAGAGAAGGAATTTGATACTGGAAGTATTTCTCACAAAAGATTAGAGTGTTTTCCCTGCAACTTTTACTTTGAAACTTCTTGGCTCTCTGTGGTGCCTTCAGTAGAAAGCATCTCCCTTCATTGCTGAAGACTTCTCATCCACAGGCGATTTGTATTTGGATACCACTATTGATTGCAACAGAGTCAAGATTTAAAAAAGCACTTACTGTTACCATGGAAACTAAAATTTGAAAAAATCAAAGACACTGGCAAGCAGGTAAAGGGTGAATACACCACACATTTTGGGGGGGGCTAATGTGGTGAGGTGTGTATTTTCGTAAAAAGGAGTAAAGACATGAATAGCATACAGGTGCATAGGTGTGATAAATGGAAAGCCAAGGTACATACTCCATTGCTGGCAGGTGTAGAAACAAAATGGCGTGACTTCAGTTGATATGCACAAATCTTGATCTTTTCGTCAGTAATAGCATCAGTTTCATAAAGTAGATCAGGTGTAACAATATCAGTAACCTGAAGTGCTGACAAATGATTCCAGGTACACGAGTGTTTATGAATTAATATAGAGAGAGAATAAGACAGCAAGAGTGAGACAGACAAGACAGATAGAAAGCCAGACAGACAGATACATAGGTAGATAAGAGAGGTTGGACTTTTTTAACACACACGCACCTGCACACACATGCATGCATGCGCATACACACACACCACTCACACACACACACACACACACACACACACACACACACACACTCACACACACACTCACTGAAGTTTCTCAGCTTCAAGATCAAAGTGGACGTCATATTTGTCATCACCAATCTCTGTCTCAGTCATCTGCAAAGAAAAAAAAAGTCCTCAACCATTTTATAACGATCTAACCTTTGCAGTCATTCATCAAGATAAAATTAGCAGAAAATCAATTCACCATCTCCCTGATGTTTACAGACATGCAATTTGTCATTATCTCTGTGAGTGAATAAATAAAACCGTAACACTGAACAGGCAATTTTAAGGACAGTGTCACACTAGCCACACTGCCAGCACAGATATCATGTGCACATATTCAATGAACCAAGAGATTATAACTTCTTTTTTTTTTTAAACATATGTAGAATACCTAGCATTCGTAAACAAACTCAATCACTCCAATCCTTACCTCATAATCAAACACACTTAAAAAGTAAAAGAAAAAAAAGACAGAGGAAAAAAGGAAAAAGAAAGAACTGCCTCTTAACAGAAACCTGCATCTGTGTAGAAGCATCCAAACCCTAGAAATCTGGACAGGCTTGGCAAATCAAATTCAGATTTGTTTGTTTGTTTTTTCGTTAACTCATTTTTTGACCAAAGGGATGACCAGAATTCATTTATAACTTCCCAGGTGTCAGACGTTTTGCACTGCAGTCAGAACAATAGGAATCTGGAGACTGGAAGAAATAGTCAACCTCTTCTGCCAAACTCTTAAAACAGACATGAAACAAACCACAAAAGAAAGGCAAAGTTGATATTGAGCTGAATCATTCTTATTTCTGTGTAAATACAGACATAATACTAAAGGTTGAAACACAGCTGAATCACTCTTGTTTCTGTGTAAATACAGACGCAACACTAAAGGTTGAAACAGAGACTGAATCATTCTTGTTTCTGTGTAAATACAGACATAACACTAAAGGTTGAAACAGAGCTGAATCATTCTTGTTTCTGTGTAAATACAGACATAACACTAAAATGTATACCTCATTCTCTCATGGTTCATACCAATTAGTCAAAACAAAATTCCATACTTTTTTCCATACCTTTTCAAGACCTCAGCAATATTTTCCCAGCACCAAAATCCAGGACTAAACCCATCCCCCATCTCACCTCCCACTCACCCCTCATATACGCACACACACACACACGCACACACACACACACGCTCTTTATCCAAATCAGTGCAGCTAGAGTTTCACACCTGCATCTCGAAATGCATGCTCTCCAACACCCGCTGCACTGTACTCACTGCCACAGACTGCGTGTCTTCCTCATCACTGCAAGTTTTCCAGGAGTCGTCATCAGAATCATCCTCCATGTCCTCCTCATCTTCATCCTCCTCCTCATCGTCGTCACTGTCTTCATCATCCTGCAACAACACAGCAATGTTTAAACTACCAAACTCAAATTTACATTAACAGAGTTTACAACTCATCCAGGGCACATAACAATTCTTCTTATGAAAGTCTGAAGGACTTTTCTAGGATTTAATAAGAGTCCAGTTTTGTTTTTCCAGGGTTTTTAAACTGATGTCAAAAACAGAGTGATGCTATGCATATTGCATGCACTCTACACATCACTGAAATGCAGTCACCAGCAAACCAAAAGGGACCTAGTGAAATTAGACATCATTAACAATCACTGATTATTCCAATCTAAATGGCATTTCTCAGGACTGTTTATTTATTCCAGAGAATTGCCCGTTTCTCAAAATTGTACTCAAGGAATTAAAAAAAAAAAAAAAAAAAAAAAGCAAAGGCAACAGCAAACTTCAATTATTTTCCAGTACCACTGAATAAAACTCCAGTTTTCAAGGACTTTCAATGGCTTGAAGACAGGGTTTCAAATCTCAAGGACTTCATTACCTTCTACAACAGCACAAATCTCGTCCTCCCACCCTGGCAGTCCACAAGTAGTTTTCTGGCTCTACAAAACTTTCCAGCTGCAGAAAATCCAGAAAATAACGAATTGATACAGCTTGACTGGGAGAAGAAAAAAAAAACCATAAAAATAATCTTTGCAGACCTTATGGCCTTTTCTGCCCTGCTCTTGAGGTGAGCCCCATTTCCATTTCTTATTTGTTTTTAGGATGACGTTGTTTTTTTTCTTGTCAGTAATACACAATAAGCAACCATGACACCCCAAACACCTTTGATTTTTATGTTTTGCTGTACCAAATACAGCTATTCTGGGACAGTAGGTATTACTGTAACAGGTCATGAAAGATGAGACAACAACAAAAAAAACAAAAACAAAGGCTAGCCGACACCAACCACCTGCCTCTGAATAACAACAGTTAGTCACATCAGCTCCAGTGTACTGTGTGTCTGAAGCTTACTGAACCAAGACAACTGCCTCAGCGAGGAGAGCATGGGAATGCAGAAAGAAAAGGGGAAGGTGGTGGGTGGTACGATGGCAATTAAACCAACAAGCACAGCACCAAGTTTTACGACAGGTATATAAAGGTCTCACCTTGTCGTCTGGAAACAGCCAGTGCCCCTGATAGTCCAACAACTTGGGTTTCTTCTTGGCCGACTCTGCACATCATCAATAATCAGCCGTTACCTTGGGGAGTTTCTAATTAGGTTTCCTGTTTAGTTACATATACTTACTATGTCAAACTTTGCTCACTGCATGGCAAAAAACATCAAACAGGATGCATGTCTGCTAAGTCTAGGTATCCACTTTCTGGATCTGCCAACACTTTGTTCTTCTCATCCATCACACTGTGGCTCACCCTACTCCCAATTAAGCAATGCTTGCAGTTTGGACACAGTTTCTGTTTTCTCAATTTGATCAAATATTTCTCTTTTCTTTTTCTTTTTTCTTTTCTCCACTCAACCTTTCTTCCCAGCTTCATGTACTGCCTGCTTTCCTCCTTGGCCATTCCTCGTTCTACAAGGACAACACGGGGATCAGCCAGGTTGAGGTTTTCTCACATCATATACCTCCTCAACGCTGGTCTTCTGTATCAACACTTACATTGTACCCAACCGTACAATCTTGTGATCAATAAGACTTTCATGTTCAAGACTGATGAACACATGATCTGTTTCTCTTCAACCAAGCTGTACTCAGTTTTTGTGTGTGTTTGTGTTTAACTTTATAATACCTCTAACCTCTCACAGCCAATAATACACAACGTACCTGCAGAAAAGACCCACCACATTTTGAATGCCACCGATATACCATGTTCACTTCAATTCTTTAACATTATTATACAACTGACAGATGCACACTCTTTTGTCCATTCATTCATTCAGTGTTGGTCAAATCTATCACAGAATCGTCCGAAAAGGTTAACTGATAAACTTTGGTGCTTTCACTCATTTATGTGCATATGCACCCTCACACACACAAAAAATACACACATGCATATACAACCACACACACATACACACACAGTCTGATACACTTTGACACACAACTGAAGACACACACATTTAGCCACACCCACACAAACCATTTTACATGCCCTTCAACCCTATCTTTTATTTATTTATGCATGTGTGTGTGTGTGCGCGCGCGCATGTGTGTGTGTGTGTGTGTGTGTGTGTGTGTATGTGTGTTCATGTTATTTAAAAAGAACTTGGTAGTTAAATACATATATATATAATATACACACACACAAATTCATCCCTATCAAGTGAACGTTGGGTTTCAGAGAATTGTGCAAGTCATGCTCTTCCTTCCTACACAAACACACGCATTTCACTCCCCATGACCCTTCCTCTAAATCCACTCTCTCTTTTCTACTCCTTTTTAGACACAATGTGGCTGCCTACATCAAACATGGCAAGGTTTAAACAAAATGCTTGTCAGATTCTTCAATTTCCTGTTCACATCCCTCATCTATTACATTGGTAGTGTTTAATATCATCAGGTCATTAACCCACATATCACAGATGTGGTTACCAGATATACATCAAGCAATGGCAGTAGTTCCTATCTCTGCTGCCTGGTATAATCTTATAATTACCAAGTTCTTTTTACCAAACAAGAACAACTAAGTTGATTTTGTACAGTGCTACACAAAATCATCAAACTGCTTTAGCACACTAGCAGTGTTTCAACAGGATGAACCACCACCACCACGGCGGTTGCTCTGTACACTACCTTCGGCTTCAGCCAGCTCCTGCTCCGTGGGCCAGGTCTGCTCCTCGGCCATAGGGTCCACCTCCAGTTCACTCTCCAGACCCATCTGGTACCTGGGGTCAGGTCGGGCCAGCACCTCGCTCTCCTCCCCCACCTCCATGGATGCCGCCTGTTTAGGAACACGGTAATAATGTGCAGCTTTGAGAAATCATGTTAGAACAGAATCAAAGTGGTATGCCACAAGTCTCACCATGTGCAGTATCTCACACCTTTCAGAGAGTAAGCTGATCAGTACCTGTCTTCTCTAGCCTCTTTCACGTCTAGGTGGATCTGAAACAATCTACTGTTTGATCATTCTGCTTCATGCTAGATGCCTTTCACCGCTGGTTTCATATCTGTATTCTGTATGGGAACACAAACGAAAACAGGTGTTTTTTTTTTTCTTTTTTGCATTTTTATTATCAATCTACCTTAATCACTATCATATCTTACCATTAACCAATAACCACAAGACAAACAAAACCCCGCTGTTCTACTACCCTCCAACCCTTCTCCTTTCTCCTCTTATGTGTTTGGCCATAGCTGGCCGCAACCTTCAGCATCCAGAACTTTTACACTTCTTTGAACTTTTTACCAAGCTGAAAGCGGATGGTTACAACATTATTCTGGCTTGGGTTCCTGGTCATGTTGGCATCGGAGGGAATGAAATGGCTGATCGTTTGGCCAAGAATGCCACAACAGAGAAACTGTCCAACATATATATCCCCTGCTCAGATCTGAAACCCAGAATTAACGATTATGTGAGAGACCTCTGGCAGGAGGATTGGAATACGCAGACGGATAACAAACTCTTTCAGATCCGTCCAAACCTTAAGGAGTTCCTCTCATCTACATCTAGTGGTCGTAAAGAAGAAACAGTTCTGTGCCGGCTGCACACCGGCCATTCGTATTTTACCCATTCATATCTTTTAAAGAGTGAAGAAGCTCCGTGGTGCATTCCATGTCATGTGCCACTCACAATGAAACATATTCTTTTAGAGTGTTGGGACTTGCACGATGTGAGACACAAACATCTTACAGCAGATTCCATGAAAATCCTGTTCAGAGATGTCCCGCCTGACACGATCTTTGAGTTTTTGAGAGAGATTAACATTTTTCATCTGATTTAAGATTTTAGGAAGAAAGATTTTTAACGAAGTTTCTGGTGCGTTTCTAGAAGATGTCATTTAAAGAGATGTGTGAAAGGTGGGAGGTTTTTTTTTTTTTTTTTTTTAATGACTTGTGAGTTGATTTTAACATTGTGACAGCCCTGATGTGGCCCTTTGTGGTCGGCTGGGCTATAAGCAACATTATCTTATCTTATCTTCCCTTACGTGTTTAACCACTAATACTACAACTATTATCGTCATATTATATCAAAGGTAACAGCTCCTGATATTCAAATATTTTCATTATCACCACAATCATCATTATTATTGCTACCATTATCATCACTATCATTCTTGTCAACATTATCGTTTTAACTCCCACGGTCCCCTTCCTAACGGCCTAGTTTTCATTCAACAACCATGTTACGGCAAATATGAGAAGAAAGTGGTTTCTCGTTCTTCATTTTCATTGTCCTAAATGTTGCTTGTTTTTGCCTGAAGAAGACCCACCAGGTGAAAATGCTTATGCATAGTGTTTTGTCCTGTCACCTGTTGTCCGTATTGTTTTGCAGAAATTACATCCTTTCTTTTTAAAATTCATTTCAATGTCGACCTTCAGTTACCTCGCTTTGAAACGAACTTTTTGCATTTGGTTTATCAGTCCACAATCATCTTGCCCCGAATGCTAAAATGTAAAACAAAACAACAAAAAAAATCATTTGTTCTGATACAGATACAACTCCATGGGGCAAACCACACAAACATTTACAAATTTGATTAAACATGATGCTGACATGAACATCTGACACGGGAAGGAGGGTAGGGGACAGGAAGTTGGACAGTGGGAATGGGAGGTGGCGGGCTATCACCTATTTCACACTGATCCCCTTCCCCACCCTCCTGATTTACTCTGTACTTAAGTCATATATATGTCAGTCATTTCAAACATGTATCATCACTTTATTTCAGTCGAAACAACGGAGAATATACCTATGACAATAAACTGTTTTGGATGGAGAGGAGTTGTATGGAGCAGTGAAAGCTTTTTTCTGCCGAAATGGAAAAAAGAAAGGCAGAAAAAAAAGAAAAAAAAGCAGAAATCTGCTGAAGTGTGGATGGCTGGTATTCCTGTCCACCATTGAAACAAAATTAAAAAAAAAAAAAAAATTTTTAAAGCAGAAATCTGCTAAAGAGTGGACGGCTGGTATTCCTGTCTACCATTACTCACAGGACAATACCACAAGAGATAAGTATTTGTAACTGTATGCTCTGCTGTTTAGATACAAAACCCATTAGCAGTAAATTTTTTATGATATCCTGGATCAGACGGTATACGGCACAAACTATTTCAGGTGAGTGATATAATTCTTTGATTGTATGGCAAGGTCAAATTGAAAAGACATGCATTTTGAATTAAATAAATAACAACTCTGGGCAAACAAAGAAGAATGAGATGAGAAATTACCAAACGAGAAGAACCATTCTGAATTTGCACAGCCACACAATCAGAAGCAACAAAACTGTAATTACACACAATTGTTAAAGGCAAAGCATGTACGCAGACAATCAAGATATAAAAACATTGCAGGAAAACACACACACACAATCACAACGGAATTTCCAAGCATCCAGCATGAAATAACTCCAAACTAAATCAACACTTCCTGGAAGATCAAGAATGAATCTGGGTAAGGAATACCTTTCCAGAGTAAGAACAAAATTCTTTGCTTACAAGAATCCTTCAAAATAAAAACACATATTCAATCTGACTTTTCTTTGTCAGACAATCAGCAACCCAGTAATGGAAAAGAAAGACAACTCACCTTGCCCCCTTTCTCTTTCTTTAACACCAGAGGGTGAGGATCCTTGGCGGAGTCAATCTGCGCTATCTGAAATGTTCCCCACCCTGTCACATGCACCAGTCGGTCTGCTGACATGTCTGTCCCTCGCAGGAACCCAGACACTTTTAAAGTGCCTTCAGTTGCCTGGAAACAAATCATTTTGTGTGACATTTTTCCAACTTATCAATCATTTTGTGTGTCATTTTTCCAAGTTATCAATCATTTTGTGTGACATTTTTCCAAGTTATCAATCATTTTGTGTGTCATTTTTAAAAGTTATCAATCATTTTGTGTGTCATTTTTCAAAGTTATCAATCATTTTGTGTCATTTTTCCAAGTTATCAATCATTTTGTGTGACATTTTTCCAACTTATCAATCATTTTGCGTGACATTTCTCCAAGTTATCAATCATTTTGTGTGACATTTTTCCAACTTATCAATCATTTTGCGTGACATTTCTCCAAGTTATCAATCATTTTGTGTGACATTTTTCCAAGTTATCAATCATTTTGTGTGTCATCTTTCCAAGTTATCAATCATTTTGTGTGTCATCTTTCCAAGTTATCAATCATTTTGTGTGTCATTTTTCCAAGTTATCTTCAAACTGAGAAACAGACAAACGTCTCAAACTTTTTACAGTAACAAAAATTTTGACAGCCATCATCTTATCTATATGTAAAAACAGTACTTTTTCATCACACATTGTATTTTCGACATCAGTAAAACACATTCTTGTTACGTTAGTCATATGTTGAGCGTCATCTTATCTACATGTGTAAAAACAATATTTTTTTCAATCACACATTGTTTTTGGACATCAGTAAAACATGTTCTTGTTAGTCGTATGTTGAGCTTTTTCTGTGGTAAAGTCAGACTTCTTTCACCTGTTTTCTGTTATTTCATTTCAACTGACAATCATCAATGAGCCATTTACTAGCAGAATAGTCCTGCTTAAAAAAAGAACAAAACAGAAAACGAGAAAAGCAGCACTGACCTCTGCAGTCTCTGCTTCAAAACGGAGTGATTCAGCTATCATGTGAGGTCGAAGTTCACGATAGTGAATTGGCTTAGTTTTTGTTTCTGTCAGCTTCCGAATCAAGACCAAGGCATCTTGTTCATTATCCAAAGAATGGAACTTGGCATCTGGAATTCTGAAAAAGAAAAACAACACGCAATGTCTATAAACAGTAACACACAGTATACATCATATTACAATCAAAGACTACAGGCAATCTTGTATTTCTGGATTTCTATAAACAGTAGAGTATATGAAAATACAATATTTTCCAGCTGATTAGGTAACTTCAAATCTCTCTTTTACTTTTCATTCCATGTTGTTGATTGATCTGGTTTGTCTCTATGTGTTACTGTCATTTTTCCATTCCCAAGTGATGACATGCATGAAAACTCACAGACAATTTAGTTATGCTGATCACATTTCCACTGCTGAAATAAAAATTCATTTTAACTATAAAAAAAAAAAAAAAAAAAAAAGGGGACTTCCGGCCGGCCTCTGATGTCAGCAGGCCACAGGTTTCCAGCGCTCTGAGTGTTTTGAGAGAGAGGTGTGTATAGGAGAGAGTGGATGCTCCAAATATAGTACAGAGTTTTGCTGTGTTCAGTGGTAGGTATTTATTTGTCTATTTCCGTGACAACAACGTCTCGATCGAAGCCCGGAGGAAAAACAAGGCCGGTGAACCAGTGTAGGGCCCGGGCAAAATGGCGGTGGCCGGTGCGGCCCCGTCAGTGGACCCAGTGTATGTGACCGCGCGTGCTTTGCCGCAGTACAAGTCCCTTCCAACAACCTACGACATCTGTGTAGCAGCAGAAGCGGTGTCAGGAAGGGGAACGATTCGGGGAGCACAGCGAATTAGAGGACTGTGGCAAATTTATCCCAAACAAAAGAAAGACAGAGACACACTATTGTTGGAAGGTTTTCTTTTCAGGGGGGCACGAGTGGCTCTATTAGACACGAACCCCTTCAGTGTTAGAGGACAGGGGGAGGAGAAACCTTCCACGAAACTGTGGGTGGATAATGTTCCACTGCACATCCAAAACAAAGACATTGAAGACGCGCTTAAAAAAATTGGTGTGGAGCTACGCTGTGCAGTGCGAAACGAACTGGCACGAACCCCAGGGGGACAGTTGACACAGTTCGAAACTGGCCGCAGATTTGTGTACATTACACTACCACGCACACCTCTGCTGCCAGTTTTAAAAGTTGGTGTGTTCACTGCAGGCATCTTCTATAGGGAGATGAAACAAAAACTCAGATGTGGCAAGTGCCTGCAAGAGAACCACGTGGCAGCGAACTGTGAAAATCAGGTTGTCTGTAAAAACTGCCTACAGCCAGGGCACAAGAGAATTGACTGTCCGAAAGATATGCCAGAAGCAAATGAACCGAGCGACCAGGCCAGTGCCGAAGTACCCGCCGGACAACACACCCGCACGGAGGTGGTGGGGAATACAAACGTAGGCCTAATGGTACCACCGCAGCCGCACAAGGCGGGGCCGGCGTGTTTCGGTAGACCTAACACGGAACACAGCACACGAAAAGAGGGGAGAAAGCAGACAACACCACGCCACGCGGCACTGCGGAGAGTGGCGCATCAGGAAGAAAGGAAAAAAGAGAGAGAAGCGAATCGCCTACGGACGAGCTCGAAGCGAAACGCCCAACAAAGATGCCTGAGCGTCAACAGGGGGAAAGTGAAGAGTCAGGGCTAGCAGACGAAAGCGGAACCTGATGTGTGCACACGGCAGACGGACTGACCTCACCCTTTCGACCTACAGTTTTGAGTAACGGACTAACGATTATGGTATTCTGATTTATTAATGCCTTTTCCTATGAAGAATAACAGCATATGTTTTGGTACACTTAATGTACGTGGCTTTAGAAATAAGCTAAAAAGAAGAACAACATTTAATTTCATGAGGAAACAAAACATAGACATCTTATGTCTACAAGAAACATACGTAACAAAAGATATTATACAAGAAATCAATGCACAATGGACAGGAAACGCCTATTACAGTCCAGGCACAAACAGAAGTAATGGACTCATCATTCTCATAAATGATAAACAAATGAAAACAGAACTCATCCAAGCAACAGATCGAATACTGTTAATAAAGGTTGTATTAGAAAATAAAACTAATGTCATAGCTAACTGCTATGCCCCTAACTCAACAAGTGATAAACTAACATTTCTAAATCAGCTTAATAGAATACTACAAGGACAAGACTATGATCATCTTTGGGTCATGGGAGATTTTAATACAGCAGTACACCCCATTGACAACATTTCAGGAAAATCTCACCCACTACAAGAAAGAGAAGCTCTTTCGGATTTATTAACATCCTATGACTTAAAAGATACATGGCGAACATTCCATCCTGATGCCAGAGATTACACTTGGTCCAAATCTACCCCGTTTATTGCAAGAAGAATTGATTACATATTTTGTGATGCTTTTTCATACACATCCATACGAGGAACAAACATTGAAATATTCCCACACTCAGACCACAAACTTGTGAAAGTTGAATATAATACGAATAAATTCCAAAGAGGTCCAGGATACTGGAAATTTAACAGCTCATTGCTGTCAAAGGAAGAGTTTCTCAATGAAACGACTGACTTCATTGATGCCCACTTTATTCAGTATGACAAGGAAGACCCACAAAAGGCATGGGAAATGTTTAAAGTAAGGTATAAATCATTCTGTATAAACTTTTCAAAGGGCACTAAAATTTGGCCTCAGCAGAAACAAACCAAAGTCAAACAACTGGAAGAAATTGAACAAAAACTGTCGTACAACCCCATGGATAAAGGCCTAGCAACAAAAGCACATCAACTTAAAAAAGAAATAGAACTGCAAGAATTAAAAGACGCACGCGGCGCTCAAATTCGATCAAGAGTCAAATGGATCGAAGAGGGTGAGAAGAACACTAAATATTTTCTGCGCTTAGAAAAGACACAAGGAGCAGCAAACACTATTGCATCACTGTGTGTAAATCAGTCATTAACAGACAATCCCCAAACAATACTAGATGAAATTAAGCAATACTACACACAGCTATATAAAAAAGACACACTACTTAAACATGGAGAGACGATAAAAGACGATTTCCTAGCTGATGATGCCTTCCCCACACTCACAGATGAAGAAAAAAAATTCTGCGACAAAGAAATTACACCAGACGAGCTCACGCAAGCCCTTAATCATTTAAAAAATGAGTCTGCACCAGGGAGTGATGGTCTCACACCACTCTTCTATAAGAAATTCTGGGATAAATTAAGACAACACTTACTGAATTGTATTACCGCTTCACTTGAGCAAGGTGAACTATCCTTTTCTATGAAAAAAGGAATCATAACATTAATACACAAAGGCAACGATCTAGACAAACATAACCTCGCTAATTACAGGCCAATTACACTCACAAATACAGACATGGGGAGTTTGTGTTATACTCCCTGTTTGGCTAGTATACTTACCATGTCAGACCATAGCATTCAACGGCAGTTAGCCAGCTCTGTCAGGCCGAATTTTTTCCGTGGCCAATGCAGTCATAAGACAGTCACGTGATGTCACCCCACTTCCGGCCCCGGAAGAAGCCAGTGTCAACTTCCTATAAGTCATTCAGCGAGGCCTGGTGTATGGTGACCCCGAGAACCTTGGCGCCAGAGGGGAAGGTAGGGAGGGAATTAGAGTCTGACATGGTAAGTATACTAGCCAAACAGGGAGTATAACACAAACTCCCCATTTTGGCGTCATATACTTTACCATGTCAGACCATAGCAGAATTTAAAGGAATCGGAGGAGGGCGAGCGCCCTAGTGGTTCTTGGGGTTGACCGATATGGCTGCATTGGCCGCCACAAAGGAAATCCCCTTAGACCCATCAGCTCTGGTCATGCGGATATCCCTCAGGTAAAAATTAATGAAGGGATTTTCCGAACGCCAGTAGGCTGCCTCCAGCAGGTGGCGCACGGGGACAGAGTACTGGAACGCTGTGGAAGTGGCCAGTGCTCTGACCTCGTGGGCCCTGGGTGATAGGACAGGGAGATCCTTGTACGCCTGAGCGTAGGTAGATCTCACCGTCTTGGAGAGCCACCTGGAGATAGTTCCCGCCGAGATATCTCTAGTATTGTTGGGGTTGAGGGAGATAAGGAGTCGTCTCTGGGAGGAGCGCCTGGGGCGTGTGCGTTCCCAGTAGTACCTGAGACACCTGGAGGGGCAAAGGTCCATGTCTCCATCTTTTTCTCCCTTTCCCAAGATGTCAGAACTCCGGAAGGAACTTGAGAGAGACTGAGCCGTCCCTGTGGAAGGCGATATCTGTGGGGTCACCGCTGAGGGCGTGAATCTCACTTCGTCTTCTGGCCGAGGCCAGGGCGAGGAGAAAGGTGGTCTTAAAGGAGAGGAGGTCAAAAGGAATAGAAGCAATGGGTTCAAAAGGGGTTTTTCTGAGGGCATCGAGGACCGTAAAAAGGTCCCAGAGGGGAATGCGCCTAGGGGACTGAGCTTCCCGTAGAGCAACTCCTCTAGACACCTCTCTGAGGAGAAAGTCATTGTCAAAAGAAGGGCCCCCCAGTTGACGAATGGTAGTGCAGATAGCTGATCTGTAGCCCCGAATGGAGCCAGCCGACAGCTTAAGGGAAGAGGATAGGTGGGAGAGGAAATTTCCTATTTGGATGTTGGAGGGGCAGTAATGGGGAACAGAGTTATCTGAGCACCAGGTTATCCATCTCTCCCAACGGTAGTTGTAGAGGGATTCGGTGCTGGCTCTGCGAGATGCCGAGGCGAAGTCCCGTAATCCCTGAGAGGCCCCTGCCCCGGCTAGTGTGTCTAGGACGGACTGGGGTCTCTCCGAGTGGGGGGTAGATGCAGATGTTCGCAGTTGGGCTGGCATAGAAGCCACGCGTGTAGGCGAAGCATCTTGGGATTGGAGTGAGGAAGACCTGACCGGGGTTGTCTCAGCATGTCCCAGCGAGGGCTGAGCCGGAGGGGGGGAACGTGGGTGAGGGACTTGGGGTCCGGGAACCAAGACTGGGTCGGCCACCATGGCGTTACGAGGATCAGCCTGGGTCTTTCCAGCCTTGCCTTCCTGATCACCTTGTGTAGGATGGGGAAGGGGGGAAAGGCATACGCCAGTAGGCCCGTCCCGGGGAGGGATAGTGCGTCGACTGCATCCGCCTGGGGATCTGGAACGGGAGAGACGTACAGGGGCAGGTGATGGTTGAAGCTGGTGGCAAACAGGTCGATCATGGGCACAAACCAATGGTTGTGCGACACCAGCGAAGGAGGGCCTCTGTTCTGAGGGAGAGGCCTATGGAGCGGGCCTCTCCCCCTTTGTTGACATAGCAAGCTACCGACGTATTGTCCGTGAGGAGGAGAACAAGTCGGTGCGCGACCTTGTGCTGGAGTTGGAGAAGGGCTAGCCTGACCGCTTCCAGCTCCCACTCCCCGAGGCGTGACTGTCCTCCACGTGGGCCCCCCAGCCCAAGTTGGAGGCGTCTGTATAAAGTTCCAGTGGTTGGGTTGGGTTGGGAGGGAGATGGGGACCCCGGTGGAGAGAGTGGCTGGAGTGAGCCGCTCCTCCGTCGCCGAAATGAACCAGTGTCCGAGGGGAATGACCTGGTCCCAGCGGTCGGAGGTCTGTGACAAACGTCGGCGGAACTCCCTCTGAAGTTGGCGTTTGGGGACCCGCCGCAGGGGAATGAGGGGAGACAGGGACTCCATCATTCCTAGGAGGGAGGACAGGGTTCTGGCCGAGGTGTGGGGTGCCTGTGACAGGCAGGAGATGAGGTCCACTATGCGTGCAGGCCTCTCCGGGGTCTGCCAGACGAACCGTAGGAATCGTCTGTGGGCCGGGTGAATCAGGATCTGAAAAATAGGCGTCCTTCAGGTCTACGGATGTGGCCCAGTCGCGATGATGGATGGAGTCTCGGATCTGGGTGGGGGTCTCCATCTTGAACTTGGTGGGCCTGAGGAACTTGTTGAGGGGCGAAAGATCTAGAATGGGCCTCCATCCTCCCGAGGCTTTTGGGATCACAAAGAGTAGAAGCCGGGGTTTGGGTGGGAAATCTCCGAGATGGCCCCTCTTTTGAGGAGGTCTTGGACTTCCGTGCGAAGAGCTTCTGCTTTGGCGGGGGAGGGTTCGTTGGGGGAGGGAGGGGGAGATAGCATGAGGGGGGGGACGCTCGTGGGCCCAAGGAAGGCGAAACCCTTCCTGTAGCACCGCCACTATCCAGGGGTGAGGCGTATGCGTCTCCACTGGTGGGCATGCCGGGAGAGGCTGCCCGCCAGGGGGGGCGAGGGTCTGGGCTGGTGGGTGGGGGATAGGGCGAGGGGGGGTGCTACCTGATCTAAGTCCCCCTCGGGCTGTCTCCCTAGTCAGCTCCGGGAGCGTGACTGTTGGCCTAACCGAAAATTTTGCTGATGGGGTTTTGGCTTAGGCCTTGGGAGAAGATTAGGTCGCTTGGCGGGCCGTGCGGTGCGGGAAGGCGATTGTCTGGGATAGGGTCTGTGCCTGGGAAGGAACGAAGTGGGGGTCTAGCAGGGCGTGGCGGTGGCCTGGGCGCAAAGGACACAGCCTGCTTGCGTTCCTCAACTGCTTGTGCTATGACGTCAGCCGAGTAGTCGCCAAAGAGCGACTGGACCTGGCCCGGGATGCATCGCAGGGCTGCCTTAAGCGTCGGGGAGAGAGAGGTCCGCGCCAGCACGGCCTCTCTCGCGACCAACAAGCAGTTGAAGTGGCTTCTGGCTGCGCTGTCCGCCGCAGCCGAAAGGTGATGCGAAATCCTGTTAACTAGGTGTCGCATGAAAGGATCGCTGAACAAGCGAGGGTCAGGCTCTTGGTGCGCCTCAGAGCCCGGGTCCCCCGGTACTGGGATGGCACCATCGTCCTCCGGCCATAGAGCCTCCGCTCGCTGAAGGGGCATGTCCAAGTAGGTGTGTCCCGCCGTGGTGTGGAGGATGCCCATCCTGGCTACTCGGACCCATTCCTTTAGGTTCTTAAAGGAGATGGCGCCGGAAGTAGGGGGGGGCAGGTGGGGGATCAACCGACGGTCCGACTGGGAAATGCCCATCTCCCTGGTCACGGGATTGTCCGTAAACAAGGAGGCGACTGAGGGGTTCTTGGGTAGATTGGTCTAGATCTCTGGGCCGGGGGAGAGGGAGAGAAATTCGTCAGCGGGTGCGGCCTCCCTCCTAACGAGGTCTGGTCGCCACCGTTCTATCGTGCGGACATCGTACAATGAGGTGGGGGCTAGCTCCTCGTCATCGTCCGCCTCAGGGAGGTACTGGTCCTGAGAGGGTTCATAGCACCCGTCTTCAGGAGGTAAGTCGAGGGGTGCCTGTAGTGTGTCCCCGGTGGCCCTATAATCGGCGGCCGGGACATCGTCCTGCCGATAGGACAGCGCCCGAGGAGGGAGACCAAGGTCGACCCAGGTAAGTGAGGCCGGGTGCCACATTCGACCATGTAGCTGGTCGTGCTGGGTGTTGGCGTTAAGCCACTGGTCTCTCTCGGGGGCATAGAGCCACCGGTCCCCGGGGAGGTAAACGGGCTGTGGCGGCCCTGGGGAAAAACCATGGTAGGTAGGCCGCACTCAAGGTCTGACCAGCGCGTTGGGCGAATGCGTAGGTCAGACATCCGCCGAGTCGTAGCCACGAGACCCTCTTCTTCTTGTAGGCAGAAAGTCCCCGGGGACCCGGGTAACCTGAATCACTGTTGGGGGGGGGCTTGAGAGGCCGTGGCCTGTCGTCCCCGTCCAGGTCCGTGCACTGCACCATACACGTCCTTGGAATGGGCCTGGGAGGGCCATAATGGTATGGAGGAGGATGCGGAAGTCGAGCCCCCAACCCGCGAAAGTGCGGATTGGTCAGGATGCGGTCCCGTGTTCCTCCCCCTGGAGGAATATGTCAGGTTACCCTTGGTCCCGCTGGTAGATCCTCCCCCCGGAGGAGCGGGACCGCGGACGTTGCCCAAATGGGGATCCGAAAGGTCGGTTCCCCAACGTCCAATACCCCTAGGGAAGAAGGTGACGTTCGATCGGGGTAGGTCGACCGTCCTTGTGCATGGGCACGGCCGGGCCCATGGCGCGGCGTGCCCGCACGCCCAGGATTATGGACACCACCGAGGTCGTGCGTCGGGGTGACCATAAGGCTGCTTCCGGAGTCGAAGCGCTCCTCGAGCTCAGGTGTTGGCTGCACCTGTGCCCGGTGGGGCCGAGCGCTATGAGTGCACGTATCAATTTGGGGGGAAAAAGAGATACGTGACTCATCAAGGCGAGTGACGGATGGTGATTCCATCCCAGATCCGTCACCCGTGCTGGTCCGCGGCTCGGCAAGGTGCCCCGGGGGCCGAGATTCGCGTGACTCAGCATGATAGTTAGAAGTCTCCGAGCGAGTCCGTAGGCTAGAGGGCAAGCTGGCCGATGGAGAAGGGGTGGGGGAGGGCGAATTCCGTTGGCTAGTCTTTGCTCGGCCGGGCCCCTTGAGGGGAGCCTTGCCATTAGACTTTCTGGGCAGCACCTTGAGGGGAGCTTTGCCCTTAGACTAGCAGGCAGATCAAATGAAAGGCATTTTGAAATGGTGGCCGCTTGCCTATCAGCCTTGGGACGCCGCGGTCGTGCGTCCGTCGGTTTGGTAGACGAGGAAGATCACGCGTCCCTTCCGCGGAGAAGTCGTCTCTGTCTACCCGAACCGTACGTTCATCAGTGCGAACGGATTGCTCCGAGATGGAATCGACCCGCGGGTTCTCCGGGAAATTGAGCGAACTCCGAGCAGTGGAGTGGCTCGACCCGGCGGTGTCCTTCACCATGTTGGGCACAGGTGGATAGAGCAAACCCGGAACACACGACCGCAAAGAGGAGACAAGGTGGCCGATCGAGAAAATCAATTAATCTCGATCGTCCGTGTGGTGTCGTGCAAAGTGCTCGAGAGATCGACTGAAAACTCGAACTACCCGTACACGCCACCGGTCGTGTGACTGGTATGGCTATTAATAGCAATCTCTACACGTGGAGTATCACTGTGTATAGGTGTGATAGTTCTTGGGCACTAAATCTTAATAAGCAGATCAGTGTCACACACCCTTACTCGAACACGTTCTACCTGTGAAGGGTAAAGAGTACAGGTGTGATAGTTATTGAGCCCTAAACCTTAATAAGCGGAACCAGCACAAAATGCGTGCTGAACCCGAGGCTCGGCAATATGGTGGGGGAACACGACCGGCGAGCGGTGCCGACGATCGCGAGTAACAAAGTCGCGAGAGTGCCGGTAAAAGAGACAAATCTTTAATAAATACGCTCCCGAGAGTGCCGGTAAAAGAGACAAATCTTTTAATAAATACGCTCCCACCAAGAGCCTCACACGGCAAAAATACTCAGGGTCTAGTGCAAGCCGGAACCAGCACAAAATGCGTGCTGAACCCGAGGCTCGGCAATATGGTGGGGGAACACGACCGGCGAGCGGTGCCGACGATCGCGAGTAACAAAGTCGCGGGAGTGCCGGTAAAAGAGACAAATCTTTTAATAAATACGCTCCCGAGAGTGCCGGTAAAAGAGACAAATCTTTTGATAAATACGCTCCCACCAAGAGCCTCACATTTGCAAGCCACAACTGAATCAAGTATAGAACAAAACACAGCAAAGTTAACTCAAAGGCAAGTATAGGCGAGACAGAGCACAAGACTTATCTTGCTTTGACGGCAGGCCGAAGATGAATGACTTATAGGAAGTTGACACTGGCTTCTTCCGGGGCCGGAAGTGGGGTGACATCACGTGACTGTCTTATGACTGCATTGGCCACGGAAAAAATTCGGCCTGACAGAGCTGGCTAACTGCCGTTGAATGCTATGGTCTGACATGGTAAAGTATATGACGCCAAATACAAAATATTCACAAAGGCACTAGCCTTGAGACTGCAGAACATAATAACATCAATCGTTAGCGAAGACCAAGTAGGATTTATAAAAGGCAGAAACATAGCCATCCATTTGAGATTCTTTGATGATCTCACTACATACCTCAACAGAACGAACCAACCAGGGGCCCTACTTGCACTAGACTTCTCTAAAGCGTTCGACACCCTGTCTAAAGACTGTATCCTAGAAACGCTTGATTTGTTCAATTTCGGCCCACGATTTAAAAAATCTGTTTTAACCGTTATGGAAAACACACAAAGCTGTATTCACAATGGTGGCTGGTTATCTGACTGGTTCCCAACAGAAAGAGGCATTAGGCAAGGTTGCCCACTAAGTCCTCTCCTCTTTGTGATAACTGTTGAAACACTAGCTATCCGAATAAGGAACAGTAAAGATATCCAAGGAATTAAGTTAACACAAAACCCTGACGAAAGAAACGCGTCCAGCTGTACTAAAATAAAACAATTTGCGGATGATACAACACTGACCCTTAAAGATGAACAAGATATTCAGGAAGCCACAAACATAGTTGTAAAATTCGAGGATTTCTCCGGCCTAAAGCTAAATAAAAGTAAGTCAGAAGGTATATGGTTAGGATCACGTAAGTGTGAAACGGGCACTGTTAATAATATTCCTATGAAATCTGGTAAACTCAAAGTTTTAGGCATTTACTTCTCGGCAGACAAAGAAATCTCTGAGATCGAAGAAAACTGGAAAGCCAGAGTAGATAAGATTACCAAAATCATCAAGCAATGGGAAAACAGAAACCCATCCCTCTATGGTAAAGTTATTCTTACTAAAACATTTCTGCTGTCACAATTCTCACACGTATTGCAAGCAGCATCCATACCAAAACAAACCCTCCACACTATTAATTCACTGATTTATAGGTTCCTATGGAAAAAAAAGTTCAACAATAAAAAAGCATTTGAAAAGATAAAAAGAGGTGTCCTTAGCCTAGAAAAGGAAAAAGGCGGCCTAAGTATGATTAACATCGAACATCACCAACAAATGCTCCTAGTCAAATGGGCAGCAAGACTCCTCAAACAAACCAAAGCTCACTGGAGCATCCTCGCGCGAAATAATATGTCACCTTTCCAGAACAGCTACTGCGTTTTTAACTGTAATGTTGATCCTAAAGAAATTCAAGGATTAGAAAAAGTTACCTCAGTCTTTTGGAAAGACGTAATAATTGCAGTCACCACCTTTAACAAAGACCGACCAATAGAGAATGTTAAAACAGAACCTCTGTGGAACAACCGAAATATAAAATACAAAGGAAATACATTGCAGTTTAAAAAATGGTATAAAGCAGGTATCCTTCTCGTTCAAGATCTTTGGCGAAATGGACGTATAATGACCTTTAGAGAAATAGAAGAAAAACTAGGCACTTCCCCAAACCTTCCATTCGAATACAATGCGCTGGCAAACGCAATCCCATCCACATGGAAGCAACAACTTGCTAACATTGATCACAAAGACGAACCCCCTACTGATGTTGCAACAGACGAAGGAAACCTCACAGCTCTATCAAATAAACAAATCAGAAAGGTTTTTGCCCTAAAGCAAAACCATGAAATATGCGCGACACACTTTTGGAAGCGTAAATTAAACATCAACATTGAAGACTACTTTAACGTAGCCTATGAATGTACAAAGGAATCTAGACTGAGACTCCTTCATTTTAAATTCCTTCACAACATTTACCCCACCAACATATTGTTACAAAAAATGGGTGTAGTGGAAACAAATAAATGCCACTGGTGCAAAGAAATAGATTACATTGAGCATGCCTTCTATTCCTGCCCTAAGTTATCCACATTCTGGAACCAAGTAAAACAGTATATTCTCACACGCTACAACATACAGATCCCTATGAATGTAACAACAGCTCTGTTTGGCGTTACCAAAACGGATGTATTCACAGATAAATCAAGAAAACAAGTGAACATAGTTCTATTAATTGCAAAACTTTCTATTTCAAAGTTTAAATATGGCAAGTGTAAAAATCTGGAACTGATATTTGAGACTGAACTAATTTTACGAAATATATGAAAAACCGCAAGTTGAATATTCAAGAATAAAGAAACAAAACAAAATAAAACAAAACAAAAACAAAGAAAAGAGAGAGAGAGAGAGAGAGAGAGAGAGAGAGAGAGAGAGAGTAATGCATGAACCTAATGATGTGTCATATATTGGGGACATGTGCATGCGGAAAAAAAAAAAAAAGAAAGAAAGAAAAGAAAAGAAGGAAAAAAAAAAAGGAGAGATGATGAAAAAGGGAATCAAATTATAATAGGTACATAGAATACAAACTAACAAGATGACGAATGAATGATTTAACGAAAATAAAACTTGGCCACGGAGAATCACAGCGAACGGCTACAGCTGGGAACACCAGGCGAACGAAAAGTGGAAGTGAGCGAAACGGCAACCATGAAGCCGAAGAAAACCAATGTACATGGTGCTGACGCGAGCGCAGCCACAACACAGAACATCCCTTGCCTTTGATGGAAACAAGAGAGAACTCGACCTTCCAAGACACGAACCCACACCACTATAGGTTCAACTTGTTACTGAAGAAAACGCCGTACTGAAGAATGAAGACCTCCGCCGACAGAAAGTCAAAGTGAACAGAAAGGAAGACAGTCAAGACACACCGACGACGATGAACACTCTTAGAGAGAGAGAGAGAGAGAGAGAGAGAGAGAGAGAGAGAGAAAAGAGAGAGAGCGAGCTCATATTAATGCATGCGTAACTTATGTCCATTAATAATAGAAATTAGCAATACAAAGTAAAGAAAAAAGATTCCCGTCAACTGCTCTTCCTCTTGGTAGGAAACAGTTGAAAATTCTGATCTCCAAAAAAAAAAAAAAAAAAAAAAAAAAAACTATAAAAAAAAAAGAGTTTTAATATGAAGCCAAATGCAGCACAAGTACACACATACAAATTTCAGTTATGCACGTCAATGCATTTTCAGTGATGGAAGTCAGACAGACGCCATTATCAACTCACCTTCTCTCAATTTCTTTTGATGCCATCTTTCTTGTTTCTGCCAGTTTCTTCTGCGGGATCTGGTTCAGCCCCTGTGGTCAAACGGACAAACAATTCCCAAACCTCAGTCCCTATACATGCAGTCAAACTGACATATCCAAAACTGAAGTCCTGTGCATACAGTCATACAGACAGGCAAAAAAACCCTAACCTTCGTCCCTGTAGTCACACAGACACACAAGTCAAGGCAAGACAACTTTTCCCAGAAACAGCAGCAGGAATTCCACACAGAGAAAATGATAAAATACCTTAATACCATACTTTTTGAACTGTAAGCCTAAACTGTTTTCCCTTAACTCTCATCCATGTGGCTACTACACCTGTAACAACTTATTTATTGATTTTTTAAAATTCTAAACTCGGGTCTAAACTCACCCGAGTTCTTTTCTCTTGATCTGCAGTTGACTGAACAAACAAAAAAAACAAACAAGAGATTTTTCTTTATTCTTAACTCACCACAGTTCTCTTCTCCTGATCTGCAGTTGATTGAACAAACTAAAAAAAAAACAATGTCGGCAGAAACCAAATTTCACCACTTTCAATCTGACTCATCAAAAGGGCAATGGCACAACAGCTCAAGCTGACGGTCTGATGGTAATGTATTCAGCGCTGTGAACTTTCCTGATGCAAATAAAAAAAAAGAAAAAAGAAAAAAAAATCACAGAAATCCAGGACTATTTTACAGTTTCAATAAAGCTGGCAGTCTCGACAGCAAACCACACTGAAACCAAGTAAGCACAAGTGCAGAGGCGGAAGTCCACTGACAACATGGCCGACGTCAACGAAGAGTTTTTGAAACCCTTCATGTCTGACATTGAAGACAAGTCCTTCAGTGGTTTTAGTGTTGCTGAGAATAGCAATGAAAAAGAATCTGAACTGCCGATTTTTTCCCTATCACTGTATGGAATGCCCTTTCACTTTTGCTTGCCAGTTCGCGACTGTCGTACCTCAGAATACACATTGTTTACACCATGGTCATTATCAATTTCCACAGCTATTTTTTTGTGACTAATCACTCAGCTGCAGCCCATACGTTGTTCATTTATCATATTAGAAAAAAAATCTGGCAGGTGCAGCTTAAATACCTGTGCCGTTTATAGCTTAGAAATTACGATACAAACAGACAGAATCACCTTTACATTGAAAGAGGGTTACCTGACACACAAAGGAGGAGCCGGACATCCCCTGAGCCAACAAACACTTGAGACAGTAGTCCCCCATGTCGTCGACCATATACTCCGGTGAGGTCACAAACAGAAGGCAGTCGGCCACCTTGGCTGCATCCAGAATGGAGTTGAGGTTGTTGCTGGGAATATAGCATGCTAACCGCTGTTTGAAGCGCGGGATGCTGAAACAAGATAACTAGAAATTCTGAATAAGTGACAATGAAGTTGTATTTCAATTTCAGCACAGAGAGATAGAGACAGAGAGAGAGAGAGAGAGAGAGAGAGAGAGAGAGAGGGAGGGAGACAGACAGACAGACAGACAGAGAGAGAAGACAGGGAAACGCAAAATCTGACAAGCACCATATCCAGTCCAAACCGCTGACTAAGAAACCTTCAGTGATCCACATCCGCCTAATACGCCGAATAGTCACAGTGACAGCCTTCCCCCATTCGCATGCCATACAGAACCAGATCATCACACAGTTCCCAACATAAAAAACACTATTTAGGCCTTTCAACCTGAAGATGTCATAAAGACTCTACAAACGTTGACAAAGGTTAGACCTGGTTACTTTCACAAACCTGAAATGAGGCAGGGGCACACGGGCCGCCCACAAGTTTATAGAAGAAATAGTACTCTCCGAAGAACAGGTCTGTCATCTGCAAAAACTTGAAACAGCTTTTTATAACATATCACTGAACAGAAGTGCAGAATCTGCCTCTACACTGCTTTTGATTTTAAAAAAAAAAGTGCTCAACTTCAGGGAGCAATGCTCCTTGACCCCCAATAGAGGTGCTGATCCGATACTGCACCAGGGCCTGGGCGGCTCTCAAGGACAAAACAGCTTCTCTTCATGAAAGCTCTCACTAGCTAATCAACACACACAAACAGGGGCCTCCACTAGACTTCAATGATGTAATTATGAACTTGTACAGCTCACTGGTTCAATATGAACAAGACTTTGCCAATGTACTTTCAAACCTGTATTGTTCACTCGTTCAATGGGACATTACTTCCGAACAAAAGAAAGCTGTTCTATTCAGAGTAATTTGCAAGACTTTGATTATGTGGATGGTTTGTTTGCTATTCCTCTCTTTTTTTAAATTTCTTTCAAACATGCGCTCACCCGTCACGGGCCGACTTTTCACATCGCAGGCTTCAATTTTCCAACACTATACATGATGTATGCTTGCACTGAAATCTTTTCTGTTCATCCAACCCTGCATTTGTTTTTGACACTGTACTGGCATCAACTGAAGCTATAATGAAGTTTTCATACATGCAGGGTTTTTGAAAGCTAGGCCCACAAGTCACTGTGGATGTGAACTCCAAATGCAAGTCAGCCAATCATCTTCCAAGCATGACAGTAAACGAGCATTTGCCAAAAGGAAGGTGCTTCCATTTCCCGTCAATGAAAACTGGGTTCCTTGCACCGAGCAAAAATGCAAGGCATAGGTTGAGATTCTTTTTTCTTTTTTTTTGTAAATATTAAATGAGGATCTCCATCTGGAAAATTTCATAAAAACTGATTTCCATCTAAAGACGGGAAAGTTTAACCTAGCATTAATAATGTCTTTAACAAAAACAAACAAACTGAATCCACAAGCATGTGTTTACATTGCACCACTTACATTGCTTCACTTCCACTGCAATATTCTGTATGCCGAACTATCGAGTCAGGGTCGCCAATCCATATCATTATGTAATCCTTTCACGAACAGGTGATGCAACTCAAATATTTTTTCGACTAGCTTGTTTCTACCATTTCCCAATCCCCATTTCCCTTCCTTCAACCTTGCCCTCCTCCTACGAAAATAAATTAACACTTGTAAGTCCTTGCAATGCTGTGCAAGTACAGGCTTTTCAAACACAAGGACTTTCAATCAAATTCAAGGACCTACAAAACCACTTGCAGTCTCTGGCCAAACTCTACAACCCAAAGAAGCACACGTGTACACATGGAATGTGAGAACCCGACAACACTTTCGACCACCAACCAATCATCCAGTCCTGTTTACCTGAGGTGCACAATTCCCTGATCATTCCTGGTAACCAGCCCTCCCTCCATCTCTTCCACACACTGACACAACAGCTCCATGGCTGCACTGCAGTCGGCCAACACGCTCAGCCCAACCACCACCTGGAAAACAAATCAAATCAAACGTCTTTTAATGAAGGGAATCTGCAATCAGCACAATACAAGTCAATGCTTTTCTTTCCTGCTCCAGTCCCCCTAAACCCTTGTCCCCCTTCCAGCCTTTTGACTCTTTCTGGCTCCACCTCTCCTCCTTCAAGCACCCTGCATGGTATGCTAACCGCGCACTGCCATTTGAAGCACAGGACACTGAAACAGGAGAACTAGAAATTTTGAATGACTTCAACTGAAGTTGTACTTGAATTTCAGTAAAAAGAGGAAAGAGAGGGAAGCAACATATGAAATACAAGAGTTTTTTTTTTCAACTCAAAGGAAACAAAAACTTTGTGATGGTGCACTCTCAACTGCCATGCATCAGTTACAGACAGACACGGAAATAAAAACACACACACTGATTCCATGTACCCTGTCAGACAGCAAAAAAAAACCCACCCAAAAAACACTGATTTCATCTACCAGTCACAGACAGGCAGGAAAGAAAACACACTTTCAGTACACAGGTACTGATTTCTGTCTGTGGTCACAGACCGAAAGGAAACTCACAGTACACAGGTACTGATTGCTGTCTGTTGTCACAGACTGAAAGAAAACACACTTACAGTACACAGGTACTGATTGCTGTCTGTTGTCATAGACTGAAAGAAAGCACACTTACAGTACACAGGTACTGATTCCTGTCTGTTGTCATAGACCAAAAGAAAACAAAACTACTCACTACAAAGTGGGGTGGGGTGTGCTGGCCACCTCTCTGTCTCTTCTTCTCGAAGCATTTCTCTCGTTTCAGCTTCCGTGCCTGCTTTGCCTGCAAACATGCCAAATTCCTTATCAGTAAAATCAATTTACAGGTGTTGAGAAAAAAAATAGGAAAAGGAACAGGCGAAGAGGGGGAGAATAGGAGAGGGAGGCAGGTAAGAAAAATGGGAGGTGATAGGAGGGAGGGACGGAGGGAGGGGGAGGGGGACAGAGAGATACGGATACGGATACGGATACGGATGTTTTATTCTTACAGGCCATGGCCCCTAATGAAGGGGGTGTTGAGATCAAATCGTTTCAGACAGAAATAAGCAAATCATCAAACATCTAGGCATCCACAATTAAAAGCATACACGATATGAAACAACATACAACAACCAATGCCTAACTACATGCTATACTTCGAATTTTAAATGCCTTGTACAAGAAAATAGCAAAACGTTTTACAGTAGTTTCATTTGTAGATGCCATTAGTAATGAAAGTCGAAATGAAGAAGGATGTCTACAATATTTTTGATGAATGAACTGATTCCTCAGGTCACTTAGAGCGGGACAGCACAACACAAAATGAACTTCATTTTCTTCGGCACATTTACAAAGCGGACATGTCAGTTCAAGTTTGTTATGCTTCTTATAACGATAATAATGAACAGAAAGATCAGAAATACCTAATCTGAACTTTGTCATGATATACTTTAAATGATTATCCATTTCAACAGATAAATACACCGGCACACAATGTATAGATCTGAACTGTCTATAAAAAGCAAATCGATCACTTTCATGAACGTGACATGACCATTCTTGCCATCTGCAATCTATCAATCTATTCCGAAATGCGCGTAGAAATCCATTTATGTCCCCAACGCTCTGTTGTAGCCAAACATAGCCAAATCCAAGTTTATGTAATTTAGTCCTCACGTTAGAAACCCAGTTTCTTTTCCCTCTACCATCCAAATCATACAACATATTATATGCTTTCCTGGGCAACCTTGAAATTTCCATTTGTGTTATTTTCAACCAATAACGTATGCAAGCTGTCGCAGAATTCAAATATATTGGATATCTGTTTACTTCGCCGTAGACTAAATCGTTAGGTGTTCGCATGCTCACTCCTAGAAACTTTTTCAATGCAAATAAATGGACATTTTCACAATAAACAGCAGAATCATAAAGACCCCAGATTTCAGCTCTATACTGAGCGATAGGCTGTACCTGAGAATCGAACAATTTTATAAATAATTTCAAAGACTGGTTTTCTAATTTTGATAAGTGTTGCATGATACATAGTAGTGCACGCTTAGCTCTACTGGCAAGATCCTTGCATGCAAAAGTAAAGCTTAATTTCGTTGAAAAATATATTCCTAAATATTTATATACGTTGACCACAGGCATAAACACTCCATTATAAGTCCACCTTTCTCTAATTCCTAAAAACCCACCCTTTCTAAACACAATTATATTGCTTTTTGACATGTTAATTGTTAACTGAAGTGAAGATGCAGATCGTGATAGATTATTTAGTTGAGTTTGCAAGCCAATAATAGTTTCAGACATCAGAACAACATCGTCTGCCAAGAGAAGAATAAACAACTCAAGAGCATCGCAAGTAAACTGTGCACCATGTTTTCCATTTCTAACAACCTCTGATGTTAACTCATTAATGAAAAGAGAAAATAAAACAGGACTGCACACATCCCCTTGTTTTACACCAGATGTACATTGAATGTAGTCAGTCATATTTCCTCCACACCGAACCTTAGCTTTAACACAGGAATACATGCTAACTATGCATCTAAACAGTTTTCCATGAACACCAGCTTTTAAGAGAATAGGCCACAGAATAGTTCTATTAACAGAATCAAATGCTTTCTCAAAATCTATAAAAGCGACATACAGCTTACGATTTAAAGAAAACTGTTTTTGCACCAAAGCCATCAAAGTAAATATATGATCAACAGTTGAATAATTGCGCTTAAAACCTGCCTGATATTCGCCAGTGATATTATTATCTTCAACCCATTCCTGTAAACGGCGATTGATAATAGTGCTGTATAATTTACTACTAGCGTCACTTAAAGAAATTCCTCTATAGTTATTAGGATCATTCACGTTGCCTTTCTTGTACAGTGGTAGAACAATACTTTCCGTCCAATGTTCAGGATAAATTCCCTTATCAAATAAAGAATTGAAGAAGGTTACAAAAAAGTTCACAATCAGGTCAGTTTTACAAGCATACCTCAGCAGCTCACCAATTATACCGTCTGGTCCAGGAGCTTTACATTTCTTAATTTTTCTTAGAGCAAACATTACTTCCTCTTTTGAAATCGGACGACTTAAATAATCATCCTCTCCTTCATTATGATCCAGTTGTAACCCGCTGTTAGGATCTACGTCTTTCGTTAGAAGTGACTTAAAATGGTCGTACCAGGTTTCAATACTGATGCTGTTCACTGGTTGTTTTCTTTTTAATGAAATTCGATGTACATTCTTCCAAAATTCTTTCTGATTTTCCATAGATGCAATTAGTTCTGTCAGCAATGCGTTGTTAAATTGCTTCCTTTTAATCCTTTGCAAGTGTTTGTACTCGCGTCTTGCCCTACAATAGAAATCACGATCTTTGTCGTCATGCGTACGTTTAAATTTTCTAAATAAATTTCGGACTTTCTTTTTATTGTCATGACATTCAGAATCAAACCAATCTTTTGATTTCGAATTATTAATTCTTATTTCTTTCTTCATACACTGTGCTGCATCTTTGATGCAGGTGTTGAAAACATTCAACGCCTCATTTACATTGACATCAATAACACTAACTGCATATCTGATTTTTTCTTGAGTCTGTTGCGTGGAAATATTACTCATAAACACATCAGCACAGTCTTCATTCCATATAAACCTTTCCAATGTAAAACTGTGTTCAGGACTTATCTCCGAGTTGACATTACCTCTGCCGTAACTCAAATGAAATTCCACAGGCATGTGATCCGAATCGAATCTCTCAGACACTCGTAACTCACATGAATCACATAATAATGCAAGCAAATCACACGACATAACAAAGTAATCATTTACACTGCATCCATGGTCTGAAACGTACGTGTAGCAACCTTGACGGTTGCCATGACACATACCATTAAGAATACACAAATCCAGTGCAGTACACATATTCAACATCATTTTGCCGTAATTATTCAGTACAGAATCCTCAGATAATCGATTAGCGTTGATTGGATGACTTGCATGTTGAAAATCGAAAGTACTTGATACTCCTTGACAATAATGTGAAACATTACCCGTTCTACTGTTCAAATCCCCGCACAACAATACGTATGCATCTTTGTAAACTAGTAAACAACTGGACAAATAGTCTTCCAATAATGCAATTCCATTTTCAGAGTCAAAATATGTATAATAAGGGGAGCCTTCTGGAGGCACATATGAGTATACATACAATACATCTTTGTCCACACCAAACAATGTTTTATTAATAATAAGTGCACCAAAAATATTAGATTTTATTTCAACTTGTTTGACATAAGACGCATACATATTCTTAACTAGACACAAAATTCCACCAGATCGTCTCCCTTTAATCGTCAGTTTTATCGCAGGTAAACTAAACAGTTTGTATGCAGAGAATACATCAGATTTAAATTCATCAGTAAATGTTTCTACTAAACAAATGAAATCGAAGGACCGAAGAAAGTTTACAAAGTCATTGTCTTCTAATTTTGATAGTAAGCCATTGACATTCCAATGCAGAAAAGATAACGAACTACTTTTGTCATGTTTATGGATAGTTACATCTTCCAAGCGCCTGTGTTCACAATAATCACTCACAGAAACACACACAGAAGTTGAAACACACAGGGAGTCTTCGTCATCCAGGTAAACACTCTCACTGCCATCAACACCAAAACCATGTGCACGTTGAGTGTCATTCTGGGCTGCACTGGACGGTGATACCGGTGTTGCTTTTGGAAATGTTCCCTCACAGAGATCAATTTTATGTACATCAAAATAAGGCCGGCCGGTTTCCTATTTAAGTTCTACGAGCCTGTCACGAGCGTCGATGGAGAACTTCTTACCGTCAATCAAAAGGTAATTGTACACCATCGTGGCTCTTTTCCCGTCCTGCTTAGCGCGTTTCAAGTGTGGAGTCAGCCTTCGACGAATGTCCCTGACCCCTTTTGAAAAGTCTTCCCCAATGAATACATCTGAACCTTTCAGCTCACCCTTAGCTTTAAGAATATTTACCTTTTGCTTGTAAAAGGCACATCGGGCGATCACTGGGGAGTCAGGTCTGGAACTCAGTCGGTGCACACGGTCAAACTCCACATCGTCAGTCAGATCCAGCTTCTCCGTCAGAAGATCCTGCACCAAGCCCTCACAGTCTGCGTTGGTTTCGCCGTCTCTCCGGGGCAAGCCGTAGAAAATCAGGTTGTTGCGCTTAGAACGGCCCTCAAGGTCGTCTATACACCTCTCGCAATCTTCCAGCTTTTCACGCAGGTCGTTGTTACTCTTCTGCAGATCCCCGTTGTCTTTCCGTAGCTCTGTCACCTCTTTCTTCAGCTCCCTCATCTCACTGTGAAGGGTCGCGTAGTCCTCCCTCAGATCATGGACTTCCTGCTTGACTGCGTCCAGCTTGGCGTCCATCTGGTCGCTTCTCGAGTTCAGGGCAGCCATGATGTCACGGTTCGTGGGTTCGGGTTTACTTGGAGCTTGGTCAGGGTCAGGTGTCATGGAAGAGTCTGTACTTGCACGGCGTACAGAGCCATCACGAGCCAGGCGGGACTGCTTCGTGGAGCTGGAGCTGGACGACTTTGGCCCGGGGTTCGTCTCCACGTCGCCGCATCGGAGCAGAAGGTCGCTGAAGAAAAAGGCGGTGAGGACCAAGCCTACCATGACACCGGTGACACGGGTGTGTACTTTTAACACGCGCACCGACATGGACAGCTTAAACCTGGCTCTTCTTGCCATAAAACTAATAAAAATTGCGACGAATCCGCCACATCAACCTCTGAAATCGAGGGCCGCTGATGGCATGTTGACACTGTCACCGATCTGAAAGACTGTACTGATGACAACTGGAGAAATTAACCGAAAACGTTAATTAATCGCAGAGCCGAAGAAAACGTGTCCTCTCCTCTTGGATGACGACAGCTCACCCCGGGGGACAGAGAGAGAGAGAGAAAGAGAGAGATTGATATGCACAGAGAGACAGACAGATGGATACAGAATAAATTATACAGTGTAACTGTCTGAGTAAGTTTCTAATAACTTTGAAAATTAAGGTAAGAATAGGGTAATATTTTCATGTTAAATCCATTAAAAGTACTGCATTCAGGTATCAATTAGCTACAAAATTCCTGTTGCTTAGTAGCATTAAAGCACTTTGTCAGACAGAATCTGATTATGTGTGTGTCTGAGATACGAAGTAAATTTTGTTTGTTTGTTTTACTTTAAATCGTTTTTACCACCTCATCTTCTGTGCCACTCCAATGGCATTTCTCTCATGCTGCTCACCTACCCCCTCCCCCCCCCCCCCCCCCCCCAGCTCCCTACCAAACAGGTCCTCCTGCAACCCCACATTTATGTCTTTGAAGATACTGTTCATTTTATTCCACTAGACTTCTCTTAGAACTTAAATTATAAAACAAAACAGAAACATTCACTGAAACCCATCAGTGAATCTCGTTTAGTCTCACTCTCACCAGAGTATACCAGGAGAAAAGTGATGAAATCAACAGATTTTGTGAGATTTAAGAACAAGTGCTTTAATTTGATATTAATCAGTTTAACCTCAACATGGTGACACACCCTAAAGAAAGCATGTACATCCCACAAACAGAAGATATTAGAAAACAGAAATAATATGAACAGTATTTCTTAAATACACCTACTGACTGACCTGATTTCTGCGGACAGCCTGCTTTTCGGCAGCAGAATGTTTTTTGGTCAAAACCTTTACATTCACTCGACCTGCAACACACAACGTTGAAGTACAATATGGTATAAAGCCAGATCGTGTTAAAAACAACAACAACAAATATTGGAATTATTCAGTAAGCCACAAAATTAATTCAGGTGACACAAGAAATTCAAAAATAACAAGCCTTGGCCTGTCAGTTTAGCTCTTCTTAATGCGGGCTAAAGAAACAAATACTGAAAAAGACGGTTGAGTTCACTTGGCAACCCAGTAATCCAACATTCAGTTTGATGTTTTAAACTAAGTGCCTGCAGTCAGCATACTTTCAAACTTTATTTAAACAAAAAAAATGTAGTGTCATGCAATCATAATAAATCCTACATGCCTCATTGGAGATTTAACCGAGACAAATCAGAACAGAGTAAAAATAAAACTGAAATGTTCCTAAACACATATGTAGTGTATTTCGTAATTTAATTTTCATTTGTTGCCCTAAATAATATTAATATTAATCAATAAATTGTCAAAATATCATTTTCAATTCATCTTAAAACCACGTCAGATCTTAGACACTGTGAACAAGATGTCAATCAAACTAGATGTTAATTTTTATCTTGCTGTGCATCAGCAGACAAGGAAATGAGTGCCAGACTAAGGAAATGCATTATTAGTGTCACCTACTATGCCACACTCATGCACAGGAAATGTGACAAGTACAGAAGCTGAAAGATTGTCCTCCAGTTGTTTTTCTCATCACATCTTCTATGCCACAAAGAGGCATTATTCCCTTGCCACTCAATTCTCGTTCTCCTTTTTTGCCACACCTTGGTTTATTCCATCACAGCCTCAGAACTCGGCACATTGCTATCAGTGTCTAGTTGCCAAATGGCAACTCCCCAAAGAAGACACTGCACTGCTGCTCTCATTGTCTCACTTTGATTTATAATGGTGTCGAGTACCTGGTCTGAGCCTCAGAACCTACACAAGACACCTACAAAGCCTCCTACTGATGACAATAGCTGCTTATTTGTACAGTCAGTGTGAATGAGTGTCATCCTCTGGACAGCCCGTTTCCATTGAGCAACAGTCTCCATGACAACGGAGATGTTGAGTTGACATGAACTCAACACCTGCATGGGCATGGGAGTGAAAATGGAAACTGAGGTTACCACAAGGGCAGGAAATGAAAGATTACAGTTACAGTTTAATACTTGGTTAGATGTAACCTCAGACAGTGTGTACATGAGTGAGTGTGTGTGTGTGTGTGTGTGTGTGTGTGTGTGTGTGTGTGTGTGTGTGTGTGTGTAGCACGTCTGTGAGAGAGAGAGAGAGGAGAGAGAGAGAGAGAGGAAGACAGACAGACAGACAGACAGACAGACAGACAAACAGACACACAGACAGACAGAAAGACAGAGGGAGAGAGAGAAAGAATTCCCATGAACGTGAAATCATGTGCGTGTGTACATGCGTGTTACAAGCGTGTGACTGTGAGTTGCTGTGTGAATGTCAAAACTATTGTCTTTATACAGTGTAAAGTACTGTACCTGCTGCACTATATTAGAACCTTGCATGAAAATGGAATCCAATTTTAGTGAAATATATTTTGTCATGGCCTTTTGTTTTGGCACAGTTCAATTCATGTTGCTTATAGCCCAGACAGACACAAAACAATGGGACATATATCACTATAACGGCTCTCAAGTCTCAGCTCATTTGAACTGAAGTCAACTCACAACATCACTGCTGGCTAAATGGACACAAAAGGAAGAGATATATGTTGATGGTCATTCAATAAATTCTACACGTCAACAAAAACAAAGCACAACAACAATACTAATAACAAAAAACCATGAGGTGGATATTATCTGGCATAATTTTCATAGGACTTCCAATTCTAAACTCAACAAACTTGAGTTTCAAAAGAGCGGAAAATGAAACAAACTTGGCCATTTCTTGTAACTTTAATACCACATTAAAAGTGTATTGAATGAAAGCAAGAGATGATCTAAAGTCGGTTATTTCAAAATACACAAGGTGACAAATATGCTGACAACCTTCGTCTTTTCTCTAAAGGAATGTTACAAATCAACGTTCAACTTTACACGAACTGGATTCTCATTAGCCTAACTAGCAAATTTAGGGTATTACACGACGTTACGCCTTACCTTGACTTTCGCGATTGATCTCTCCCTTCGTCTTGTGTCTTCCATGTTTGTGTGCTTTATTGTGCTGCTTTAAGTTTCCTGGTCGATGCCTGGTTTCCTGAGCCATTTCAATTTATATCACAATGATATCAATCAGGCGATTAACGTCAGATTTCTTACGCAGTGCAATGAGGCCACAAACATGTGTTCTAGCGAGTCATACCACGTGGTAACGTTGTCACTGCACACCGAAACTGTACAAAATCAACAACATCTACCGAAATCAGACGAACCAAAAATAACATCGGAGGTTATAGAAGAGGACAGGTGCTGAGACTTACATCTGCGAAACTGAATATTGCCAAACCTCACAAAAACTACACATGTTTCACAGATGTATGTTCTAAATTTTTGGGAACAATATATCTATTTGACTATTTGTGCAGAATTTAGAAAGAGAGGGGGTTAGTTACCGCCAAGGACATTGACAAACAATGCACAGGACAAGATACAATGCATTTCGACCTCTTGGGTCTTCTTCAGGCAAAAACAGATAACATTTAGGGCAGTACGAACAAAGAACGAAGAGTGACTTATCTTTCCAGGTATTGGGCACCCAAATAAAATGGCCGCCAGACGGAAACGACAGAGGGAGACCGCAGTGGGAGAGGCAGTGTGTGTGTGTGTGTGTGTGTGTGTGTGTGTGTGTGTGTGTGTGTGTGTGTGTGTGTGTGTTGGGGAGGGGGGGGGGGAGGGGGGAACGATGGGGTTTGTAGCTTGTGTGGCTGGTTTAGTGGAGTAGTAGTATATGTTTGTGACGGTAGTGGTTATGGTGGATTGGTTATGGTGCCCGGGAGGGGGGGGGGGGGGGTGGGGGGTGGGGGGGGGAATTGTATGCATATGTACATAATATATAATACAATAAATTAATAATACAACTAAAAAAAATAGGATAGTAATAATAATAATGATAGTAGTAGTAATTGTCATAAATAAATAGATAAATAAAATGAAAGCAAGTAAAAAAAAAAATAATAAAATAAAAGGAATGAAACTAATAAAATAAATGAATGATTTTGCTGGGTGGTGATAGTAGTTACGCGTGGGTAATTGTATATGGGGTGTGGATAATGTTAATAATGGTGGGAAGGGGATGGAAATGATTAATGGGTGATAAGGTATAGTTGAGGGGCCAGGGGGGGGGGGGGGGGGGGCGGAGGGGGGGGGGAGGGAGAGCTCATATCTCTCCATCCACTGTGGGGTGGGGGTGGGGGGGCATGGGTGTGGGGGATAGGGAAGTTCATACAAATAGTCTTGTTGAAAAAGTAAACAATACTGTGGGATGATGTTCATTGTAACAGGTGAAATAATGTGTTGGCATTAATATGCTTATGTTGGTTGAAAAGAGATAGGAATGATCAATGAGAAACAGGGTATCATGTGTTACACACACACACACACACACACACACACACACACACACACACACACATGTAAACGGTATTCTGGGCGAGTTATAATCATAATACGCGCGCGCACACACACACACACACACACACACACACACACACACACACACACACACACACACACACACACACACAAAACCCACATGTAAACGGTATTCTGGGTGAGTTATGATCATAATGAGACTAACTGTGGAAAGTTTTCACACACACACACACACACACACACACACACACACACACACACACACACACACACACACATCCTCACACACACACACACACACACACACACACACACACACACACACACACACACACATTAAAAAAACAAACACCGTATAATGGGTGACGGTTATTTAATAACAAAAGTGTTACAGGATAATAATAATTTATTATTGTTGTTACTGGAATACTGTAGGATGCTGATGATTGTCGTAGGGGAAGGAATGTAATGGCATTGGTATAATGATATCGGTTGAGGAAAAAAATTCATTAATCAGTCACTGATGGGGATGATCATTTGACATCAACAGTACTATATGATGGTCTTCTTCTTCGTTCACTTAGGCAGGAATCCTGGAGGTTCTGGCAAAGGCTGCTCTATGGTGAAGGCCCTCCAGTGGTCAGTAAGGTTGTGCACTCATCGGTGTGTTGGCTGGCCAGGTTTCGACTTTGAGTGTTGCTGGGAATGTTCCACTGTCATTGGGGCTGTACTGCATGGATAAATTGAAGACTCGACGGTGTGGAATATTGCGGATCTGTGATGTCACAGTCTGGAGTGCTCTGTTCTCAGTCTCACAATGATAGTCTTCTTCTTCGTTCACTTAGGTAGGAATCCTGGAGGTACTGACGGAGGCTGCTGTATGGTGAAGACCCTCCAGTGGTCATTAAGGTTTTGCACTCATCGGTGAGTTGGTAAGCTAGGTTTCTACTCTGAGTTTCGCTAGGAATGCTCCGCTGTCATTGGGGCTGTACTGCATTGATAATTTGAAGACTCGCCGGTGTGGAATATTGTGGACATGTGATGTCAAAGTCTGGAGTGCCCTGTCCTCAGTCTCACAATGTTCACTTGGTCCGATCTGGGCATCCGGTAGTATGCATCCCTCTTGTTGAAGTCTCGGTGCTGCTCAAGTCATCTTCCTTTTTGTCTCCTTGGAAATATTTTTGATTTATTCAAAGGAGGCTTCCTTTTACAGTTGAGGCTGCTGTCCTTCCTTTGCCAATTGGTCAGCTTCTTCATTTCCTATTCAATTCCAGCTTCTTCATTGCTTCTTCATTGGTCAGCTTCTTCGTTGATGTGCAGGCTGCACATACATGTTTGCTGTGCAACATTTTGATTGTGTAATTGTTAAGCCGCCCCCCCCCCCCCCCCCCCCACCCCGCCCCTTCCTACGTTATCAAAAATACTTTCCGATGTTTACAGTTGTGAGGAATTTTCCGTTGTCGAAAGAAATAGCTAAACTTACCAAAGCAAAAGCTAGAAAGGCGTTCAAGAGGCCGCAAACCTTTATCAACTGACTCGAAGGTTGAATGGATCATTGAATCTTGATCCGCACCATGAATTCATATTGATTTTATTATGCTCATCCTAGGACTATATTCAATCTTTCAACCAAGCCTCGGTTATATCAGTCGGATGGCTTAATGTCACATTGTTGAACAGATTCTGGATTTGCGTTTTAATAGAGTTCCTCCCCTCAAATCCCACCAACATTTAATGGGTTCATCATTGGGTTACATTCAATCCTTCCAGCGAGTTTACCTAAACTTGGTCCCATAGTTTTTATGTCATCCAGCTGAACAGATCGTAAATCCTCCCTTTCATCCAGATTCGCACTAACATCTAACTCGTTCGTCCTCAGGCTTCGGTTTTATTTCATTTTTCTGTCGACTTTCGTCACCGGTGTTCCGTGATCACGCCAACAAGCAGGCGAACCCGGTAGATGTCGTGTACAAATAATCTGGATATAGGCAACATTTTTACACTGACGAAAGTAATCACAATACCGACTGCATGACTGTGCCATTTCCGTTTGTGTATGGTCGTACGTTTGTTTGTTCGTTATTGTTGTTGTTGTTTAAATTGTAGTTTTTGGGTGTTTTTTTCTTTTGCGTTTGTTTTGCGTCACTGTTGTTTTTTCTTTTTGATAGAAATAAGGCATTGAATAAATCGTAGAAAAAAAACTGAACATGCTCACCATACAGTATTTTTGGCCTGGTCGAATTGAGAAATACATCTTGTAATTACATCAGTTGGCCTATAAACAATCTTTGCTTGATTTGCACCACTTTCTTGCACACACACACACACACACACACACACACACACACACACACACACACAATCGCACACACACACATGCACGCACGCACGTGCGCGTGGGCATTTGATTATTTGTGGGAAACGAACATTCAGAAAATAGCATGATCATTGTATATCAGTAACGACAACGACAACACACGCACGCACACACACACGCACGCACGCATGCACGCGCGCGCACACACACACACACACACACACACACACACACACACACACACGCACGCACGCACGCACGCACTCTCTCACACACACACACACACACACACACACACACACACACACACACACACACACTCTCGCACACACACTTGCATCACTTCCTTGATTTACGCTTACCAATGCACACACGTGTACAATAAAAGCGGGGTCCTAAGAGATTCAGGGAATTATTCTCCCAGCTTATTTGGTCAGTTGTGTCTGCAGTTGGAAAGGTCCGGTATCGAATCTGCTTCGTTCTCTGGGAGTCTTTGCAGCGCTGGCGTTAAGAGTATCCCATTATTATTATTGGCAGGTTGCTAATGTTTCTTACTCTTCCTTTAAGTCAGAGAGAGAGAGAGAGAGAGAGAGAGAGAGAGAGAGAGAGAGAGAGAGAGAGAAGACAGACAGACAGACAGACAGACAGACAGGACAGAGACAGAGGTATAATGAAGATTCAATCCAGCGTTCAACAGCAACTGTATTGCTCACATAATGAACCATTCCAGCAGTTTCGTATCAACTTCATCATACATCGAGCTCATCATCTTCTGCAGTCTCTGCTCGTGTGTGCCACTCAACAGCTGGGCTCTGTATTTATCCTTCTCTCTCAGAACGTTGCACACTATCTATTTACGCTCCCTCCCCCCTCCCTAGAGGCCTGAAAAACAGTGGAAGACCCCAGACCCCCTTTTTTGCTATCCCAACCCACTATAAGCTGATGATCCAGACAGCATTTCAACTTGTCTGTTAAATCCGGAAACCCCTTTTGTAGAGTCAGAATCTTCAGCTGGTCGAAGGCGGATACTTACGAAAGAAGAAGAAGTAGGCGTAAAGATCTTCAGTTCCTCCCCAAAAAGATTTTGTTTACTGTCAGAGTTGTTGTTCAACTACGTTTATTATTCCGATTTTTCTCTTCAGAGGAAGGCTTTGACGTGTTATGCCCTCAACCATATCAGCTGAACTGTATGACAAGAGAATGGGCACGGTCGCTCCGATGAAAAATGACGGGCGCCAATGGAAGGTATCAGAGACTTTGACGGTTTGTCTGATAAATGTGTTGGAAGAACAAAATCAAGAAATGCAGTTTTACTAGTATAACATTAAAGTGCCTGTCACCCCATTTCTCGGGAGATCTGTCTGGATTACATCCGGTGCAGGTCTTTTTCGTCAAGACCGATCTAATGCAGATACACAACGGAGCGGGGAAAAAAAAGTCCGGCAGTTTGACAGAAGATTCTTGTATACCCGAGTTCAGTCGTCCTGGAAAAGGATATAGGCGAGCTTTTCTAATAGCCGAGTTTCTTACATCTGAGGTTTGTAAGGAATTCAAAGAAGTCCCATGGAAGTGAATTTTATTTATTTATTCCCTTTGTTTTCCATTTATATTTTCATTCATTCTAGTTTATTTATTTATCTATTCTTGCCTTTTCTTTTATAAACGAGTTTTCTTACTCCATGGTTTTTAGTAAGCGGAGTCCTCTGTATTACAGACAGTCCACAATAACGACACAGATAGAACAGTGTCAACAACAAAGAACTCGGGTCAAACGATTTGCATAATTCATTCACATTTACATATGATTTGTTGAAGATATCAAAAAGGCCCGCCATCTTAATGTAAAACCAGAAAGTTCATGTTAAATACAATCACAAACATGGGTACACGCGCACCTAGCCTATATCTTCAGGGTCACATTTGCTAGGGATCCAACGTGCTATTATTTTTTTCAGAACAAAACTTCAGCAGAAAGGCCTGTCATGAATGGGAGCACACAATATTGTATCAGTTTGTAAATTCCATGAATTCTATCTTTCTGAACCGAAATCTGTAAATAACAGCATTCACTTTGACTTGGAATGAAATACATTATAACTGCATGATATTTTATTTTCGTGTTTGTTGTTCATAACGCTATACATAACGCTATATACAATGAAACCTGCAGCTGTCCCCGTGATCACGCATCCCTGTCATCGTGACTCAACTGGTAATCTTGTTTAGTGTGATATGATCTAATAAATGCAGAACGGGAGTATTATCTACGCACGTTTCAGTGAGGGGCCCGCTGAAAGCGTTCGGCTATGGAGCTGACGATCGTAAATCCGAACCACCCATGGAGACGGACTTTGTGCGATGGAAACCCTGTCTGTCCGCCCATCCAGCAGGAATGATTCAGTTCAGGAACTGATTCCGTTCTGTGACGGTTAAGATGGCGGAAGGTGAACCTCTTGAACAGTTCACTGTCCTCTTGAACCCGAAACAATAAAAACCTCCCCGATGATAATTCACTGAGGAATAAAAGAACACGCCCACTGTTTTCACATAATAGTGACGAGGTTATGGCCCAACATGTGCTTGTCTTTACTTCTCCCTTGCAATGAAGAGTCCATGTCCTACGTTTTCTGTCGACATCATCATCACAAGAAGCTCATCAGAAGTACATGCAGCATACGGCAGTCAAATCAAAATGATCAAGAAAAAGGTTCACTTATACAAAATGTATTAAGGAAACTTATTAACTGTGGTATTGATTGACAAAATACAACGTGCATTCCACAAACTTCTAAATTATGATGCACTGACAGAAAAAGCTTTCCGTAGGTGCTTTATATAAGACAAGTATGAAAAACACCTAAGATGCAGCGTCATGAATTCCACTGTCAATCCTCCGTGGCCTCCTTTTAAGTGTCGTTAACGTCTTCTAATCTGAACAAAAAGGCATTGAAAATCAATATTCTGAGCATTAGAATATTTACAAATAAGTGTAATTCATTCCATATCTGGTGGCAGTCTGTATATTTCATATAGTGCATTTGTTCGTTTGGTTTGCTTAACGCTGCATACTGTAACCCCCTCCTCCTTTTTTCGACAAAAGAAATTCGTTACAGGATATATTCACTATATGATTTTCTATACAATGATTGCGTTTCAGTTCGCTGGCTTGTCCTTTTTCAAGTCTTGCTACACTCGTGTTCTTCGATACGAACAGTGCTTGAAAATTAGCACAGAAAACGCAGGTATACAAAATATCACAGCAAACGGTTTTTCTTTCAAATGATACAAGCGCTGAAGAATTCTACCCAAATGGTAAGGTGAAAACAGGGCAAGACGGACAAAAGAAGCACTTTTTATTTTTATTGCTATTATTTCACAACAATCAATATGGGTTAGAATTGTCAAAATGGAACCCCGGCGTCAACTAGGCCTGAGAGCTGAAGATACCTGTAGTACTGGTCAGGTAATTCATGCAGCCCTTCTAAACTTATACCGATGAAGCAGACGTGAAATTTAATGTGAGGGATCCCAGTCTACTCCTGCTAAGCCCACAGCACAAAGCTAATTGCCAGGACGCCAACTGCTGCGCTACACAGGCTGATTCCCAGATGAACGTTCCCTCGCTGGACACATTTTATGGGCATCACAAGTAGAGATATAACTTTGCTTTTTACGCCTTTGTGTTACATACTGCTCATGATGTGCCCCGGCCTTATCAGGGACGGGTAACGAGATCAGACGGGTTTTGAGCTCTGGAAACTCCCGCTCCACTTACATTGTCTCCCTCCCCCCCTTCCCCCCCCCCCCCCCCCAAAAAAAAAAAAAAAAAAATATATATATATATATATATATAAATAAAAGAAAAAAATAAAACGAAAGCAAAAACTGGAAACAAAAACATAAACAAATGACATGATAAAATGTTATTTTACAGACAACAATTGACTTATGTAAAATGTCCTTTTGCAAAGTTTACTGTCTAATTCTCACTAGCTTTCACTCCATCTTGGAGACTTAACATAACAGTGAGAGTGAAGGAGTAAGAGAGACTTTGAACTGTGAACGTAGATGCTGCTACTCAAACGGCAGCAACTCCAAAGGCACTCGTGCTTCCTTTCAGCTCAAGGATTTGAGAAACACAGCGTCGCTGCGCTAAAGCAAGCGAAGGCCTCTGTCTTTGAACGTTTCTTAAAGTTTGTTAATCCTGGTCGCTCACTGCTGAGAAAACTCCAACGATTCCAGAACGGAGATCCGTCTGAAAGCACCCTTCATCTTCGTGAACGCTGCAGATTGCGAATTATGGTATTGTGCTGTCCCACACCACACAATACTGCATCGCATTTATGATAAACCGCAATCTGTCACGAGAAATTCGATCTGATATTGCAAAGTCAGACTGCATTCCACTCCCACTGCTTGTTAGCCAATGTCTCTGCGGAAATTACTTGAGGTTACGCCGCCCTACAAGTCGTGAAATTTTATTTTTTTAAAAAGGAGAGAATTTCACGTGTATAAGTACATAATACAACAGAAGACTTTAAGGTTTATCAAATATTTGTCATATTCAACTGCACCAAATATGACATAAATGTAGACTGAGGACATACGAACAAGGTCTAAAAACAAATAAGTGGAAAACTCTGCAAACCTGATTTTGCATGCAGTTATCACACAAAAGCATAAAGACTCACCAAAGAGTAATTTTGTGGATTAAAACATAACATAAACACATGTCAACACACGCACGCACGCACGCACACAAGCATGCACGTGCACACACACACATACACACAGAATACATCACGCTTAGGCTAAAACACCAATTCGTATATGATTCATCATCGTGCATAGAAATTGTTAAAGATATTCAAAGCCGCCCCTGACTTTTTGTGTATCTTCATTGTCTTCTATGTGTGTCAGTTCTGTCAGTCTCTTCCACCACTGAGGAGTGTTATTTGTCATTGCAGTCCATTCGATAGTAGCTAGCCCAGTTCATCGTATAGTTCGTAGCTCTATCCATTCTATAGTTCACAATCAATTTCGCTCGACAGGCCTCAGACCCATTTAACAGGTCTTTGCTGATAGTTCTAAGCCCAATCCAAACAGGTCTCGACTCAGTCCGGTTAACAATTTTCAACCCAGTCCATGCTACAGATCTTGACCCAAACCATTCCTTATTACTTAACCCAATCCATTATTCAGGTATTTGCCTAATCTATTCTAAAGTTCTTGGCGACATTCTGTAGGTCTTTGCAAACCTGTTCTGTAGTTTTCAGCCCAGTCCGTTTTCTCAGCCTAATGCGTTTTACAGTTCTTAGTCCAACATATCATATTGTTATAAGCCCAGTCACTTCCACAGTTGTTAGCCTAACCCATTCTGCAAATCTTAATCCAACTCATTCTACAGGTCTTACCCAATGTACAACATAATCCAGCCCGATCTGTTCTAGAGTTCTGTGCCAAATCCAATGGCCTGAGCCCAGTGCATTTTAACAGATCTTAGTACAATCCATTCTCTAGTTTTTCACCCAGTCTATGTACAGATCTTATCCCAGTCCATTCTAAAATTCTACCTGCAATCCATTATAGATGCCATTCTACGGTTCTTTACTCAATGTATGCTCTAAGTCCAGAATACCGCATTGTCTTCCTTTTTTTTCCCAATTCAATTCTTACAGGTCTCAGTCCAGTCCATTACATTGTTCTTCACCAAATTAATGTTTAGAGGTCTTAGTCAAGTCCATTCTACACTTCTCCGCCCAATCCATTTTACTAGTCTCAGTACAATCCATTACAGAGCTATTTGCCTATTCAGTTCTGTTTTTCCTAGCCCAATCCATTTTACTAGTCTCAGTACAATCCATTACAGAGCTATTTGCCTATTCAGTTCTGTTTTTCCTAGCCCAATCCATTCTGCACGTCTAAGACCGATTCCACCACGGGGTCTAACCCCAGCGTACTGCATTTTCATAGTCCCAATTGTATCAGACAAAGCCCAGTCCAATCTACAGTTTTCAACCCAGTCGACGTATAGTTCTCAACCCAACCCATTCCATCCGCCTGTTGGAGATGCGGGTGACAGAATTGAAAGCGCCCCCTGTGGTCGGCTTGGCTGCAGTGAAATTGCAACTGAATATATTTTGTAATTCTTAGCCAAACTAATTCTGTGATTTTAAGTCAGATCGAATCTCTGATTCTTACCGTAACTGATTCTTTAGTTCTTTGTCCCTCCTGTTCCATAGTCCTTAGTATAATCGATTCTTACTCCTTAGTCAAATTGATTGTATTAGTCCAGTCGGTTCTGTCCTTAACCCAGTCGATTACACTGCTCCTACCACAGTTCGTTCTCTGTCTGACAGTTGGTAAAAATTTATTCACTGGAAGAGGAGACCCTTGCGACGGCTGCCCAAGGGACGCCCAAGCAGACAAGAGCCGTGGTCCATTGACGGCTCACAGAACAATGCATGATCTGATGCACCGGGTGTCCTTGTCTTTCTCCCCTAAGCTGACTTTGGACACCACGTTCGTCCCTTTACTGGCCTTTGTCTCCACGGACTGCGACATGTGGCCGCTGGAAACAGTCACCTCCAAAAAGTTGAAGCTCTTCCGCGTATCGCGAGCGCGGTTGAATGGCACGGACCTCTCCCTGCGGATTGGGTTAGGGCAGGTCTCCTCTGGCAGGGTGACAAACTGGTCGTCGGGCTCCTTAATGCGGTTGGTGAGCTTGCCCACGAGGAAGAAGGTCATCATTCTGCCCTTGCCTTTCACGTCCAATTCCCCACGACGCTTCAGTATATAGCCGTAGTTGTAGAGGTAGCTGGGGAATGGAAGGAAGATCACACTTATTTCTCACGCTCTGTTTACACTGATCTTTATCAGACAAACCAGTTAAAGGCAGACAACAATAACGATAAACTAAACTACAACAAACTGGGCTCAGTGGAGAGGCAGGAACGTACCTCATAACTCATAACGATTTTCTGAAAGCTAATTTCAAAATCGCCTTTACAATCTCAACAATTTAAGTATTTCTTCTGCAGCATTTTCTTAAGATCAATGGATTTATCACGTTAATTGAGCCCGTACTGTTGTACAATATTTGGCGAGTAATGCAAGGCACTAGAAAGTAAGTTTTAGGTGGATAGAAAATTGATTACAGGCATAGTCTTGTTTGTTTGATGGTAAAGTATATGACGCCAAAAATTGATTACAGGCATAGTCTTGTTTGTTTGATAGTAAGAAAGCACACCTGTGCAGGTGTACACAGTGAACATATTTGTGCATTTACAGTGTGCGTTCATATATATATATATATATATATATATATATATATATATGAATGCACACACACACACACACACACACACACACACACGCACGCGCGGCGCCCACACACACACACACACACACACACACACACACACATAGTGCAGACATATTAGAGTGTAGCACGCAAACGCAGATACACAAACTCACAATGTAAAATACACACCCCGCAAGCACACACACAAACACACACACATAAAATATGAAACACAATATAACATACACATACGGTAATGAACTTGTATATAGTGTAACATACACAAACGGTGAACAACACACACACACACACACACAGACACACACACAGGCACACACAGAGACACACAGAGACACACACACACACACACACACACACACACACACACACACACACATACACACACACAGAGAGTTCCCTATCACACGAGCACACACACATGGTGTAACGCAGACAATTTTAATGCACCAACAGTGTAAAACACAAAGTGTAACGCACACACATAAATTAATGGACAGACAGCGTGACACACATGTTGTAACAGACATAGTATCACACACTCACACACGCACGCACGCACGCACGCACGCACGCACGCACGCACCCACACACACACACACACACACACACACACACACACACACACACACACACACACTGTAACCCACACAGTGCGGTCCACACCGACCTCTGGACGGCTTCACTGAGGTGGATCCTGCCCGGGACACCATGACTCTCCATCCTGGAGGCCGTGTTCACCGTGTCCCCGAACAGACAGTAGCGCGGCATCTTCTTCCCCACCACCCCGGCCACCACCGGGCCCGAATGCAACCCCACCCGGATCTGAAACATGGCACCCCTCCGGTCACAACGGTCAGACCTACCACTCAAAGTCCCTCCTCGTCAACCCTGTTGCCTGCTAGACTGTCAAACTGCAAGGGAGTGGGAGGGCGGGGGAGGTATCTGCTTATCGCTGTAGGGCGGGGCGCAAAGTATTGAAACATAAAAGCGAAACTAAAGTTAGTTTCAAAGCGAGGTGACTGAAGGAGGAAACTGACGCAAACTGGAAAGAGAAAAGTTATAAGTTCCGCAAGACAATCCAGACAAACAGATCACAGGACAACACATGATGCATTTCGACCTCTTGGGTCTTCTTCAGGTAAAACAAACAACATTCTGGGCACTGAAAACGAAAAACGAGCAACCACTTATCTTCTCATATTCGGTGCAAAATTGGTGTGAGGACAGTTCTTCTCTGGTTCCCATCCGCACCTTTGAGTGTGTCTTTTTCTTCTTTTTCCACTACTACTACTACTACCACCACTACTACTAGTACTTCAACAACAACTACTGCTACTATTACTACTACTACCTCCACTTGTATTTCCACTAATCACGCTTCATGATGAAGTTATTCCTTATTGTAATGCATTTGTATATTTCATAGATTTATATTACTACTTTTTTCACCTTCAGTAGTAGAAGTAGTAGTAGTAGTTTCATCATCATATGTCATTATTATTATCATTAGTAGTAACAGTACTATTATCATTATCATCATTATTACATACTATTTTTTTTCCTTTTTTCTTCCCTTCTTTTTCTTCCTATCATTATTATTCATACTACCATTATCATTATTATTATTATTATTATTATCATTGTTAGTGTTATGAACATCATCGTTGTTGCTATCATTTTTGTATGAGTATAATACCATTTTCTTTATCCCTAAATGGAAAGTTCATGGTTGTCAGATGAAATGCCAGGAGAGTTCTTTCGTCCCAGTACAACTGTTGCCTTTCTGCCTTACACGGGCATGAGCATTTATCCTCGAATGCCTGGATTATCCAGCTATGGAATTCATGCAAAAACGAAGATACCACCCGTACATTGAAGAAATTCAAATCTCAAACAAATCAATTTTGGCAGCCTTATTCAGTCAATTCAAGTCAGAGCCAGCAACGATTTGTTTTGTTCTGAAAACCTTTATGGCGCATGCCCGCCAGCGCTCAATACCTGTAGTGGGAGACCTGTGGCTGGAGAGTTCACCTGAGAGGCCACTTCCACGATGTCCATGGCAAAGTCTGCGATCCGTTCAGCATGGTCCTCCTGTTCCTCTGGTACTCCTGCTACCCCCATGTAGGCATCGCCTATCGTCTCCACCTGAGGCCAAAGGCACGGGTTTAGTCAAGTCTATGCCCTCGAAAACAACATTATCATCTGTTCCTCACCGACTTGAAATCAATCTCGTTTGAAAAGGAATCATATACACACACACAGCCACACCCACACAATATATATATATATATATATATATATATATATATTCGTATACATATATATCTACATTTATATCTGTATATATACATGTATACATACATATATATGTATAAATACATATTTGTATCTAGATATCTATGTGTGCGTGTGTGCGTGCGCGTGCGTGTGTGTGTGGTTTTACCCAGCTGTTTATGCATTTGTTTATGTTTTGAATGTGGATGGGTGTTTAATCTCCAGTGTACTCTTACAGGGATTTAGATGCGATTGCTTTGGTCTTCCGCGCACAAAGTGGGTTCAGGCATTTGCTGATCAGCATTAACACACACCTTGAAACAGAGAGACCTCCACTTTGAAAATTGCCTAGTGCTGACAGGATTCTTCTCATGCATTCTTTATCACCCTCATCATCCGACAAGATGTTGTATCTGACAGTCCTACCATATCGCTACTTCTCTGTTGACATCAGGATTCTGAGACTGACACAACGGCACACCTGTCGTTGATAAACTGGTCTTCAATTGCCTGCCATCATCTCTTGAACCATTAAAGACCATAAGTGTTGCATGGCATAAGTCTGTATCATACATTGCAACTGCTGATTGACATAGAAGGGAATCATAGTGGTAAAGGACAATGAGGTTTCACTGACTATGGATG